>CM032401.1:9414071-9896571 GCA_019049475.1 Eueides isabella
TACAAAGCTCAAGTCCCAAAAACAAAAGAATGCCAAGTACAATGGACATCACACAACTTTTATAACGTAAAAATAACAACCAAGTTTCATTTTCACCGAATCCTCATCAACGAGCCAATATTAATTTTAAGAGAAGATTTTTTACTATGTTTTTCGAAGAGAATGAATTCAATAATTAATATTTGTTATGAGTAAATAACTTTGGTTTTAATGGAATGTTAAATTAACTTTGGCGATATTATATTTAAATTGATATCATATGCAATGGCATATATTTTGTTATTTGTACTTGTGACTTGAAAGTAAATAAAAAAAAACCACTCTTTCCTAACTTTTATACAGAAAAGTAAATTAAATAAAAATTCAACAAGGATAAGAATTTAATTATCCCATAAACTAGAGCGTGATAATAAAAGGGAATTGGATGGAAAGAAATATGACAACATTTTTTTTACTTTAAGCTTCCACATAAATCTTGACGAACATGCCGACTGTCAGACGTTCGGTGAAACATATCCCGACAAAAGAAATTAGGCTTTTTTACACTTCAAAAATCGCGCCTTCAGAGCTCGCTCGTGTCTAGTGAAGGAAGATGAATGTAACAATCGTGTGACATAAAAACGTAATAAATGACTGACAGCTCACTCGTGTTGTAATATACATCTAGGGCTCTAATTTCGGTTGTTATAGCTGTTTTTTATTAGTATTATTATATTTGGTAATAAGGTTTTTTTTTTGCTTATACCCAACTTGTATCCCGAACATTGCAGAGTGGGCATCTTGAGAACTTAGTGTTGAGACACTCTTTTCCGTTCACCGCTTTCTGCTGAATTTCAGTAACGTAGCTCAACGCCATGTTTTGTCTTCTTATCAAAAAATATTTTTTTTGGATATATTAAATATTTCACTGTTACGAGTGGGGATCGAGCCCTATCGTTTAGTCACACACTTGTTACTCAGTGACGCCACAGGCCTTGAATTTATGCTTATACATTATTATATATTAAGCCCAAAACGTATTAAACACACCTTTGTGTATTTATGTTTATAATGATGTGTTCAATTTACAAAATATTTTTAGTGACAACTATAATTATTAATTAAAATTACATTCCTGTCAATATTGGTGAGATTTTTTTATTGGTATACCGCAAAATACAATTATGCTACCTTAGGAATAGTTACTTAGTTATCTTTTCATAGATAAAAACATACAATTATATTTATAGGTTCTATCACCTCAACAAGAATCTACCTGCTAGTGAAAATCGTCGCAAATTGATAACGCTGAAAGCTTTAACATTTACAGTCATTTTGCTCTTCATGATAGCCAATATCCTGTGAATATTTCAGGTGCGCAAGATGAAAGTCAGTTTAACGTGTTCGTTTCCGATACTCGATTCCGAGGCGTTGGCAACGTCCGCTAGGGTGCAAAATTTATGTCGCTCAAAGCCCCTTGAAACGTCACGTTTGCAACGTTTTTGAAGTCGCTGAAATTGCGTGGCATTATTGGCTTGAAGCCATGGCCGGAGCTGACAGGCGTTTGATTTTATAGGCAATATATAGACTATTATCAAGAATGATGCTGTGTTGTACAGATTTACACGTCAGGCTTAGTGTTAAATTAAAAATTTAACTGCTATTTTTTGTACATACTGTGTTTTTTTCTAATTACTATGGATATTAAAGTGATTACTGCAATGATCAATGCTATCGGTTACTGATATTTAAAAAATGTATGGGGTTTGATAATATGTATATTAGTGGTAAAACACTTCAATTCTCAATTTTCTGGTCATTTTTCATGAATTGGCCTGTGAAGTGGGCCACTATTTGTCTTATTACATGAGTAAATGTATGAAAATGATAATTTACCTCAAATTTGAACTCAGAATCTTAATATTTATATTTATATCATGTGCATACTACTGCATTACGGTGGCCTCTGATACAAATTTTATTAATACTCACATTGTAAATATTGAAGTAATAAATAATATTAAAGTATCCCTACTCATTTTTTAAAAAAAAAAATTATTATATAATTCATGCTTTTGTAGCTTAAAGAATTTAAATATTTATTATTATACCAGTCTTTTTATTATCAAGGAAAATGTTGAATTAATGGAAGTTACGCCAAAGTTTTGCAGCGTATAAAATTTTGAATTTTGAATTCTTTCTTATAAAATGTTTCCTGAGGGATCCATTTTGTATTTTCTGTATATATAAAAATAAAATAATTTTGTTTTATTTTTCATGTGAAAATTATAATTCGACTTTATAGGAGGATAAAATATTGGAATGAGGCCTTTTAATTCCGATAATAGCTTTATAATAGCTTTTTAATTTTATTTTGTTTTTTAATTCACAGGATTTGTATTGATTATTATAGTTCCTTACCAAAGTAGATTTTATTGTTCATTTCCATACTAGCCCACCCACTACGCGCCACCCCCGGCTCCGTCTGCTAATATTACTAAAGTAAATAATTCAAAATATCAAAATTAAAAGTAACAAAATAAAACTTCAGAAAAAAGGACAAAATATTTAATTACATAATTTATTTACATTCAATAAAATAAAGAGAAACAAAAATTCAAATAATTAAACTAGTTTACTTCTTAAATAAGCAAAGAAAACTAAATAAAAATATGAATTATTAACTTAATTCATGTTTTTACTTAGTTTTATTTTAAAGTAAATCATAAATATCATTATAAATATCCATATTGATAATAGAGGCCTGTCGTGGCGCAGCGGCACAAGCGTGTGACTGTAATAGGTTGTGGGTTCGATCCCCACTCGAGGAAATTAAATATATAATATTTGAAATTTCAATATTTAATATTCTTGTTTCTTCGCTCTTGTAACAAGGCAAAGCGCGGCGTTGAGTTTTGACACTTAACACGCAATGCCTCAAATTTGGCGAAAAGAGGGGAACGGAAGGAGAACGGAGTGTCTTAATATTAGGTTCCCAAGTTCTCTCTGCCTACCCTGCCGTGTGCGCGATACAGCGTGAAATTGAATAATATAATAATATCCATATTGTCTTTATTTATAATAAGGTCGTAACGGATCGGTTTTTGTATATAGAAAATTTGTAAGTAATCGTGATGGCTATAAAAACATTATTTCTTTTATCTGTTTGTACGTTTCTTCACGCTTATCCCAGAAACGGCTTAACCGATATAAAATACAGTTGTACAATTGTATTTTGGTAAGCGTTCCGTTAAAATTTTGTGTGGTTATTTCAATGCATTGCTATAAATGTATAATGGCATTTTCTAGGAATAGCTGCTTTATTGAATAGGTAAAATTTCTTTTTTCGAAATTGGTATAGATATTGTATTTAAAATTCAAATGTTATTAGAAAACGGAAGTAGTGCAGATTAGTTGTATGGGCCAGCTATTTTGTAATCAAGTTGTTACCACATATCGCGCGGCTAGGTAATTTTAAATCTATCATATCTTCTAAAGTATCTATTATAATGATATACTGTAAAGTACGTATTTCAATCTAAAAGAATTGCCAAAGATGTTAATGACTGTTATATTTATTTTGATATGTGTTAATACCAAATGATAGAAAATACATTAACAATGCTTTTATAAATTTCAATTAAGTATATTAGAATGGTTAATGTGAAAATGAGTAGAGATAAACATACCATCGCGGACTATTTACAGGATATTTTTATATAATATATAATACGGTATAAGTCTTGGTTCAATATTCTTTTTACGTATCTCATAAGGTTGCGCCAACATATGCTATGTAAACGTCCAGGAATCCCGTTTTAGTCGACTTTTTCGAAAAACAATGTAATTCCTGGTAAAAACAAAATAAGGGAGAAAGAGTAACCTATGTTTATTCTAAGAATAATGAAATTTCGTCACAATCGGTTTAGCGGTTTCGCCGTGTTCACGTCACAAACAGACAGATTTACTTTTGAATTTATAATATTAGCTGAAAAGATATTATGTGGCTATGTTCCCTAACCTCTGTGATTTACGTAAAGTGAAAAGTTAGTTCCAGCAAATCCAATAAAAATAAAATACCAATTTTGCTAGACAAAGTATTTTAAATTGATATAACTTTTTTTACTTGTGAACCAATTGAAATAAAACAAACACAAAATTTAAGAAAAAGTCTTCAAACTACGTTTTAATCGATGAAACTGTTTTTTAGACGAAACGTGCATGACACGACGACGACGACGTGTCGAGCGTCTAACGTCAAAATCATAATACTATTTTTTATTATATGTCTTTCATGTACGGACAGCAATCATTTACAATTTTATTATATGTACAGATATATATTTTTAATCTTCCCATATTTCTCGGTGTAGGCCGAGAAAAGCTAATGATATATTTCTTTCCTTTCCACAGCTGCCCATTTGGACCCATTTCATTCTGGCAGAAGGCATTGCCACACGTATCCTATTTATTTAGTGAAATATTTTATATAATAAAGTTATTTCAACATAAAGTAAAAAAACCGAGCTTAGTTCGCCAGGTTTTTTCAATAAATGAAATGTTGTAAAATTATATTTAAATCTGGTCAAGGTCAGCAATTTCTTGGGCCTAAGACCACCTAATTTCCCAAGAGCTACTATGGATTTGTATATTTCGCAAAATGTACCTTCTTATTTCAATGACTTTTTGTAGCCTGCAAGGAAAAAATTAAACAACATTTTCTAAAAATGAAACCTAAATCAATTTATCGTCCCCCAAACCCCGAACGAACTATATTTTATGAAGATCGTTGAAGCCGTGACTCAGATTATAGACAAGCATTGCCTAAAAACACAACAATGTTGAATGTTGAATAGTAAGTAACTGTGACTCCTAATAAAATTATTTAATGTTCATAGCCGTCTTAAATAAACCGCTTATTCGAGATAAAAAAAAACTTTGTGGCAATATTGTTGGTAGACTCATATTCTGCTCAAATATAACCAAATTCATTCATCCATTTACAAACTAGGATATATTTTTACGTAATATAATATATTCAGATGTCACGAACAAAAGTTATCAGAAAATTTATTGATGCCCCCGCATGATCTAGATACTAACATTACCTCCTATACATTCGCAACTCGACAAAAATATCTTTGATGTGTCAACAGATTTGCAAAGATTGATCTGGGGATCGCTACGTTCCTTAAGTGTATCCTTGATTTACATAATAACTTATACTTCAATAGGAAACAAACTGAACATTGGAAGATGCCTTTTTAAAGCTTACAATTTTTACTTAAAGAAGGTTGAAGGAATTTTGTTGTAAAAAGGATCACTTTTATGATGTAATAAATCCAGTAACGTTTTAATATTTAAGTTACTGCAGATATAAATATAACAAAATATGCTTATTGAGGCAGCGAATTAATATTTATTTCACTGAAGTAAGTACACATCTAAAACAAACGTTAATATATTGTATGTGTATTCTCGTATGTCAGTTGCTATAGTGTCTGAGTATCAATTACTTAAATGCGATCTCGTCGATTCAGAAACTTTCAATCTTTATATTTCAGCCTAAGTAGGTCAATTACGTTTGTTTGATCTCCCCTTATCCTTGAACCGTTTTAACTTAATCGTTACTCGTGCACAGTTTTTTATGTGATTGTTCGGCTCATGTTAAAACAGAAATTCTATATAGATTATTTAGCTTGACGCTGTCATCCACATATAGAAGTGGAGGCAGAGGGAACTTAGAAACCTAATGTCAACATACTCTTTCCGTTTTCCACTTTCTGTCGAGGCATACTGAGGCATTGCGTGTTAAGTGGCGGGACTCAACACCTCGCCTAGTTACCAAAGAGAAGAGGTTATTTCAAATATACTATAATTAATTAACTTTTCTAATGGTATACATTTATATTATAAAAAAAATCGATATAAAACAACCGCAACGTTAAGTTACAAATTATATATTTAGAATTCCCTAAATGTTAATGGGCAGTAAATTAATATTGAAGTAACTTATTACTGGGTAAATTTAAATCAAGTCCAAGACCATCTTTGCCAGTATCGATTATTTTTATTAGAATAATATAACTTTTTACATTACACTATAAAAATATAATTGGATTCATTCAGTACCTTAAATGACGTAGCTACGTAATACAAATTAGAATTACCAAACAATCAATGTAATTATCATACAATGAATAAAGCAATGCCATGTTATAGTAAGCACGTAACTAAGTAACTTATCTATAAAAATTATTGGTAAGATACATATATAAGGTATATTTTGTCAAAATTTTTACTATTAAAAATGTAAGAAAATAAAATATAATGTAACAGTTATATTACAAGAACCTTGTTTAATTATTACATACATCTTAAACCACCTACAATATACGTATATTTTGTAAAATACCCTATTGTACCTACTAGGTCACATTTAAACTAATGTATCTCCCCTTGATTTATAAAGGTTGCTTAATTAAATGTAGGCAAAATATCGGCAGCACTGCTCAGAGGAAATTATACGAATTAAGAGCACGACGGTTACACTGGGCTATTTAATTGCTTCTTACGGGCTTAGACAACGACAAGTATTCCTTCTTTGTACTTAAATAAGTAAAAGTTAAACTGTTTCTGAATTTCTGAAATTTCCAGAATTTTATTAATGAAAATACGTTAGTTTATATAAAATTTAAACCAGTAAATAATTAATGCCCTTTTTTTAATTAATTAAAAATTTTAGTTAAACGTATTATATTTACTCCTGAGCTGGAGACTGAAAGCGGGCGGAACGTTAAGTACGTACGGGTAACTTACTGGCTCACCACACCGCAAACCGCAATCCGAACGTTCAGACAAGTCCTTAGAAACACTTGTAAAGTGATCATTTATGTTTATATAAAATCTATTTATATTTCTTAACACATATATATTTGTATCACACATGACTTCAAGATATAGTTAAAACATGTATTCACGTAGATTTGTTTAAAAAATAAAAAAAAATGTATATATCAATATTTTAAAATTTTGAGGCCTGACTAAAAGACGATTTGAGGGTTCGATTGCTTCTAGAAGAAGTGACAATATTTAATGTTTTTATTTCTTCGCTCTGGTAAGAAGGCAAAGCGCGTCGTTGAGCTCCACCAATCTACACGCAAATTTGGTGGAAGTAGGAGCGCATTATTACGAGGTTCCTAAATTCACTCTGCCGACCCTGCCATTTGTGGGATACAGTGTGAAGCTGGGAGAGGGCGATAATTATATTCAAATTATTTTTAATAGCGACAAAACAGAAAATATCTATCTGAAAATCTTAAAAACATATATTTATCCATACTTTCAAATATTTGGCACAAAGTATCTAGATATAGATAAGATAATGAACATGTAGACTCAACGCGTGAATAAGTACATAAAATTTCTTTACAGAACTGTCTTTCAATTCTTCACCCTAAAAACAATATTAGATCATGAATCCCCAATATATTTGGAGGCCTCGAAGCGACGAAATATATATTAGATTTATATGTAAAAATACTTTCGACGAAGTGAAATTTTAAGCATATCTCAATTACTGTCGCGTCTGTGAAAATGACTGCGGTAAGGTTCCGAATGATAGAATTTTAAGCTTCACGGTCTCTGAGCTGACTTTCTGTGCTGGTACGTACACCGCGCCTTTGATCAACATAAAAGGAGCTTTCTACACTTTGCTTTAAGACTTTTTCGTATAATATTTACTTTGTTCACATATTTATTCTTTCAATTCGCTGGATTAGGTACCTTATATTTATTTTTGGTTGTTACATGAACATCTGTTCTTGAAAGCTTTTTTTTTTATTAAAATTTATATAGAACAATATTAGGGCATAGTCTGTACTGTTGTTATTTCTTTTCAGTAAATTATCATGATTTGCATTTGAGATTTGAGACTAAATGAATATTTTAATACTGAAAATAAACTAAAATTAACAATTTATTGCTAAATTTTTAAAATCGTGGTAAGCATAATCGAAATATTTTTTTTAACTTCACGCTGTATTCTACATATGGCAGGGTAGGCAGAGAGAACCTGGGAACATAGTGTTAAGAGACTCCGTTATGTTCCCTACTTTCCGCCGAATTTGAAGCATTTCGTGTTGAATGGCCGCTTTGCCTTGTTAAAAAAAATGAAAAAATGAAAATATTAAATAATATAAATTTAATTTACTTGATTGTGAATCGAACCAACGACCTGTTGCGGTAAGAGTAACACTATCTAATATACATGCTTAATAAAATATGAATAAAAAACGAAATGTAATAAAAATATTTCATGTGGAGCAATTAAGATACGGCAGAAATAGCTGCTAATTTGTGTTATTTCAGTAGAAAAATAATTACAAAAGACAAAAGTCCTGTTTAAACTGTCGCTTAAACGATAAATTGCCTAAATGTCCCACAATAATTACAAAAGCGTCTTTAAATAAAACAAATTAGTTGTTGTATTAGTTTTAACAGCAACTCTAATTTAGTATTACTGGTTTGTATGAGGAGCGGTGGTTAAATAGCTAACTGCTAAATGTGTCGAGTATTGTGTACTCGATTTCTGCCTAAAGCAGATATTTATATATTGGTTAAAAAATATATAGAACAAATCATACACCGAATGGCCTATTTATACTTACAATTGATTTTGAGCAACGCTTATTTTACCTTTGTTCATTCATCCTTATTAATTTAAAGCTTTACTTTTATAAAAAATACGTTCCACATATTTTTTTTTATTTTTGTTAAATGTTTTCATATATTTTAGTTTTATTGGAATACTTGATTTTAATAAAATTCTGTTGTATCGACATCTAAGAAACTTTTAGAGGACGCTCTTATTATGAGAATAATCTTCTAGGTCATTTTAGTAATTACCCTGCTTAAATGCTGTAGTTACGATAAGATTATTTTATCACTAGGGACTCCATATAGAAGGAAAATCTAATTTCTGTATGAACTAAAATGGCTATCAAAATTTGTACATTAAAACGAATTACTTAAACACAAACTACTTATTTCTTGACACACGATTACATTTAAATTAACATAACTAATGTATGTTGTCAAGGCAATTCAAATGTTGATAGGCATTGAAATAACTTTCATGTATGTTCAATAATAGTTATTTTATAGTAAATTGTAATATATTATAAGGACGTGGAGTGATCAGTCTCGTCTTTTAACGAATAATATTGACATACAAATTTAAAGAATTCTATTCTATTTTTTAATTTTTAATATTAAGTTGTTTTCCAACTTTTTTTATTTTTATACTTTATTTTTACGTAGTAGTGTTAGTGGAGAGAAACCGAACCGAAAAAATAGCAAGGCATTATGTTCGTTTCTTCTTTATGCCTAATTAGCTACTTGGATTTTTGTTTCAATACATGAAACTTTTCAATAAAAACATACAATTGGAATTTAATAAATTAAAAGGCGAGGTTTTTCATATCGATAATAAATGCAAATAGTTCTGGGGAACTGTTTGACCTGTTATCTATCACCGAACTTTCTAATTGCATAGTACGTCACAAGCTGAAATTTCATCCTCGTCACCATGTATACGTGGTACTCTACTAAGATGTGGTGCCGTAGGAACCTCCTTCCACGCGCCACACAGCTGTGGAAATCTGCGACAGTGTTTTCGGATCGACACAATATGGGTACAAAAATTATACCTATCTTCTCCTTAAAGGCCAGCTACGAACCTATATCCCTGGTGGTGTGGTCGTGAGTGGCAGTGACAGATTCATATGCTCGTTTGCCTAATTTTTTTTAAGAGAAATTCTTAAATCTCTTAAAAAAATGCTTTTAACTTATTAACTTTTGTAAGTAATTCTAAATATATAAGAAATAACATTTAATATATCTACTAATACAATAATATTACATCTCATATATAAATCTATATAATCTATGTGAACCTTTAATAATCGCGTGCAAGCACTATTGTCAGTTTGACAAGCTCTACCTGCGTCATGATGGCGTCCATTATTTATTTAAGGTATTGGCGGCCCGTTCTTACCACCGCTTGAGTCTAAATGCAGGTCGTTTATATAATCTTCATGATTTAATAAGTAATGTTGGAATATTTATAATATTTATTTAAGCGAATAATTTCAAATATAATTTATATTTTTGAATTATTTTCCACAATTTTATCCGGAAGCATCGCGTGTATTGATAGTATATCGCGTATACGGGTAGACTACCCGTGACCACGGACTCGAAACGTCGAGTTTCCAAAAAACATGTTTAACAATCAATATACGCGATTAATCCGGTTAAAAGTGTTTCATTTAAAATGTGTAACTATCGCGAAAATCAAAGACATAACATTTATATTATACTATATTTCCTTTATTATAACTTTTTATTTTCTGATTTATATCTAAATTTATAAAACAAAGTAGTGGGCTCGGATAAAACTTGACAGAAAAGCTATTCAATATTAAACAAATAAACAAGATAAAGAAGAGTACGCTAACGTTCAGGAATATATTAGAATATATTTATTTTCCGAGCGAACATCGTAATATTTTTAACCTAAATGTGTCCCATTTGTAAAATGACGGTAACACAATTTCGTATTCAATAAATGCCAGTCAGCAAAATAAAATAGCGGAATTCTTGCTCTATCATCAGTTTGCCGCATCGTTAATCTAGGTATAAACACGTGAACGGCAAGTTTAATTAACCATGGCAGTTGATCCATGGAGTGGAGTAGTCTCTTACAAAATTTGTTAATCTTGTCATTCTATTTCCCACTTTCCACTGATTTTTTGGGGAATTGTATTTTAAATGGCGGAACTCAACGCCACACTTTACCTTGTGGAGGAGCAACGAAATACAAAAAAATATAGAATTCATTCCATAGAAAGGGAAAGCTATTTGTAGCTTTGTCTTCCACCGTCAACACCGTAACGTTTGCTCTGCCTATCCCATAGAGATATCCGTGTATAAAATATGTAAATTTAAAATATTAAATATTTCATTTCCTCAAATGGGGATCCTACGACTTGTTATTTACAGTCACACGCTTGTGCCACTGCGCAACATACTGTTGAACTAAATTCTTTAAAAAAGTAAATTTGTGTTTTTTATATATATTTTTAACGTCTACAAATACAAGTTATCCGATCAACGAAATCGCTAGAAGTTGTTTGTAAAATTAATAAATTCCTATTGGTTAGACGAGAGTTAAATAACGCATATCTTAGACATACATAATGTACATATAACTTTTGACATTGTTTGTAAATGAAATATCTTTAATTAAATTCCCCAAATACCCTCGGTAGTTTACATGTCGTAATTTAATTTCATTAATATATAATTAGAGTTAGTTTTCTATCTATCTATGGTATAATAAAACAGAAAACAGAAACAATGTAAAGTGTCTTAAAATTACTCATAGAACAATTTACAATTTTCAAAATTTTTGTCTGTCTGTCTGTTTGTGAAGGCACGTCTTCTAAAGTTCTTGACCGATTTCAACATTTTTTTATTGTATAGCTATTTGGTCCATAATTGCGTCCATGACAAAATCTGTAGCGGGTGATGAGCATTTTCCAATAAGATATAAAAATTGAAGATCTGGAACATCTGATGAACAACTATAACAGTCCAGCAAAACTATAAGTAATATTGAAAATCTGTCTTAACAAAAGTTATTGAGCATATTGAGCATCTCCTGAACAATCATAACGGTCCGGCTAAACTATAAGAAATTCTAATTCTCTCTTCTTTCTCTTTCAACAAAAATTCGAAAGGAAAAATTTTCCCGTACCTTACGTACTTACGGGAGACGAAGCTACAAAGCTTTCCTGTTCCAGGGAATGAATTCTATATTTTTTTGTATTTTCTTGCTCCTCCACAACGTAAAGCCATTCGTCATTTAACATACAATTCCCCAAATCATCAGGCGACCCGTACGCTTGTTTACCTTGTCTTTTCCATAAAAAAAAATATAATTCAAATTAATATTTGAAATTATTTTTTTTTTCTTTTCTTATTCAAAATAAATTTACAAGCTTCATGTTTTGAGCGTCAAACAATTTATGTTAAATAATGATAACATCATAGGTGAAAAGCGTGAAGCTTGATAGATATTGTTATTGACATAAAAAATAATAGTATGTAATATATATATATATATATATATATATATATATATATATATATATATATATATATATATATATATATATATATATATATATATATATATATATATATATATATAATATATATATATATATATATATATATATATATATATATATATATATATATATATATATATATATATATATATATATATATATATATATATATATATATATAAATTATAACAAAAAATAATATAATTGCGGCTTAGATAAAGTTGTTCAACATGATGTGTAAATTGTAGAAAAAGAGTATTTGCACATAAAATATATTAACCAAAAAAATATATAAAACTTTTCAAGTTTGCTACGGATCGACGCATCTTGTGTGGTGGAGTAGAAACGGCTTGCATTTAGTATAATGTTTGCCTGGAAGAAGTTACGATGTTCGTTTAAGTTTTAATCGTCGGCTGTCGTCAAAATATATCTATTGTATAAACATCATATAAAAGTATTAGTATTGAACCTAATAAGAAGAATATAAAAAACTATAATAAAAGTAATAAAATATAAAAAAAGCCTTACTTATCTAAAGTACTTTAATATAATGGGCAATTTTATGTTTTCTACTGTGTTAAAGCAGGAAATCACCTTTATTGATTTTTAAACATTTCAAATAATTCGGGCTAATCGGATTCTGTTCTTAGCAGAAAATACACAGTGCATCCTAATAGTGGGGAATGTTACTATTTGTGCATGTTGCTCCACGTTGTTCGAGGAAAAACTTTTTTTTTCTTTTTAAAAACTGTTAATGGTGTTGTAGGCACACATGTCTCATAAAACGGCCATAGAGGCCTTAGGCCACAATGAGCAATATTAAAATTTTATTCTCAGGCAATCTCAGATAAACTCTGCCAGTTTTTAATCGGGTGAAAACTATCAATCAATATGAGAGCTCAGTTTGGCAGTTGTTATTAAAAATTGGGGAAGGTCTTCTTTAAAAGAATGTTCATATCAGGGTTCCTTTTTTTAAAGAATAGTCAGATCAGAATTAGTGAAGAACTTAGCAAAGTCGTCAGCTTGGAGATGTAACTTTATTATTTTCATAACTTACCGACTCCAGAAAATTCTTAGTTGCGCGAACGTGCTATTTTGACCAATAAAAATGATCAAGCTGGTATAATAAATAAAAAAATAGCAGATTTTATTGGAGATAAAATGATATGATTAGGTGGTGGATGAAATTGACGCCATGAATTACCAAGTTGATATTCTCAATTTATTAAAAACTGGCGGTACCTGCTCGTAAATTAACACTTAAGGTTGGTGCTCCGGTAATGCTGATGAGAAATATGACTCGTAAACGTATTCAATTCCATGTGAGAACTTGCTTTGTGCTGACAATCAGTAAGCCACAGTAATAAACGCTTAAGAAACTGACTGACTGATTGATACTGACTTTTTGTTGCATTTTCACGAGTCAGCCGTGTTTCAGGTTTGTATATATTGGCCCCAGAGAGAAAAATTGTCAACATAGTGTAGAAAAAAATATTTTAATTAGTATTTTTTTTTAATCAAAATCTAAAATTAAGTACAATACTATTTATAGTAACTCATTGTTGTCGTGGCGCTTTAGAAAATATTTACTAAAGTAACTCTAGAACTTAATGATTACTATGTTAAAAACGAGTAATTGCGGGAAGCAACTAAATCTTTAAATAATATCACTTATAACCTAACGGCTATTTAAAAAAATCCAATCTTTTGCATACTTTACAGTCAAATAAAGACTTGTCCCACCTCCTTATTCGAAAAAAATAAATATTTCATATTTTCATTTCTTTACTCTGGTAACAAAGCAAGGCGAGGTATTGAGTTCCGCCACCTAACTCGCTTTGCTTGGAGTACGGAGAAAGTACATGTGTCTTAACACTGGGTTATTAATGCCATGCCTCCCTTGCCATGTGAAGGATACGGTGGGAAACTAAAAATAATGTAACTAAATGCACAACTCTATTTTACTAAAAATACATTAGATGATATTTTTAAAATATTAAATACCGATTTTATGATATTTTAATTACTTTCAGTAATATTATGTAGAATAAACTATGTTACACATACATACATATATCACGTATTTGGGCTCAACGCAAGTAAATTCAATTTATTTTTGGCGTCGCGATGAGATTTCCCATATGAATTCAATGTTTGTCGATATGTTGAAAAATATATGAAAAAGTTATTGCAAATAAAATTATAGAGGCTTAACATCATAGAAATGTACAAATAATAGTGTTATAAATATGATGTTGATATGTTTTTTATATATATTACACATAGGTACTGTAAATCAGATTAAGATTAGGACTGATATTGAGTTCATTGTTGGGCAGAGCAGCAGCGCATGACTGCCTGCATAAAGAATATGGGCTATCCTTATTTCTGTGGACAAGCTTCGCTTGTTCTAGAAATACTAAGCGCGGAATTGAATTCCACAATTTAAAACATTATATCTGGTATATGCGTTATGCAAAGGTGAAGGTGAAAAGGAGACATGTTACGTATATGTCTTTACTTACTACTTTGAAATCATGTATATCTGTGTAGAATAAATGAGTGATTTGAGAAATATTTCAGTTCGATCTATTCATGGGAACGAGTGTGAATCCAATTATTGAATCTATAACAGTTGCATTTACAGTCAAACGTTTATGTCCCTGCGCCACGACGGCCAAAATTCAGATCATATAAATGTTTATATAAATGTTTATATATGACGAAAAGTCATATATATATGTTGTATATTTCTGCGAATTTTCTTTATAGAATTGGCAAAAAATTGAAAAATTGGATTCCATTTGTAATCATCAATGAACGCCGCCATATTGGCTGTTTTTTTTTGCCAAACCGGAGGGTTTCTACATTGTACAAATCTTTTATTAACTATTTGAAAAATAATACTATTCAATACTGTAGCATACATTGATAATTTTTCTATGGATAGAGGTTTAGAATGAATACATGTTTCTTTAACTATAATAATGTAATTTAATTTGTAAAATAGATTTTTTAGAGTGAAAAATATGTAATTAAAAATATTGATTTGTTTTTCTTTATTTAAAATAGCTCAGAATTGCCCTCAAATTAAATACGTACTTGCTTTTTTAGGTTCCATTTTTTGTTATAAACACATTTAAAATCATATACGAAACGTATAAGTATAATAATCAATATTCGGCTAAACTTATACAAGAAAATACTCAGATGCATATTAGGCTACCGACATATATAAAAAAGTAATTAGCATATACAAATAACATTTTAATGTTTTATATTTTAATATAATTTAATTACATCTAAAATTTTATCGCAAAAATAATTTTCATTTAACTTTTCCTATCAGTACACGTGCCTTCACGAGAATTTGTTCCACTACCTGTGCGAAGAGAACGGTGGCGCTGTAACCTTGCCAGCGGCCAGAGGCGACGACGCCTGGAAGATATACTTCAATGAAAATCCTGAAGAAATTGTCGATGAGTTCGCCATGAGATACGGCATCGAGGCTATTTATCAAGCTATGACGTGAGTTCTATTTACTTTTTACTTTAATATGTGTCAAAGTGCATGATTTATGTTTTACTTTAAAATGTTGTATTTTATATTGGTTTACTATATTTCTTTGTAAGTTCGTTTAATATTTATATTGTATGTGAAATCTAAGACTGCGGAATAATATTTAATTTTAAATTTAATATAAAATATGGAGATGAGCTGTAGATTGTTATTAATTATTAAAAAATAGCTAGTCTGATTATATGACTTTGTGAAAGAGAAAGTGTGGCTGTAGAGATATCCTCCAAATTAAAGAAAAGACGCACCGTTATCACCTATTTGTCGTTTTGTATACTATTACGCATCCATTGGTGAACCCAACGCACGCACATCGCAGGGTAGGTAGTGGGAACTTGAGAATCTTGAGTTAAAACTCTCCGTTCTGTTACACATTCTCAGCTAAATTGCCATCCCTTGACTTGGTTACCAGAGCGACGAAATGAGAACATTAAATATTTTATTTCCTCGAGTGGGGATTAAACCCACACTCACTCTGTCTTTTATACACTCACACACTTAAGCCTCGGCACCACGAGAGGCCTCAATTAATATTAAATAATATAATCATCACCCTGGTAAGTTAAGTTAAGTTAAGTTATCACCCCGATTGGAGATCGAAAGCACAACTGCATATTCAAACTCACATCACAAACACTGGCAAAACCACATCAAACGTGAAAACGAAAAGCAATGTTTATTTTTCAGACATTTCCACTGTCTGTCAACAAAGTATCTGTGTGCGGGAGTACCGGCCGTTATGTCAACGTTGCTGGCTAACATCAACGCTTACTACGCCCATACTACCGCGTCGTCAGCTGTGTCAGCGTCTGATAGATTTGCTGCTTCTAATTTTGGAGTGAGTAGAATGTTTTAATATATTACGAAACTTTATATTAGAATAACTTGAAATAATTTTTTTTTTGTGTAGAGTTTCTTAAAAAGGTTTAATACTAAACACAACCAATTGGATTGAAAGATTTTTATTTAAAATATGTAAAAGTGGCAGAAATCAAAGATCTTTTTACAATTTAGCATATTTATATAAATATATATATATATATATATATATATATATATATATATATATATATATATATATATATATATATATATATATATATATATATATATATATATATATATATATATATATATATATATTTATTTATTTTTTTTTCAAAGAATTGTAATTTTTTGAAAAGAAATGATTTTATTATGTATTTTAATATTAAAATAGGACAAAATATTAACTTTATGAACAAAAGTAGATTGATCAGTTTTGAAAATAACAAAGGATTTAACTAAAAATTGTTAGCTTGTTTGATGCCACCAAAAATAAGTACCTTCATTGCAATTTTCAAAATAAATAATCTAGACTGATAACAAAATCACCTTACTAATGTCACGAGAAACTCACATACAATAGGCTATAAAATACGTATCTATATATTATCTCGTTGACTTTACGGCTGGGAGATTTTATTGTCCACTGATACTGGACGGTAGTAAATAAATGTTATCTCTGTACGAATTGTTCGCGTTATATCTTCCTTAACAAAGGTATAAACATACTTTGAAAGTTAAGCAGTTACTTTTATGTATGAAACATATAAATTAAGTGTTGTTTATTTCTTGTCAAAAGTTCTTGTTATTGTCACGAAATAAAATATAATAAATTAAAAAGCTTTTTCTAGTAAAAAACAAATTAAACATTTTAAAAAATCGCAATCTTTTACTTATATAAATTTGGATAAACATAATGAGATTATGATAATGAGCGCATATTACCATCAAGCACTTAGTAGGTAACGTATACACATTAAAATGCTAAATTAAGGCAATAATTATCAATTCTCTTACTCCTAAATTCCAGCAATAAATCTGACTGTTCATTATATTACACGTTAAGGGTAGGTTTTGTTACGAGAACGGGAACGGCTCTTTATGAACCTCCCAACCCTTTGAATATTAATGTAATTTTAGATACATCACGTGTCTAATTTCCAACGATCAAGGTTATAGCTCAATAAAATGTTAATTTATTGCTTGATATCTATATAATTTTGTAACGTGACTGAGAATATTACCTAATTTTGTATAATGTAATATAATTTTTGCATATTTTATAAAAAATACGGCTTAAAAAACCGCACTAAGCCCGCAGTGCCTTAAATTTGGCGAAAAAGAAAAACGAATGGGTCTTAACGGAACGGAGTGTCTTAACACCAGTGTCCTAAGTATTCTCTCCCTACTCAGCCATTTGCGGGATATAGTGTAAAACAGAACAATATAATGATGTGTTAAAATGTGTCTATTGTTTTAAAATCAAATTCATTTAAAGCACAATATATTCCTAATCAGTCATGTACATGTATCTAAAATGTCAAACTAATAAATTTACCACTAAATATCTTTGCTTATACTCTATAATTGTGAACCACAAATCAGAAACTTAAGTTTGTGTAACGTTCGGCACTGAGCATACTGTTATGGCAAGGAACTTAATTTATATCGCTACCTGAATACGTATTGTGTTGCGACTTCGTAAGTCCGTTCATATTTGCTGAATATTAACTAGCCTGGAGCATACAATTCAGGCACATATTCTCAACACTAATATTCCGTTCTAAACGTGATCGCTTGATGTATGTCGTAACGTGGGCCCTAGAGTCATTTAATCTTGTAGTAGATAGGTACCTCTGACTGTATATTTTGAGGAAATTTATGAGGAGTAATTTAACAATAACCATAAGTTATTTTAATTGTGTAACTTTTATTGTACTAAAAGTATATCTTTCTTTATCATTACGCTGTAACCTAAATTGGAAGAGAAGGTAGAGAAGACCTTGGGAACCTAGTATTAAGTCACTTTATTATGTCCTCCACTTTTGAATTAGAGATATTGTGTGTTAATTGGCGGAACTTAACGCCACCTTTGCCCTGTACTAGAGCAACAAGGATGAAAATATTAAATATTACTTTTCCACGAGTGAGGATCGAACCCACAACCTGTGGCATTTACAATCACACACTGGAGCCACTGCGACATGACATGCCTCAACAGGTTCATAAGTTGTCTGTTACTGAAATACTCCGAATTTTTATTAGTCATCCATCGTAATTCAAATTCGGGTATTTTATACTACCATCACAAAAAAATACTCCATAAATATAGGATCATATGAAACATTCCTAAAAGCGACAAAATATTATCGGCATGATTCAAGCAATATAAATAAAATATGGTCATGTTAAGATTGTCGAGGACAAACTTGAGATATATAGTTTTATCTTATTTTATAAGTATTTTGGTGGTATTTAAATAGTGTGTTCGTATAATGAAATACGTGAAGTATTAATTAAATAATATTTTGATTTTAGAACCTAGGAACATCTTCACTATTTTCCAAAATCAACGGTTTAACAAAATTAATAATCTTTGTTGAAATAAATTTTAATAAATTTACCTTTAAAAAAAATAACAGGGGCACAATAATGTCACTGTTAACATATCAAGTGGAGTCCAACTCGAAGAAATAATATACCCGTATTTAATATTTATATTTCCTCGCTCTGGTAATGAGGTAAGCCGCGGTGTTAAGTTTCACAACTCAACTGCAACACGTCAAGAATTTAGAAAACTTATAGGGAACGGAGGGAGGGGGAGGTATCCTAATGAAGATATTGATGTGGTCTTCACGTGGGATACAAAATAATGCTGAAACAAAAAAAATCATATAGTATGAAAATAATATTACTTTCAGACAAGAAATACTCGTAAGCTCTTATAAAGCATATATAAAATGATACATTTTAACACTACATTGTTTTACAGAAAGAAAAGTTTGTCAAACTCCTGGACCAGCTGCACAATTCACTACGTATCGATTTATCGATGTACCGCAACAACTTCCCCGCTTCCAGCGCTGAAAAACTCATGGATCTGAAGTCAACCGTTGACCTCCTGACGAGCATCACGTTCTTCAGGATGAAGGTAGTGATTATATTATTATAATAAATTTTGATAAATAAAAAGTAAATTTCATGCTGTAATATAAAAAAAACATACAAGATTAAACATAATTATTAATATATGTATGATAAGTGTAATATTATGAAAATATATCATTTGTGTGCGTGCGAGCGTGTGTGTGTGTGTGTGTGTGTGTGTGATAAATATAAGTTAACCAAGAAAATAAAGCATATTAAATTGTAATTAAAATTTTCTTTTAATTTTAGGTTCAAGAGCTTAGTAGTCCACCTCGAGCCAGTACAGTAGTCAAAGACTGTGTCAAGGCCTGCCTTAGATCTACATATCAATTCTTATTTGAAAACTGTTATGAACTGTATAACCGAGAGTTTCAGGTAACTATGACAGATAATGGAAGTCGAACGATCTATTTTATCTAGGTATAATATAATATGCTTTTTACAATTTATTTTTAGTTTTAAATGACGATATATTAGCTTCAAGCTTTCATATACAAAGCATATCTACCATAGTTCTAAAATTGAAAAACTATTTGTGTAAAAGTAAGTATTATATGCAATTTTTAATACTTTCAAGAGCGAAAACGAATCAAAATTACGAATCGCAATGACTACACTATATACCCCATTTAAAAATAATGAAGATTTTTATTTTTGAAATCTTTTTCTAATTATTATTATCAAGTCTGGTATCGTATACATTTTACTATTTTCTTTTACCAGGTGGATCCAAACGAAGCGAAACGTGACCCAGCAGACCACGGTCCTCAATTAGACTCATTAGATTTTTGGCACAAACTGATCGCTCTCATAGTATCCGTTATAGAAGAAGATCGAAACAGCTATGCACCAGTGCTGAACCAATTTCCGCAAGAGTTAAATATTGGACAGGTATCATTGACCTACATATGTATATATTATAAATTTGTTCTATATTTAGAACCTGATGATTTTCAATTCCGGGCATTTAATTGTTTTTCTTCCTCTGACCTGGTGTACAAAATGTTGTGTGCAGCGTTATGTTACGCCTCTCAACACATGACCGAAATCTGAAGAAAGATTTGCCTTAACTCTAGATTATCTTGTAACACCGGATAACTTGATGTATCTGATAAATTTGTTATATAGTTTGGTAAAAATTAAGGAAAATAGTAAAATATTTTGTCTACTCTTTCACTATGATTTGTTTTAGTTATCGGCAGCAACGATGTGGTCGCTATTTGCCGTGGACATGAAGTACGCCCTCGAGGAACACGAACAGCATCGGCTCTGCAAGTCTTCCGCTTATATGAACTTACATTTTAAGGTATTTACATAAAATAAAAATTTTAATATATAATTTGTGATTATTACAGAGGTTAACTTTATGTTTTTATATTTTGATAATTTCATTTTTATCTTTTCTTTCTTTCTTGATTCTTTATATTATCTTCAGTCATTATTTTCCAAAATAAATGAAAAACTCTTCACGTCGTTAACAAATTAATGGCTTATTTTTTTTATTTAAGTTTATAGTTATATATGTAACAAGAAAATTTTAGATTTACTACAGATATTGTATTAGCCAAGTAGCTCTAACTTATACTAAATCTCCATTTACATTGACTTTATACCACACGATACAACTTTATAACATAATAATCTTTGCCAATTCATAAATTACGACTATTTTATATACGAGTATGAGAAAGAAGTTTTTGCCGTGTGATCCCGGCTTAGAATAGGATCACCCTGGTACTGATGGTGTCGTAAGAGGCGACTAAAGTGCGCGTGGTAGAGTCACGTTGCTAGTAATGGCAACACGCATGGGCAGGCTCGACCGGATTGTTACCACCCCCGGCATTTAAGACCGGCGTTAAGTAGTGGCTTTGGCCACTGCGTTTCGCATTAGGTAATGCCGTGCCCCGGTGCTCATACACTTAAAAAGACGGCAACGCTCCTGTAGCTCTTCTGGAGTTACACGGGGCCGTGGGCGACGGTGAGCACTTACCATCAGGTGACCCGTACGCTCGTTTGCCGTCTTTTCCATAAAAAAAAAAAGAAGAAAATAGGAACAAACTTGTATTTAATTATTTCCATCCAAAATAATTGAACACTACATTTTTCATGTCCAGCTATGCTTTCTTGAAAAAAATATAAAAATATTTAATACAAAATATAATAAACAACTTATCTGACCTTATAGGTGAAATGGTTGCATACAAACTACGTAAAAGATGTTCCTCCTTACTGCGGGGCGGTGCCGGAGTACCCGGCGTGGTTCGAGCCCTTCGTAATGCAGTGGCTGAATGAGAATGATGATGTATCCTTAGAATATCTTAATGGAGCTTTCAATAGAGATAAAAAAGACGGAGTGAGTATATATATTTTTTCAGCTTCGCGCTGCAGTCAGTGGACACTTGGGAACATAGTCTTAAGGCACTGCATTCTGTTCTCTTGCGTGTTGAGTGGACACGCTTTGCCTTGTTACCAGAGCGAAGACATGCAAAATTAAATATTTAACTGGAAAATATTACATATTTCATATCCTCGAGTGGGGATCGAACCCACAACCTGACTCGTTTATAGTCACATATATGTGCCCATGCGCCGCGATTAAAATGAAAAAATAAAAATATTAGATTTTCCGTCTGTATCTAAGGAAACTAGTTATAAGACACTTCGTTCCTCTATTACTATGTGAAGGACGGAGTGTGAGGAATCAAATTTGATTCATTTTTTATTTATAAAATTTTGTTCAGTAATTCTTGCTGATAAGAAATTTAAATTGATTCAAAAATCTTTTTGTTAAACTCTTTATTTTAATACTCTTATATTTTAATTTTGTTTTTTAAGTTTAAAAATTATATCAAATATTTTTTTATTGTTACTTACTTTGACTTAGAAGAGAATAACTTATATTTTACATAATATCTTGAAGTAATTGTGATACCTGATGAAACGTGAAGTTACAAATACTAATAATAGTTTTAATTGTATTGTGTTAGTAGTTCCACTACATGGTTTTTTAATGAAACTTATAATAATACCGAATTATCTTTCCAGTTCCAAAAATCCAGTGAGCATGCTCTCTTCAGTAACTCAGTAGTGGACGTGTTCACCCAACTTACACAGTGTTTCGACGTAGTGTCCAAGCTGGAGTGTCCAGATCCTGAAATATGGAAGCGATATATGAAGAGATTCGCCAAAACCATAGTTAAAGTGCTCATAGCGTATGCTGATATAGTGAAAAAGGAGTTCCCGGAACATTTAAAGGAAGAGAGAGTGGTATGTCATATTGGATACGTTGTTGTTGCGTTAAAGAAGTAAATTAAGGCCGTTATGGCGTCATGGTCAGAGACAAACATGAGAACAATCGATTTCCACCATTTATGGGAATTAAATATTTATATTTTTGAAATCAAAGCAAAAATATCCCTTTCAGTTAAAATATAACACAATATTCTCATTGGCCACTCAAAAAGCAATGTCTTGAATGCCAACAAAGAGTGAGTGGAGAATAGAATGTCTGTAAAGGGTGTCTTTATCAATACTGATCAGTGGAAAGAAATGTTTTTTTTTATCTTATAAATTTTGATTAACTCACTTCTTAGACACACAGTTTCGAGCACTATTTTACCGTAAGGAATCACTACCTTTTAACATACTATTGTCATACATTTACCATTAGCAGCATTAGCAAAATTTAAAAATTTCTCAACAAATATGTAATAATATGGTAACTTACCTTTTTAAAGAGCAATATAATTACTAATTCTGCAACGAAACTTTTATACAAGGTTTTCCTTAATTATTTTACTTTTTATCGCAGGCTTGCATCTTAATGAACAATATACAACAACTTCGTGTTCAATTAGAAAAGATGTTCGAAGCAATGGGCGGTACGAAGTTAGAGCGTGACGCGGCTGACATCTTGAACGATTTGCAGGCGAGCCTAAACAGCACTCTGGATCAGTTGGCTTCTATGTTTGCTAACAGGTATTATTTATAATTACTCGTATTTATATAATCAAGATTAATGTGCCTCAGCGCCATGACAGAATTTAAATGAGTGAATATATTATTTATTTAAATAAAAAAATGTTATGGCTTCTGGCTGTATTAGGTAGACAAAGGGAACCAGTTACAAGACCCTCGGTTCCCATATTTTCCCTTATGAGAATAACTAAAAGTTATGTAGGAGGAAATGAAATATTTTATATTTTTAATTTAAATATTAATGTTTTAATTGGCAAGCCAAAATTCCGTCACTCAACATGAAATCCTTCAAATTTGGCGGGAAGTGGGGAACGGAGTGCCTTAACACTAGGTTCCTAAGTTCGATCTGCCTACTCTGCCAGGTCCGAGATACAGTGTAAAGCTGAAAAAAAAATATAAAAAATTCTGAAGAAATAACAACAAATACACATGCGTTACAGCCTGGAAACACGCATAACAGCGAGTGTCAAGGAGCTCGGGGAGTTGCTGCAGAAGGTGGGCGGCGGCGCGGCGGTGCCGGGCGCCCCGCAGCCGCCCGCGCACCACGAGGCCGACGAGGTGCTGCGACCTCTTATGGACATATTGGTAAATAGCATCACTTGTATTCGAAAATACAACCTTTTTTACCTTAACAATACCTGTAAATAACTAAGTTAAATTCTAAATTAAAAGCGTTTGGAAATTTTGAACGTAGCAGTATTTTAACCCGCCCTTATATAAACAATACAAGCGCTCTGACCAACTAGGCCTTACATTCTTATCAAGCTACGTCGAAATTTTTATACTTGTTACATCTTATTTATATTGTTAGCATGACTGTAGGGAGATTTTTACAAATTTCCTCTACCTAAAAAACAATTCGTTAGAATTATCATTTGGCAAGAAATAATGCAATAAATTTATTTAATATTTTTACTGGTTCTTTAAAAGTTAAATTAATTTCATTAAATTTTAATTTTGTATTTTCTATCCTACGTGTGGAATAAAGTTTTATAATACTTTTATTTTGGTAAAATGTGTTTCGATTCTAAAAACATTTTTTTCAATACAAAATGGCATTACATTGGCATTTCACGATATTTATTAAGATTTTCATCTTAAAAGCTTACAAAAAGATTTAAGATGTACTGTTACTTATAATTTATTCGGAGTATCTGATACAATTATTATTAGTGTAAATTTAATAATTTTTTATATTTATGTTTGTAAACGTCGTTAAGACAGATGGCACTATAGACTAGTTTCTCAAGATATCATATAATGTAAAGAAAAGTGACTATTTCCGGTCCTTAATGTTTAAAGATTAAATAACTGTGATGTTTTCATAGGATGGCTCGTTAACAATGTACGCTGAATCTTGCGAGAAGACCGTCTTGAAGCGGCTTTTGAAGGAATTATGGAAGATCGTAATGAAGATTCTTGAAAAGACTGTAGTACTGCCACCGATGACAGATAAAACGGTAATTTCAATATTTAGTTATTATAATAGGTGTGTAAGTTACACACAGAATGGTAGGTACTAGCGTGGATGTCACGGTGAGAATGAAGAAGAACGTGCTTAGGTGGGCTGGGCACGTCGAGCGAATGAGTGAAGAAAGAATGTCAAAAATGATTTATGAAAGCGAGGTGAGTGATAAGAGAGGGAGGGGGAGACCTCGGTTGACCTTTGAAAACACAGTATCGATGATACTGGAGGAAGGTCACGTAAAAAGCATGAGGACCCCCGGAGGGCATGTATGAAGAGGACAGTGGACGAGGCGAAAGAGGTATACCGAGACCGTAGCGTTTGGCGCTCCGTTCTCTCTGTCTACCCCGCTAGGGATATAGCGTGAAGCTAAGAAAGAAAAAAATAAACAGTATACTTAGTAATATACATTAATTATAAATCACATTAATGGAAGCAAATTTATTAATGTAATAAATTTCAAAAAAGCTAAATATTTAATTATTTGAGCGCAATAAACGAGACGATGTGGGTTCTATTTCCGCATGGAAAAATCAATTATTTTAACTTTCTCGCTCTTATAAGACAAAACACTGCATTGACACCAAATTAATATTTCGAAAGATATATGGAACTAAGCAAATAAATATATGAACTACATGGTTACATAGTTATTTTAAATTTCAGATGATGCTCAAGAATCTCACGAACAATGCAAAGAATTTAGCCGCAAACGCAAAGATCGAGGACATGACGCAGCTGTTCAAGAGCACGGTCGGCAAACAGGATGTCAAACATGCACTCTCCGGTGTCATGGATATTTCGAAAGAAGTGAGTCATCATAATGAAATTTTGCTCTCAAAGCTTATTAGAAACTAAATTATTTATAGCCATTCACAATACTCTCCTTGGAATGATCCCAATATATGAACGTAAGTATCAGTAATCGAACCCAAATTGCTTTTTAACACGCTGTATATGTTTCAAGACTTTTTTTGAAATATATTTTTTAAAAGATATATGCTATTTAAAGTTTTAAAAACGTAATAGTATTTGTTTTTATTTAATATTTAATATCAAATAAGTGGTTTTAATTAAAAATCAATGTGTTTAAGGAATGTAACGAGAAAATTCATTTAGGCCATATAGTTATTTCTTTCTCGTCTTGATCTGTCTTAAATTATCAGTAAATTTTGGAACTAAAGGTCTTTAATATGAAAGTTATTTTACTATTATATATGGATACTCGATATATAAGACAATATCTACTTTAAAAACATAAAAATTTCAACTACTTTTGCAAATAAATTAATAATGTATTATGTGTTGTTTACAGCATTTATCAGCTGAGAAAAGCTTAACGCCGAAACAATGTGCAGTGTTAGACGCCGCTCTTGATACCATCAAGTTATACTTCCACGCGGGTGGTAATGGCCTCAAAAAGACCTTTTTGGAAAAGAGTCCGGAACTCCAGTCCCTTCGATACGCCCTTAGCCTGTACACGCAGACTACAGACACGTTAATAAGGACATTTGTTACCAGTCAGCAGAATCAAGGTATGATATTTTTTATCTTAGTCAAAATTCAAATCTATAATTTTATAGGTACTGTGATCTACTCTATTCAGTTTCACGCTGTATCCCGCACACAGCAGGGTAGGCAGAGTGAACTTGATAACCTAGTGTCAAGACACTCCGTTCTATTTTCATTCTCTACTTTCCGCCGAAATTGAGACATTGCGCGTGAGCGGAACTCAACCGCGCTTTGATTGATTTAAATATTTAATTTGAAAATATTAAATATTAAATTTTTCCTCGAGTGTGGATCGAACCCACAACCTATGGTTTACAGTCACATGTTTGTGCCGCTACGCCACGACAGGCGTCTCATATTATTGTTCTTTCTTTTTTTTTTTCTTCTAATAATCTGATTATATTTATGATTAAAGATTCTGTCTATTTTCCACCCGAATTAAATATTGCTTGTTAAGGAGCAGAATTTAACACTGCGCTTATCTTTCAAAAAAATCAGTAAAAGAAAATAAAAAAATAATTTCTTTGATTTGGAATCGAACTCACAATCGTTAAGTTTACAAGACTCTTTCACATACTGTCCGTGTATTTTTAAAAATAAAATGATCATATTAGTACAAAAACCTAATTCCAAAATATATGTTCATTATTTATAAGGAATTAAGTTGTAATTAATATTTAACAGATGCAGCGGTAGCGGAGGAAGGCAGTGTGGGAGAGGTGTCGCTTCAAGTTGACCTATTCACGCATCCCGGCACTGGGGAACATAAAATCACCGTGAAAGGTAAAAATACAATTATAATAGCTTTGAAAGTAAATATGAAAATAAAAGAATAAATTAAATTTAAATTAACAAAGTCTTGGCACTGCAATTCATAAACGTATTACATGACCACAAATAAAAAACTTAGTTTTATATAAGGTTATATATAAGATGTTCTTTAGCAAAACGTTGTCTTCATAATTTTGCTCTACCATTCTTGAAATTCTCATTAATATTAAGCCATTCATAAATAAAACCAAATTAAAGAACTTTCAGAAAGTAACATATTATTATATTTATTTTACAATGACTTATATATATGTATACAATTTATTCTCAAACAAACATTTACTACTGCAGTGGTAGCGGCCAATGACCTGAAGTGGGTGATCGCCAGCGGCATGTTCCGTCCCTTCATCGAAGTGAACCTCATCGGGCCTCATCTCGCCGATAAGAAGAGGAAATTCGCTACTAAGTCCAAGAGTAACAACTGGAGCCCCAAGTTTAATGAAACTTTTCACTTGTAAGTTGATAAGCTGGTCATATTTTGTCCCTTTTTTGTTCTTTATATCGTGACTTCAAACTCTTACAAGATTCGAGACAACAAATTTTTTGAAGCTCCCATAATAATAATTTATTTCCTGCCTTTTCATTACTTTGTAAATACAATTACAATATTATAGGGTATTCAGAAAGGCGTGAATTCAATTTAGGTCTAGTTGTCTTGTGATAGTTATCAACTATGTTTTCTATAATTTATTATTTAGTAATCCATTAAAGTCCTACCTAATGTGTCATTACAAATTTCACATCATAATCGATAATATGTGACTGACAAGTGTGACTAAACGCAACAGGTGGATCCTCAATAAAGAGATTTAATGCTTTTAAATGTTTTATTTTTTTCGTTTTGGTGACAAGGCGAATCGCGGCGTTGAGCTTCGACACTCAACGTGTACTGCCTTAAATTCGTCGGAAAGTGGAGAAGTGGGATTAAAATGTCTTGACACTTGATTTCCAAATTCCGTCTGCCTACCCTGCCAGAACACAGCGTGAAGCTTAAGAAGACCATATATAAATGTTAGTTTTTTTTTTAGCTTCACGCTGTATCCCGCAGGCAGAGGGAATGCTCGAACCCAGTGTAAAGACACTCCGTTCCACTTCCGTTCCCCACTTTCCGAAATAGAGGCATTGCGTGTTGAGTGGCGGAACTCAACGCCGCGCTTTGCCTTATTACCAGAGCGAAGAAATGAAAAATTAAATATTTAAATTGAAAATATTAAATATTAAATGTTAGACATTTTTTAAAATCTTGGATAAAAATACTAAATTATAAAGCATTATGAAATTCATCATTTTCTGAATATCATATCCTTATTATAACGATATTGTATGCCATGTATATTCCCAGTATGGTAAGCGCGACGGAGCAGTTGGAGCTGTTCGAGCTGCACGTGTGCGTGCGGGACTATTGTTTCGCGCGTGAGGACCGTCTCGTTGGTGTCGCAGTTATGCGCCTTGCTGATATTGCTGAACAGGTAATTTATTTTTATTCTAGTTTAACACACGAAAAGAGTACCAAGTACCAAGATACTTTGTTCTCCGCTTTACTTCCGAATTCAAAATATTGCAGAGAGTGGTTGCACTCAATGATGCTCTTTATTTTTCTAGAGTGTAACAGAAAAACTGTTTATTCTTCCGAGTGGCATTCCAATCATTTCTTGGACACTGATAACTATCTCAGGAGGATTCAGAAATAACCTCGAGTTTTTATGGTGCCTTGTAGCGTAAAATTTGCTATTTATCTCGTACATAAGCAAAAATTCAATATCTCTGGAATTAAAAAAATCATGTTATTTCTTTTCAGTTTTTTTTATATATAGCAATTTACGTGTTTCATTTAATACGAATTTGTATATTCGTAAATTCATATTATAATATTTCCTTATAACTTTCTTACAACTTAAAAATAATATAATTTATATACTCTTATTGAGATTATAACGTACTCATTTTTGTATTATTAATTGAAGGGATCGTGCGCGTGTTGGCTTCCTCTTGGAACTCGTGTCAAGATGGACGAAACTGGTTGGACGATACTAAGAATTTTATCTCAAAGGCACAGCGACGAAGTGGCGAGAGAATTCGTCAAGCTCAAATCAGAAATGCGAGCCGAAGCACCATCTGGTAGCCAAGGACCATCGTGAGAACCATAAACAGTAATCAAGTGACAGAACCAATCCTTGTGGATCTTCCAAACCTTACGACTGGGATAAGCCGGTTGTGATTATAATCATAGTAATTACAATACGTTCAGTCTATTTGAACGAACATACAGAAAAATACACAGATACAACTGCGCTCCGGCGGTTACCGGTCAGTGCTCGTTTACGTTTATACATTCTCGAGAGAGATCATTTTGTAAATAAATTTACGATGTTAAGTTACGCGGATAGTAGAATATTGAATATTTTGCACAAATTCGAATCATTAGCCCTTATAAAAGACTGACCGTAGGCGGCCGGGCGCTAGTCCGCCGATGTTTAGGGTTTCAGCAAAATATCGTCTAAATATGTTGAATGTTAAATGAAGTTCATTTAAATGGCCTCCATGGGACTTTTTGTTAAGCACAAAAATTATATCGTTAAATATACTCGTAAATGCAATAAAAATTATCAATACTACGGACGATTATATATAAACGCATGTATTTCAATCGAAAACGCTTCGTCGTCACGTCTAGTGGAGGTTTTGTACAATTTTGCTGGACTCCTAAAGTGTGTGTGGACGTCACACACGATTTACGTATTAATTCTACTTGTATGGACCAAACTGTCGTTAATACAGACACATTACCTATTTCCTTAACCCCTAATATTAAAATCAACATTATTTATCTACTTAATCATCTTATCGTTATACGTGTACAGTAAATAATATATGGCCTTATGTAAATGATTTCCCTCGTTTGTTGGTAATATATACTTAATATATGCTTCTGTCGAGGAACATGTAAGAGTATTGACGTATATGAGTGTTGAAATGCGATGCGAGTTGTGTTTCTGTTGTTAGAGCTCGATTTAATGCACGTGTAGGAGATGAATGTTCTAAAATTGGATTAATATAAGTAGTATGATTTAACGTAAATTGTACGGTCTCATCAAATTTTATATAAAAAGTTTAAGTGATCCGCGATGTTTGTGATCCATAATGTATATAGGTATCGAGTGTTTATCACCTTTTTGCTATTACTTTACGCTTGACCTGTTTAAACATGTTGTCTATTTCCTGTCTTTTGTATATTATTGAAAATTGTGATATTGTTATAAATAATACATCGTAACTGTGGATATTTATGTGGACTTGCTTTATAAAGTTCATGATATGTGTTAACTGTTAAAGCTTCTTATTGGTTCATCGCCCGCGGCGGCTCTGTATCCGTTCTTTATTCACTTTCTATATTATTATTATTATTATAAATATTGTTCGTAAAATCTTTTAATGTTAAAAACTAATGTTAGACATTCAGTGCTCAAATATTTTGTTCGTTGAAACGTTAGTATCGTGTTTATAATATTATGTACTCGTTTGCGATGGCAAAGCACTATAAAGGTTATCGATACAAAACCGAGGTTAGCGAAACACACTGTGGTTAAAATACACGGATTTAAACAAATTGTGTTTTCAATGATTCACCGATACGTCTCATATCAAATCGATGAGTTATATTTCAAATTCTGCTTTACTTGTTATTTCATGAAATAATGGTTTTCAAACTTAATATACATATTTCAACAATAATTCTAAATTACAAAAAAATCAGAATCAGTATTTAGTAGAATATAATTGTTTTTGTTGTCGGTTGGCATTGGAAACACAATCAGGAAGCACATCACTTATCAGACACGGGAGTTAGATTTTCTATATATTAGTATTTATCATGGATTACATATCTGTAGATAGAATGTGGTTTGTCTAGTCCAAATCTCAATAATATATTTAAAGATAATATATTTACTCGTCTTATTAAATAATTAATATCGTTTCTTGAGTGGTTTTAGTGGTTTCAATCGACTGAATCTGTTCGTAGTTTCATTGTCGAATTGTTTTTATTTATTATATCAAAGCACACATATTAAAATGGAGTTAAATATTATATAATAAATATAACATTTATCGTTTCACCGCTGTAAAAGATATATTCTTCTCGTGTGCTTTATTACTAGAAATTGTTTAGAGCAATTGTTTTAGAAAAATATACCTAATGAATGGATAGTATTGATGTCAGGTTAATAATGTATCCAATGTTTATCTTATCAGCTTTATCAGTCGATATTTATTTAGAGTGTCACTTTTGTTTGGAATTTTGACTTACTATAGCTACCGTGATTCGTATTTTAATAAATTAATCGCTTTAACTAAATATCGGAACAAGATAATAGTAAATTACTTTTGAAATCATTTTGAATTCACAATTGGATCGTTTTGTATATTTTACATACAAATTCAAGTCCTAAAGTCCATCACATTGATTGTACGAGCTATGGGATCGTCTATCTGCATAAACCTTTGAACATTTTTTTGAAGGTACATTTTTTTGAAGGTACATTTTTTTAACAGTTATTTTTATATTACAAAGTTTGTTTTTATTCAACAGTTTATGAAGATATTGCGATCGAGCTAGAAATAAAGAAAAGCGCACAGCATTCATTCCATTACTATTTTATTACATAGTCTCCATTGACACATTGAAAAATCCTTTACCAATTGACAATACTTGGTAAATATAATTTTTAAGTGTAAAATGTGATGTCACATCAACATCATTGTAAGACGTTTACGCTCCAATTCTAGTATTAAAATCACTAACATTGCATATATCTTTGTATAAATGCATATATGTAAATGTTACATGTTTAAACACATTATTGAATTTAGAATTTTTATGAAAAAAATAAATAAATATCCGTATTTCAAATATAACATGGTGTTTTTATTTAAATTGTGTGTATGTATATGTGAATATATGATAGATGGACACTTATCTACTAAATATCAAAGATTATTAAATATCTTGTATAAGGGCACTGTGATTTTGTTTCAATACAAAGAAAGTATTATTTAAAAAAAACTGTAGCTTGTTATTTTTTTATTATATTTGTAATTTCATCAAATCTCAAATCTTTAACTTAGCAAGTTAATACAATTTATAATTAAGAAATTAATTTCACCTCGAAGATTATATAGAGGCAAAATGATAGGCCGACAAATATTTTGTATTAGTTCAATGAGTTCATTGAATGATTCCTAAAGGATACTAAGAGATGAACGGAAAATATATTTTGCTACGGGCAACTGAATCAACGGTGCAATGTCAGGTTGCTGACTGTGCAGAGCTGGTACAAACGCTGTTATATGGCAATAAAAAAAAATGCATTTTAAATAGAAAAATAAAAAACAAAGAATTCTGTACTGTTGCCACCATTAATTCAAATAATTTTAATTTTTGTAGCCTAAGGGTACCTTTGTTACTATAAACACTTTATCCACTAAGGTCATTGTTTTATGGAAAGAGGATGATGGATTTGCTTATTTGAATTTATTTGTAACTGTTATTTCTATATCTTATTACTAGTATTCATTATTTTTCTCCTTTTTTCCACTTTGTTCAATTATATCCTTTCATTATCATTTACATATAAAACATTAAGGACGTACAATCCTTGGAACGTTTATTAATATTCTTTACAAGTTCATTCTCACAATAGCCATTGAATTATTCAAATTAGCCCTATACATCACCATATAAATAGATTATTTACGTCAAAATTGTATCACATCCATTCTCTCCGACAAAATGCATTGTTTCTAAAATAACACAATATATTCAAGAACAAACCAATATTTATCTCGAAACAAGTGTCACAGGTACAAAAACAGCACGTACACAGAATTTGCATCACAATAAGTAGTAAATTCATTGAATTCACAAATAAAGTTTCAAGAATCACAGCTGATACGCTATTTGTGTGTTTCATTGGAACGTAGACACTCCTACATGTATCTACACGTGACGTCACGGGCACTGGGCAAAGGCAAGTATTTAAAAACGTCACCCATTCATAAAGCAAAGACTCACTGCAAGACTGACCATCGCGCGATACACACGGCTTGTGCTATTTATATACGTAATACATTTAATAGTATATGTTAGTGTAGTGCAAAATGAGCGGAAACTTTCTCACTATTCCTGATTCAGATGGTATGCGGCGTTCTCGGGTAAGGCTTCTTTATATAACGCTTGTTATTTACCTTGTTTCAGTTTGAAATGTTTGTTTACTTAATATCATTTTAACTAGACTAGTATATGTACGTACTTTCGCTTTGGATAGAGTATAAATGAGCATATAAAACGTAGCAATATTCATCATTATAAAGTGATTATTTATAATATATCTATTATAAATTATATGTATAGTATTATAATATTTAAAAAAATATTTTTACTTTTCTCATTTAAATAACCGCTCAAAATGCGTTTTGTTTACAAAACTAACGTTACAAAGTATCAACAATAAGTGTTCAAAGTAACAGAAGTAAGGATTATAAAGACCATAAAATCAATTTCACTTCCTCATTTACTCAGATTCACGCTGTATCTCGCGCATGGCAGAGTAGGCAGAGGGACTTGGGAAGAGCTATAGCGGAAACAGACGGCCGAACCGAACCTCGATTTTGGTTTGCCATCGAACATGTTCGATCGTGTGGGGCATGTGTCACTTAAAAAACATGGTTCGATAGCGAACCAAGATTCGTTCGTCGGTTACGGCTATTAAGACACTCTGTTACCCACTTTCCGCCGAAATTGAGGCATTGCGTGTTGAGTGGAGGAGCACAAGCCACGCTTTGTTTTCTTACCAGAGTGAATTAATGAGAACATTGAATATTTAATTTGAAAATATTAAATATTTTAATTCATCGAGTGGGGATCGAACCCACAACCTATCATTAACTGTCATACGTGTGCCGCTGCGCCACGACAGGCCTCAAACAATTTCGAGTAATAAATTAAGTTATTCTTGAGTAGCTGAAGTATCCGTACCTTTTGTTTCTGTATCTTTTACTTATAAATAAGATAATTTATTTAGTAGTAACCTTTTGTTCTTTAGAATTGAAGTAAATGTACATATATGGTAGAATATTTTTATTTAATTATATACGTTAGCTGAGCTGAACTTAGGATAGTAAAACGACGGCAAGAATTTGTTCTTCAATTTTTGTCCGAAAATATTAGTTTGATCATAATACTTTTTATAAAAATTGTACGTTCCATAAGGCGTGGAATCAAAACCCACAATAGCGGGAAAATATGAACAAAGTTCCATCCTCCAAGTGGCAATCGAACCCGCAACCATCATACGTGCATTCAAATATTGTACCGCTACGCCTCTATTATAAAAATATCTTCTTCTTAGCTTTACGCTGTATTCCGCACACGGCAAGGAAGGCAGAGAGAACTTGGGAACCTAGTGTTAAGACACTCAGTTCTACTTCCGTTCCCCACTTTCCGAACCGAATTAGAGGCATTGCGTGTTAAGTGGCGGAACTTAACGCCGCGCTTTGCCTTGTACCAGAGCGAAGAAATAAAAACATTAAATACAAATGTACTTAAATTGAAAATATTAAATATTAAATTTCCTCGGGTGGGGATCGAACCAACGACGGGCCTCATTATAAATATACAATGCAAAAATAGTTTCGGACAAGTTTATTGACATTATTTGAGGTCTGTCGTGGCGCTGGCACAAGTGTGTGACGCTAAACGATAGGTTGTGCGTTTGATCCTCACTCTAAGTGTGAAGTGAAATGTTTAATATTTTCACATTATTTATTAAATATTTTCAATGTAAGGCGCGGCGTTGGTTTCCGCCACTTAACACGCAATGTCTTAAATTTAGTGTCTTAGTACTACATTTCCTCAGCCTACCCTGCCATGTAGCGGGAAACAGCGTGACATGAAAAATATTTTTTTTTATTTTGTAAAAACTTATAAACGTTTGTCCAAGTGTTAAATCTGTCAACACGTCAACATTAAAGCTAAATTTAGTTGTTTAGTATGTCTTGCGAGCGATATATTATTGAAAAACAAAATCATTTGTACGTCCACTATTGACGTAATATATGATTAGTTATACTATTTACACATGTGTTTAATTTCATTCCCCGCTTAAGTCATTGCCGCTCTTTAAGGCAAAGTGCGGCGTTGAGTTCCGCCGGTAAACAAAGAATGTCTTGATTTTTTTACAAAAATTGAGAACTGTGTGTCTTGACTCCAAGTTCTCTCTGCCTTAAGTTGATATATAAAATATAACAGGTAGTGAAATCTAGCAATCGTTATGTAGAAATAAATTACATTTTTATTCGAAAAAATCGTACTTATCCAATGGTTTTATTATTTTTTTCTCGTATTTTTGTCGTACAAGTTGTTATTACAAGTTCTTATTAGAAATTATAATATAAAAACTGTATTTAGTATATATTTTACATAAGAAAAATACATAATTTACATAGTAGCATAATATCTAAGAAAGATTATTAGAGCTGTTGAACCGTAGGGTTCAAATTTCGTTAATTACTAATACGTGAACCGAAAATATTGACTTGTGATTTTAAGAAATATGTATATTTACTAAAAGATCCGTTGATACTTTTCCTATTGGATGGATCTTAATTAAGATAAATATATTAATTGAGATGATAGATATTTACTGACTATTACAAAACGCAAAAATCAAAATAGCTTGTCTTTTGAAAACAGCAACTAATAAAACATAATAATAAAGAAAGATAGTTTAAAAAAATTAGGAAGAAAACCTAAAAATCAAAGTAGCTGGAATCTTGAAAACACCTACTACTAAAAATAAGAAAAATATTTTAAAAATATCGTACATATTTGAAAGATGCAAGATTTGGGAATAAATCTCTCTTTAGCTCATGCTCTATAAAATTCTATATGTGTGTTTGTTTGTGTGTAAATAGAAGTAAGTCTATATTCGACCCTACAACCGTTAGTAATTGAAATTGCTGTTGTCTTTTACGTTTATTACACATTGTTTCCTTAAATAATTAGAGTTTATTGCCCTTTAGCTTCTTGAAAAAGTCACTATGTTTTTCTTATAAAGTCAATAAGCGTGTATTGGCTATTTACATCTCGCTCGAAATTTAGTAACCATCTTATAGAAAAACATATTTTTAGAGCATGCCTGTACTTGCCTTTACGCGTTGGTTGTAGGTTCAACGTTCTCGTACTAAATTATTTTAATATTCCCGCTATGTGGCATTTAATACGGCGAAAGGTCTTAAACTCGGGTGGAAAGAAGAGACACAGTATAAAATTGTTAGACACCATACTATCTCATATTCTTCTTCTTGGTCGTTACACTCTTGGCAGAGTGGTCGTGGTCGCCACGGAATGGTCGACATCGGTTCCAGTGGCTCGCTTCACAAGCTGCCGCCTTTCCTCTCTCACTGCCGCATTCCTCACACATTCGTGGAAAGAGTTGTCAGTAGCCGCCTTGATCTGATCGATCCACCGCATCGGGAACCTGCCGCGCGCTCGTGTCCCTTCCACTTTTCCCTGTATCACCAGACGCTCGATGGATTCGTCTCCTCTGCGAGATACGTGCCCAAAGAAGGTAAGTATACGGGCTTGGACAATGGAAGATAAACGCTGCTTAACTTTCAGTTCTTGGAGTATGGACACAATCGTTCTAAGCTCAGTCCACGACACTCCGAGCATTCTCCTCCAGCACCACATCTCGAGAGCGTCTCTTCCTCTTTCTTTCACTTTCTCGCAGGGTCCAGGTCTCTGCCGCATAAAGAAACACGGGGAACACAAGCGCCCGCACCAGCCGTGTTTTCGTCGCCTTTGTTATGTCCCGGCATTTCCTCCACTTTTTTCAGCTTATCCATGGTAGACCTACAAATTGTCATGCGTCTCTTAATCTCATCCACGCATCCACCATTATGAGATATTAGAGCTCCCAGATAGACGTACGATGATACTACGTCGCAGCTCGCAATTTGTGTTACTTCTAGTATATACTTTAATGTGATGAATAATATTATCTCATATATTGAAAGTTAAAAAAAAATCTATCAAATTAACTATATTATCTCATAGACTAAAAAGTTAAAATGAGGCCTATCGTGGCACAGCGGAACACGTGTGTGACTGTAACCGACAGCTCAGACCGGCAGATTTTCAATTTAAATATTAAATGTTTTCATTTCTTAGCTCTGGTACAAGGCAAAACGCGGCGTTGAGTTCCACCACTCAACACGCAATGCCTCAAATTCGGCGGAAAGTGGGAAACGGAAGTGGGACGGAGTGTCTTAACACTAGGTTCCCAAGATCCCTCTGCCTACCCTGCCATGCGGGATACAGGGTGAAGCTAAACAAGTTAAAAAAAACCAGTAAAATGTTGAAATAACTCATAATCCACAAGGGTTATTACTTTATAGTTTCTTTGAATTTTAATGTCTTCTATAAATTATTAATATATATTTACAGTTACAATGTTATTCAAAAACTTTTTTATAAATGTTTTTTTGTTAAGAAAAAAAAAATAATAAAAAAATTTGAAGTATATATGATTTAGGAGTATATACTTTAATGTGATGAATAATATCTTATATAGATGTGTAGGTATATTTTATCTAGATGTATATATTTTAATGTGATGAATTTGTCAAGGATTTGTCATGAGTTAAATTAAACGTTTTATTTTGGTAAAGACATAATAAAAATTAATAGAATATTACATCAAATATATTTTCCTATCAATTCAGAGGTTTTATTAAAAGTAACAAATAAATTAATCAGTGGGAATCGAATCTAGGTTCTAAAACCGCTCTCAATGTCAGATATTTTTATAGTTATATTCTGTACGGTACTGTTCATGTCGTTATCTATTTTATAACACAAGAAAATATTTATCTAATAGAATTAAATCTGAGCTAACCACACTGAAGATTTACATTAAGCCGTGATATTTTTCGGGGAACTTTTTAATCCACACAATGGCATGCCAATATAAACTAGACAATTATTTGTTACAATGTCGCTATGCATGGAACGTAGCCAACAGCTGCGAAGTGCGTGGAATCGTTTGATTATAAAGAAACGCGTAAACCAAAATATAATATTTTCAGAGTTGCTGAATTCAAAGAGGCCTGTCGTGGCTTAGGGGTAAAAGTGAACGACTTTGAACGCGATAGACAGGTAGTGTGTTCAATCCACACTCGAGTAATTAAGTAATTAATAATGTTTTTTTTTTCGCTAGACAAAGCTTGGCGTTGAGTTGTGCCAATATGCAACTTGTCGTGGTCAAGTTTTCTTAATCATTTCGAAAACATATCTAAGGTATCCACTAGAAGTAGTCATCGTAACTGAGTGATATAATGTATAATGTCTGTTTGCAAAGGTTGTAAGTTCGATTTACTCTCAAATAAATAAATATTCATTTTCCTGTCCTTCAAAAACAATAAAGGTTGCCCCTTTAGGTTGCTTCACCACTTAAAAAAATACATAAAAGATCACTGACATAGAATTTGAATCCGCTATCGTCGTGGCCACTCAATACCTGATAGGATAAAATTTCGAGTTGTGATATTTTATATCTTTGTAACTCTATCATATTATTTTGCAACATGTTCTCTCAAATCAAGATTGTATATCGTGATCTAGATTTTATCTTTTTACGATTAATTTTATTTTCATTCTCGATTCTCTTAATCCATGTAATGAGGGCAGCCTCTTATATTTTAACATTCAAAATGTATTATACATTTTGAATGTTAAATTATAATTTGTACTAATTATTTACCAGAGTTTATTAAGTAAAATAGGTTGGTCTTGCGGTCGGTGTAGGTTGGCTGAACGTGTGAATGTAAACGTGCCAGCCAGGTTGTGAGTTGGATCTCTACTTGAGGAAATGAAATATTTAATATTTTTAATTGATACATTTAATATTTCATTTCTCGTTGGTAACAAGGTAAAACGCGGCGTTGAGTTCCAACACACAAAGGTCCAAATGGGGAACAGAACGGAGTGTCTTAACGCTAGGTTCCTAAGTTCCCTCTGCCTACTATACTATGTGCAGGATACAGCGCAAAGCTGAAAAAAAGTTGGCTTCTTATCGTTATTAGCCGGTCTTTCCCACAGCTAGATAATTTTTGAAATTCGTTTCTCGATGCCAGCCATTTTGCATAGGCCGTCATTAATAATAAATACTGTACTGTTGATGCGAGATCTTCTAACAAGAACGCATTGATCGTTTTACATGTAAATTTTGGTAATTGGTAGAACTAAACAAAGTGGTTTACGTAACGTACTACGTGTATCTCACTCACGTAAATGTATATTGGACGTCTAATTTTAACTCGTAAATACCAGAAACATTCCTGTTAGCGCTCTGAACGTCGGAACTTTGAGTCATCGGAGACCATCGCTCATAAGATCGCGCCCAAGGTCGTGGCTCTGAATCATTAAGCATTTGCCCAAACATTAAGTATCTATAACTATCAATTCATTTTATCAATTTTATCTTAATTTTAATATACATATTTAATTTAAGTACTATAAATTTTGAACGTAGCGGGATGTCCTTAAATAAATTATAATCCGCGCCTCTTGCACGGAATATAATTTACGTTTTTAAAATTAATATTTTTCTTTTCTAATTGTGAAATAGCACTTTAAAAAAATACTCCATTTAGTTTTAATAGTGGTCCATTTATATTTTTAGGTATGTCTTGCCGCTCGAAAAAGAGACACAGGTAGTGATCAATCGATTTATAAAGTTCACATGTGATATAGCAATTTATACTATCCATAATTAATAGATGAATGTAACAATCATATTAGAAGATTTTTAGTAAATATTTTTCGCTTAGATTTTGTTAAGTTTTATTAAAAGTCAATTGACATTATCATAAAATTTTCGATCATATTTTTATAAGAATTTATTTTAGTGTGCATATTAAGTCATTGGGAATGTCACATCTGAAATATTTAAAACCAAAATTACTTATTAATTATTATTATTTTCAGATGTTTCAGATTTTTACTTATAACCACCATTAATAATAAGGACTTTTCTTATTTTTATAAGCCAAATGTTTAAGAAAAAATTATAATGGTCCTCATTATACATAGATCTCTTTTGTGAAGCAAACAGGAAGTGCGCCGATTTCTGTACTTCATTATTAATAGAAAAATTGCAACCTACTTATGAAAAAAAATGTTAGATATAGTCAAATATTTCGTAGAGATCCACTACTTACTACTGTATTATAGCAGAATTATCTTTGTATTAATTGGGCGAAAAAATAGAGACAGATTATACGCTATAACGAAACCATATGGTTCTGTCTTTTTTCTTAATGTAATATGTCATTTATTATTAATACTTTCATTTTTTTTACTAATACATACTACTCTGTTAGAGTCAGTTAATTACAATATTTTCAATTAATTCGAATTATAATATCTTAAACAACTTTGTTCACAATTTTGATGACATGACATATACATACCAGTTTGGAACATATGTTCTAGATTGGACAGTGGAAGATAAGGATAAATTATCCTAATAAAAAAATAATTTTGAGCCCTCTACACTTTTTCCTAAATATCATATTCTAGGCAAAAATGGAAATATTTCATTCTTCTTTGCGGATTTCAACCAGTAAACATTTAATTAATATATGTGACATTGTGGTGACCACCTATAATAAATACTTTATGCAATGTACTATAAAATTATCATAAAATATTAATTATATTATCAAATATAAAAGACATCGAAATTATTTTCGACAACTAAGCATTTTCCATTAAGTAGAACTTGTTAACAAAAGATCCTCTACATAAGGACATATTTCTAAGTAACACCATATTATATGGATAAATCGTTTTACATATATACATATTCATATAATGATGGCTAACTACCTAAGCAATTTTAGTCCAAAAGTCAGCAGGTGTTGGCAACATGCGTCGAATAAATCTCTCTAATTATAATAAGGATTTACAAACGGAAACAACTTTACGTCGCAATACGTCTTCAAATGCGACTTATTTTAGTCCTTAGTAATTATGCCCTGGATATATATCAAATATATATTTACAGCAAATAAATGTGCTTATCCGCTTTTAATAAACTCACTCATTCAGCTTCACGCTGTATCCCGCACGAGGCAGGGTAGGCAGAGGGAACCCTGGAACTTAGTGTTAAGACACTCCGTTCCACTTCCGTTCCCCACTTTCGTTTGGGTGTTGGGTGGCGGAGCTCAACGTCGCGCTTTTGCCTAACGAGAGTGAAGAAATGAAACATTAAATATTTATTAAATTGAAAATATTAAATATTACATTTCCTCGACTGGGGATCGAACCCAGAACCCGTAGGTTACAGTCACACTCTTGTGCCGCTGCACCACGATAGGCCTCAATCAGACCTCATAATAAACGTAAAGGAGATATAAAAATATATGTTGCTTATTTTTATATATTAGTACATACATATAATATAAAATTTATATTCACGTCGCCTTTCCAGTTGAGTTTAATGATTTTATGGTACACACAAACTATGTTTATTATTGGTTTTTATCTTTATATATTTTTTTTTCTATCTCAGCTTCACATTGTATCCCGCACATGGCAGGGTAGTCAGAGGGAACTTGGGAACCTAGTGTTAAGACACTCCGTTCCACTTCCGTTTTTGTTATCTAATCTTTAATTAATAATTATTGATACTACTAAAGAATTTTCTAGAGTGTAAGAAAAATGTCATAGTAAATACTACGAGTATATATGAATGTAATGTAACTGTTCTCATTATCTTCTAAAGAGTAAACTTAGTGTTAAAACGGTTTGATCATCGCTTTTCTATGGTTGGAGGTATTGTGTATTGAGAGATGGAACTTAACTGACTCTTCAAGCTGAAACAGTACATTGCCACGAGAGGGAATCAAACTCGTAAGCGATATGGCATGTATTTTAATTAAAAGGCAGTTCCACTATGCAAAGCCGACTTTACCTTTTCTTTACTCTTTCCCTCGTTCAGGTGATATATTTAATTCTAAAATCTATGTACTTTATGCCTACTGTTTGTGATTTAATATAATTTGAAAAGAAAATCGAATGAAAGAAGTAGAAATATAACCATTTATTTTCTGTGAAGGTTTATTGTTCAACATCGTAATAGAAATCTATTGTCAAAGAAATCATATAAACCAGAAATATTCAATTTCCGATGGTTAAAGCAACCGAACGGATTTAGAAAATAAATTGTATATATTTTATATATCACTTATTTTAGAAGGAAAAGCTTTTATTAAGTTTTATGAATAAATATAAGTTATATTTTTTGGAAAACTATTTACCGTTGTTAATATTTAATGGTACTCAAATTCCTTATTCAGAACAAGTTAATAATTTAGGCATTTCGTTAGATCGGTATTTGTCATGGGAGCCTCAAGTCAATAAACTCAGTCGGAAGGTTTTTGACGCTATTGCTTCCCTTCGAAGATTGCGAAATTTTCTTCCTATACATACTAAAATTGTTCTAGCAAATTCTTTCTTACTAAACTTAAATTTAATCCTAAATCCTAAGTGTGGAATAACACTTTAAAACATAGTAAAAAATTCTTTCTTACTACCTATTCTTGATTATGCTGATGCAAGTTATCTCGATATTCGAGACGAGCATTTAAATAGGCTTGAGCGGCTTTAAAATCTTTGTATAAGGTTTACATTTGGTTAGCGCAAATTCCAACTTTCACAAAAAGCTCAAGTGGCTTCCTATTCGACTTCGCAGGAATACCCATATATTACATCTTCTGTACTGCGTGCTGTTTAACCCTAGGTTAGGGGCCCTCCTTATCTAAAAGAAAAGTTTGAGTTTTTAGGAAACTCACACGCTCTTTCTCTTCGATCTCAAGAAAATCTTGTCCTAAAAATCCCTTCCCATTCCACCTCCTTCTTTAACAACTCTTGCAGTTACTGCTGCTCGATTATGGAATTCCTTTCCCATAAAAATAAGAAGCGCTAAGAGTCTTAATCGCTTTAAATCACTTCTAAAAACGCACTACTTAGCTCTTTAATTATCTTTATGTGTATCCATGTTTGTGTAAATATATGTTTGTATGTATTTATGTATATGTATGTATTTGAGTTTATGAACGTATGTATGTATCTATGTATTATGTGTTATTTATATATTTTTGCTTAGCAAGTACATCCCCTACCGTTTTAACAACTCCTACACCTTAAGGTTGCCTGGCAGAGATCGCTTATAGCGATAAGGTCGCCTGTTGTACATTTTATATTTGTATTTTATTATTTTTTTCTCTATTATGTGGTGTACAATAAAGTATATATTATTATTATTATTTTTAATGTATAAATACGAGTATACTTGAAACAAGGCAAAACGCGACGTTGAGTTCCGCCACTCAACACGTTATGCCTCAAAATTTGGCGGAAAGTGGGGAAAGTAGTGTCTTAACACTAGGTTCCCAAGTTCTCTTTGCCTACCCAGCCATGTGCGGTGTACAGCGTGAAGCGGAGTACGAGTACACTTGCAACCATTCCATTTTATTTGTTGTATATTTTTTTACGTGTTATGGATGCACGTTATAGATTTAGTTTATTTATATGACTAAGATTTTGTGTGTATATTTTTGTGTATATTTTGTAAATGTCTTTCCTGAGCTTGAAATAAGAAAGGAATGGAATAATCTTGAGAAATTATCTGCCTAATAAAGAAAATTGTAGATTAAATAAACATTTTCTGATTCATTGAAAAAAAAAGAAGGTTTACAACCTTTCAACGGTGAAGGTTCTTTTTATTTTTTATTTTACAGAATATTTATAACGAAATTCAAAATTGTTGTTCAACTTTACGAGTATGTTGAAAGGTACTTAACTGACGATGTTTTCAAATAATCTGCTTTCAACAAAAAACGTAATAACGTTTCTGAAAAAATATACACATAAGCTTTAATATTTTTAACATTTTTATATCTACTGTTACATTATAACTTGTAACAAATAAAAAAATAAAAAAAATATATTATCAATAAAAAAAGAAATGAGCTGCGTCATGTATATGCGTCATCTTTATTCAAATGGCAAAATTACCTCACATCAACCACTTTTCATAGTTCCTCCGAACCTTCCGCCGAATCGAGGTGTTGCGTGTTGATGGCGGCCCTGCACTTTACCTTGTTACAAGAGTGATGAAATGAAAAAAATAAATACTAATTTGAAAATATTCAATACTTCGTTTCCTCGAGTGGGGACTGAACCAACAATCTGTCACGTTTACAGATACACCCTTTTACCCTTTCGCTACGACAGGCCTATACAAAAATTAAATAAGTCACATAATATATGCCTTACATAGTGAGCAGAAAGTCACTTAAATCCCTTTCAAATTTAAAGGCACACGTTTTTCATTTATCACTCACTTAATATATATTCTTATGTATATGTATATTTTTTTCGATTACATTGTAAATATTTATTTATACGACACACGTCCTGCAAAAACACATTGGCATACCTTTACTTATTCAGAAAATTTATGAACCTATAAGTCTAGTACGTGGATAATATTAATTAGCTTTTAAATTTAGCTTTTTATATGTTCTTAAGTGAAACAAAGATATGTACTTTGAACAAACAAATATTTCATATATATTTATATAAAATATCTATTATAGTATAGTTTATAGTACAGTTCCACTGAGTGAGAATCAAACCCTGAACCGTCTCCTTTACAATCAGACGAAATATCGCTGCGCCACTTCAGTCTTATTTATATTTGTATTCATAGCGTTCGCTAAGAGAAACTTTAGTTCAACATAACATACTCCCGAATAAAGCGTTAACGTACAATCAATCAATTTACGCATATACGAATTGACGGAACTGTCACAGGATTAACGATGCCTAGTAATATTATTAAGTATCGTTTGCCTTGTTACTCGATTTTCATTAATATGTATGTTCGATAAAGATTTTGTACGTCTTCGTGATCTACATGAAAAGATAACAACCTTAACGTGTTGTAGGCTGGATTTCTACGGAGAGATGTAATTTTCTTTCCAGCCGCGCTATACATAGCAGGTTAGGCAAAGGAAACTTAGTAATAGACACTCTGCTCTCCTTCCTCCTCAATTTTTGATATATTACTCATGTCCCTAGCTGAAATGAAAAACAGACTTGCCTTGACACTATATCTCCTTTGCTTTTCAATTCCTCTCCCTATATGTTAGGAACTAACAAGTCGAGACTAAAGCATAAAACATTAAATATGGACGAATTGTATTATTTTGTAAGAGTTAACGAATCTTTTCATTATATATTTTTTTTATAACGTCCGAACTAAAAACAATATTGTAACCGTTCTTAAGTATTTCATTGAAAGCTTTTTGCGAAGGAAAAATAGATAGTAGCATTAGTAGTAAATAAAACATCATTATATTCATTTCGTTTTAGTTTATAAATATTCGCACAAAAGCAATTAAAAAGTCGCCACGACACGAGCGAGGACGTCTGAAAGGGTTAATATTTATGGCTATGACAAAAATGTGTGTCATAACCAAAATGTTAAAAGCTTTAGATTAGATGCTAAAATCTTTAAAGTCATTTATTATTATCGCAGGCCTAGTAAAGACCTTGATATACTTAAATAAAGCTTTTGAATGGTACTCGTATATTATGTTGTTTCGTATTTTTTTTAGGCCTACTATATGATTAATTTCATTATTTTTGTAGACCATTTTTATAAAGAAATAACGTTAATATATATTTAAAATATGTATGTGAGTAACAATTCAATGTAATTTTATTGTTTAATTTAGCTAAAGTATATCAAATTTCATAAATCATTACCCCACGTCGATATAATCATTGAACTACATGAAAGCTCTTGTGATTCGCGTTTTATCGCTACTACAATGCTCTTGATGTATTTATTATATAATAAATAGATTTAGTTATAAGTGGTGTTATGAGCTCGATAATCACGCAAGAGATTATCATTCACATTTAAAACTACTATTTTAATGACAAAATATATGTGACGACATTTATTTCAGCTTCACGCTGTATCCCGCTAATAGCAGGGTGACGAAGAAATGAAAACATTAAATATTCAATTTAAAAATATTAAATATTTTATTTCCTCAAGTGAGAATCGAACCCTTAAGGGTTTACGACGACGTATTATATTGCGACTACTCAACACATTTTTTTTATATGAACAGAAAAAAGATGACTATCATGACTAAGATTTATTTGTCTACGAAAACTAAAATAAATTAATTAATACACTTATCATTCTCTAATATAAATATAATAAAAAATACATTTTTATAACTTTTACCATTTAAAAGCTATATCTAAGCTATGAAGTTTTTACTAACCCTGTGAAAATTATCTAACCAATAAAGTACTTGCACATCCGTTCAGGATCGCTCATTGAAAGCTTATATCTGGTTCTGCGCGCTTCGCAATGAATATGAACGATTTAGTGTAGAATTTGCTCGTTGAAATAACGATTTACAGCTAATAATACTCGAGACATCTTTGTTCCTCTAGTTTTATTGTTAGTTATTTTTGCTGGCTCGTTTTTACATACCTTATGTCTGAGTAAGATTACTTTGACGTATTTTACAAACTGAATTTTGTTTTAAATACGAGTATTTTCATTTTTGTGGGATTGTTTTGATATGATAATTAGTGCTTTTATTGTTGAGGACAGGTAATAACTATACATTTTATCATATTGTACCTATAAAATATATAAATATATGTATTGAAATTATATTGCTAAAAAAAAATCATTATTTATTATACAGGCAGCTTGTGTAAATATATTCTCTTTATACTTATATTCCATATATTCTTACAATATTTGTAATAATCTATTATCTATAGATTATAACGTAAAAGATCTGATTTTGCATAGTAGGTAGAGAGCAAGTCTACGATGTATAAAATTACTGTACTCTACAATTTCATATATATATAACTACATTTTTTTACCAAATCAAAATATTCATTTAAACGCGGCGTTGAGTTCCGCCATTCAATACGCTATGCCTCAAATTTTGAAAAGTCTAAGCCTACGTTTCCTATGTACATGTAGTACGTTAAACAACGTAACGTAAAAAAAATAAATGCATTTTCCATTTACTGAGAATGAAATCTACTACCGTTACAATAAGATATCTGAAAATAAATGAAATCGAGTGCTATTCTTTTAAAATTATTGAAAAAAAAATTTCTTTGTTTGCAGAGTTCATCGTTAACAGACTTAATATCAGCGTTCGACAACAAAGCTCAAGCACACAGTGAACTGCAAAAAATAACTGCGTTTAGCGGTCATTTCGATAAAAATGCCAAACCTACATTCTCAAAGGACGAATATGGCAAGTAAGTTAAATAAAATAGAAATTTATATAGGAAATTAAGTTTTTTCGAAATTAAATAAGTAAGTCGCGTTTACAGCTTGTGTTCCTGTCGTGACGCAGGGTCACAAGCAAGTGACTGTAAATGCAACAGGTTTTGGATTCGGTCCCCACCTGTGGAAATGAAATATTTAATATTTTCAATTTAAATATTTAATATTGTCATTTCTTCGCTCTGGTACCAAGATAAAGAGCGGCGTTGAGTTCCGTTACTCAACACGCAATGCCTCCGATTCGGCAGAAAGTGGAGAACGGAACGAAGTGTCTTAACAATAGGTTCTGAAGTTCCCTCTGGCTTCTCTGCCATGTGCAGGATACAGCCTCAAGCTAAGTTAAGTTAAATTATTTTAAAAAGGACATTAGTAGAATTCTTTTTAATATTATTAAATATAGTTAAGAAAGCTTCATTTTGATTTTAAATTCTTTGAAGGTGATATTAATATTTTACCTGACTAATGAAAATGTATCGAGCAATGGAATTCAGTTTGATTTCTAGAAAAGCATCAAACAATTAACTTTTTGTTGCTCTAATTGCACTGTAAAAACATGTGATTGTTAAAGAATTTCTAAATTTGCTAAATTTGTTACTTTCTAAATAACAAATTTAATTTATAGGTATAATTAAACAAAAAATTAGTTGAGTTTTAGTTCTGAAAATGTTTCATCAATTTAATTACTTTAGCTATAGTCTTGAAGATGGTGAAGTTAAACATTTGTTTTACTAACAGTATTAAACGTGCTATTCTAATATCAAGAAGTGTTTACATAAAAGAAAGTTTGATATTAAAAATTATAACTGTAATAAAACAAATCAAATGCAAGTGACAATCGCTTACTAAGGCTTACGTACTAATTTCAAGATTCATGAAAAATGCAACTGATAAAAATTAACAAACTTAAGTTTGCATATACCTGAATATAAGTTCTCACTCGGTATCAAATTTCGTAACTGCAAGACCACAGAATGTATCCTATAGATTTGATTACGCGGCGAATTTCATATAAAAAGCAACAAAACTACAAATAAATACTCTTTTGATGGCACTGACTTAGAAGTTTGATTTTTTTCTATATTTAAAGAAAACGTTTACCTGGATATTTAATATTAATTTCAGCTTCATACCTTTACGCAATCTCAAAATAAATGATCTTGACTGACGAACAGATGGACAACAAAGTGATGACATTATAGGCTTTATTTTTAACTTTTGAGGTACAAAACTCTAAAAGCAAAAAATAGATCTCTCGGTGTCAGTAGATAAAAGGACTATATCATGGTCCTTTATTATATGGAGAGCTTTAAAGTATTTCATTAAACTTGCATCTCCTTTTTCAGCGAATGCGGCGTCGTATATGGATACAAACGTTAGAAAAACACTACACTCTTTCTGTCTTCTGTATTTACAAGTTACATTCACAGATTCTTGTTTCATTTCTTCGCTCTTGTCATAAGGCAAAGCACGGCGTTGAGTTCCGCCACTCAACACGCAATGCCTCAAATTCGGCGGAAACTGGGGAACGGAAGTGGAACGGAGTGTCTTAACACTGGGTTCCCGGGTTCCCTCTGCCTACCCTGCCTCGTGTGGGATACAGCGTGAAGCTGGGACATGCACAGATTCGCCATCGTTGTCAACTGAAAATAATTACCATGTCATAATCTAAATATGGGAAATTCTGTCCACTACGGCGGTACAGGATAACATAAGACACATTATTTTACATTAATTTGCTTCAATATAAACCTTCTCCATAAAACGTAAAGAGTTTTCAATTTGAACCAGCAGTTATTGAGAATAACAAAAGCAACGAATAAACTCTCTAAATTTTTATACTCTTATTAGTATGGATATTTTCTCAATATTTATTAACCTAAGTTTGATAATTAAAAAAGGCATCTAATATTTTGCTTCGGAATTCAATATGTTAGAGTTAAAAGAGTAAAACAACGCAAAAATTTAAAAGAACAAATTTGTATTTTTGTACTCGTACAATACTGAAAATCCATGTCCAAATATTTAACAATTCGCCATATGGATTTTATTTTAAATATTTACTCTCGCATGGGATATTTTGCAGAGCCGCGTTACGGTTGGCTTAAAAAAGTTCAACTGATTTTTTTAATACTGTAGATTTAGTAGAGGTTTTTTACAAAAAATATAGCTCCACTATTTACAAATAAATTCATTGTTGAATTGTTTATAAATACAAATACGTAAATGTTTCACTTGTTTACTTTATACGAGGAAACAACTTACTTCAGTGTTCTTTCTTTTAAAAGCAATAATTGATTTTATTTTAGTTTTACCCTCTATATTAAGACACATTCTGAGTGTATTGTCCTTAGTATACTACGAAATTCAACGCTGCATACTTTCTTCTAAAGTGGGAAAATAATTTATTGTCTCAAATGAGAATTGAACCTAAAAGCTGTAGCAGTTAGAGCCATATTCACTATGACAAGATGATTTCAATGGCATTTTAAATATTTACTTAAAATTGTTTCTATTAAATATTGATCCAATACAGTATTTATTTAGGGCATTGCATGTTAATAATTATTACTCAAACATTTGTTTTCTTAATTTACCAGAATTTAGTGATAGATCACTTTAAATTTACAATTGAAATACAGCCAAGTCTACGACATGTTTAAAAGTTGGGGAATGTAAACATTTTATATTCCATCAAAGACTTTGCTCTTTGTACTGATCATTTCCGCAATAACTATTGCATATACACAACATCTGTTCTTAGAAAATAAACATTCTTAAGAGTATAAACATACGCTGATAGCTTCAAAATTTTCTATCGATATTACATATTTTCTCACACAACTTTATTATATCGGACTGAACTTACATAAGAAATTTGTATGTATTATAAATATAACTATGCCCTTTAATCATTCTATCTTATAGTGAAAATTGTGGCTTTGGTTGGCTTAATTTAACAAATCGTTAAAATGATTCAAGCTTTATAATGATTGATTCATTTTAACAGTTTGTTTTGTTCAGGACTGTCGTAGCAGAGGCGCAAGTGTACGACTGTTAATGCTTATGCGGGTTCGATCCGGAGTCAACGAAATGATATTTGTAATATTTACATTTCTTCGCTCTGGTCTGCTGATGTGCAAAGCGCCTCCTCCCAGCACGCATCAATGCCTCTCATTCTACGAAAAGTGTGAAAAGAAGTGTCTTAACACTAGGCTCCAAAGTTCCTTCTGCCTACCCTGCCAAGTGCGATATACATGGTGAAGCCAAGAAAATGTTGAATCAATATTTTAAGAAACACTAAAATTGGAGCTAAAGAATTAGTAAAATACATTAGTGAATAGAAAAAATTATGTACTTTGATCTTGATTTAAGACATCCATTTGCAAACACAGATCAAATGGAGTGTAACGGACGTCCGCTCATTATACATAAAAAATGTAACCCATTTAAAAAGTTGCCATAATTTATAAACTTGTTTATCTTCTTCAAAATAACTTTATTATTCAAAGCTTATGTTCAGAATTAAGACTTCATGTATTAGAAACTAATGATACGTCGCGGCTACGAATCATTTATTTCAAATTTAGCCGATTTGGTCAACGACTCTAGACAATCTCGAAATATTGAGTTTTAATTGGTTAATTTTTAAACAATAGGTCCCATCACAAATTTGATTTATATAGAGTTGTTGAATGTGTGTTGATAGATTATTTTTTTAACTTCACGCGTCTCCTGCTAGTATTGAAACACTGTATTTACCCGCGACGATAACGTGGGTCAGAGGGTGTTATAAGTTTAACGTGTTGGAGCTTGTGGTGATAAGTTGTGGATTCAATTCCATAATTAATATTTTCTTTTTGTTGTTCTGGTAACAAGGCAAAGGGCAGCGTTGAGTTCCGTCACTCAACACTTATATCTCAAATTCGGCAATATGGTGCACAGAAAGGAGTGTCTTAAAACCAGGTTAACAAATAAAGAAGCTTAGATTTTTTTTTTTCTCTTAAAAGGGCACTTAACTCGAAGTATATAATCATGATTCAATAAAATATGTAAAGCTGTTTGAAGATAATGTGTTTTTTTAATTTCACTCTATAAAATCAAAAATCAAAATTAACGTATACTTTATTTAAATAGGCCATTACAAGCACTTTTGAGTCGTCAAGTTACATAGAAATGTACCGCACATAACATGGTAGATCGAGGAGACCTATAAACATACTGTTAAAACACTTCGCTCTCATTGACACTTATTTTTCACTTTCCACCGATTCCTGAAGGCATTGCATATTGAACACCGCACTTTGCTTCGTTACTAGAGCAAAGTATTAAATATTTTATTTCATTGACTGGGAATCGAACCCACAACAGTTGGTCTTGTTTCACTGTACCTCAACAGGCTCCAATAATCAGCCCTTTTCGATTTTCTGTTTGCTTTCATCCCACAAAGTTATCAAATGTTTGCAGTATAGCGTATATGTCATTACTGACAGACATACTAAATATACTTTTAATTTTGTTCTAGACCAATTCCTGGATCAAAAACAGAGCACAGAGGAGCCGAAGCACAAGCTAGAGTATGTACAGAGATGAAAGAGCTCTGTGAGATCATTAACGAGTACGGCAAATCACCTTGCAAAAGCCTATTACCTCCCGAATTAAAGGAAGCGACTAAAGTAATTTCCTTTGGCGAACTTTTTACAGTAAGTTTTGGTAAAATAGTAAATAATTTTAGAAGTATATATGTTAAAGAATTATATATGTATGTATATATATATATATATATATATATATATATATATATATATATATATATATATATATATATATATATATATATATATATATATATATATATATGACATGTTAAAAATAAATAAGTATATATTTTAAATAAATGTTGCCAATTTCGACTTACTAATGCTCTATCCATTAGTAAGTCGAAAAAAAGACCCGAATGACTTAGAAGTAAATTGATTTATTATGCCAGGTCGTATGCTACACATGCACAGATAGTTTGTCGAGTGCTTTCTTTTATTACCAGAGCGATCGAATGAAAACCAGTGTACCGCTGTGTCACAATGGCCTCAATATACATGTAGATTTAAAAATGAGAATGCAATTCTGAATTTTCTTTATTTTTATGAAAAACGAGCAAAGCGACCTACAATAAATTGTAAATACGACTAAAAGCTTCTTATAAAAGCGTTAGTGACTTCGCAAATCTTGACAGAAGAATAGGACGTTACGTAAACAATGGTTGGTAATTCTTCAAACATCCTGTGATCAAATAACCACACGTCTTCCATTACTCGCCTTCAAAATTAATTATAGACTGAAAATATACTTGTTACGTAACATACGTACATACGTGTCGATGTATAGAATAAAACATTTGTACATGTGTTTAAATAATGAATAGTGAGGCCTCTTGTGATGTCGGGGTACAAGCGTGAGACTGTAACCGACAGGTTGTGGGTTCGATCCCTACTCGAGGGAGCGAAATATTTTTTTTTTCAGCTTCGGCAGATAGGCAGAGGGAACGGAAGTAAAACCTAGTGTTATGACACTCCTTTCCACTTCCGTTCCCCACTTTCCGTCGAATTTAAGGCATTGCGTGTTGAGTGGCGGAACTCAACGCCGCGCTTTGCCTTATTACCAGAGCGAAGAAATGAAACATTCAATATTTAAATTGAAAATATTAAATATTTCATTTCCTCAACTGGGGATCGAACCCAGAACCTGTTGGTTACAGTCACACTCTTGTGCCGCTGCGCCACGACAGGCCTCGGTCAGGAAATATGTACCTAATAGCTTCAAGTGAAATATTAAATATATACATTTCTTCGCTATTGTGACAAGGCAAAGAGCGGCGTTGAGTTTCGCCACTCAACATGCGTAGCGATTCCCAAGTTCCGTCTGTCTACCCTGCCATGTGTGGTACAGTGTAAAGGTGAAAAAAATGGGAACAGAATTGTCATATTATGTGACAATAGTATAAGTATACCTACGAAAATAGACATTCTTTTTATATTACAGACAAAAGCGGTTTACGTGGGAACATTGAATATAGAATTAAATATACATACGAGTAGGCGTCCTACGTTGTTAATATTAATTTATTCATCCAATATTTTTTTTAACTTAAAAATTCTTTAAGCAATTATTGCAAATTCGTGCATTTTATCATCTTAATCTATTTTTTAATATTATATATGTTGGTTAAGATAACAAAGCGATTAAGAATATTTTATATTTTTAAAATAATTTATAAAGTTAAGTTAATGGAAATAATAAAGGAAACGCGGCATTGAGCTCTGCTACTTAACACACAATGCCTCATTTTTGGTGGAAATTGGGGAAAGCAACAGAGTATCTTAACCATAGATTCCCATATTTTTTCTACCTACCATACCGTGTGGAGTGTATCCACGTGGTATGACAGGAGAAAGGAGAGAGGAGAGACGTCAAGAAAAAAAAGGAAAAGCAATAAAGCATTGAAAAAAACAAAGCTACCAGCGCAGTTCCTAAAATTATTAAAAAATCTTCTTTATAAAACTTGTTACAAGTTAAGCTCCTTCTAATAACTTTTATTTTTCCTATAACATATTTTTCGTTTCGCGAAGGAGTACTCAACGAGTGGGCCGAAAGCTTCTATTTATTTGATTTTGGGAGATGTCCGTTTTACCGTACCGTTTTACACTAATGTACGTTTTACTTCCATATTTGTGCTATTACTTTTACTATTTGATGTCGTTAGGTTCGATAGATAGAGTATATTAAATATTTTTTTTCTCTTTCTAACAGGAAAAAAAATAAGGTGTTGTTTTCTGCCCTTGTGATATGGCGTATTGATTAAGCTTGCCCTGATAAATTGGACTAAAAATATATATAGACTTGAAAAGCCCTGCTTTATCAATATTTTAATTAATTCAAATATTGGAAGCACTGACACGTCATTTGGCCATTCATTTAGTTTGGCTTACTTTAAAAATAAGACCTGACATCGATCACCATTCAAGGAAATTAAACATTTTATATTTTCAATTTAATAAAAATATTTAACATTTTCATTTCTTACGCTTCACGCTTATCATCGTGATCTATTCATAACTCTTAACAAAACTCACTTCAACACGTTTTTCCATACACTTAACTCTTGAATGTGGCAACAAGTAAAAAGTATATATTTATAGGCCGTATCGATATTCAATACTATCTACCATTAACCAAAGTGAATGAACGATGAAAAGTGGAGTATAGGTGAATATCCTTTTATAAAATTGTTGAACAATATAAATTTAGAGATGGAAATACTCACAAATGGAAACTTCATCTTCTCTTTAGCTTCAGCTTTACGGGAACTTGGGAACCTAGTGTTCCATTTCCCACTTTCCGCTGAAATAATAAAACAAAATGCCTGTTAAGCCTTTGATTAAAGCCTAGTTCCACCACTTTGTGTAATGAAAAGACAAAACACATATTTTCTATATGTAAAGAACTTTTGAATTGATATTTGAACTCAAGAAATGTCGTGGTTAACAAAATGAAGTGTGTCGTCAAGAATTTTTGATAAATTGTAATAGTTTTTGTTTTAACACAGGTATTTACGTTTCAAAATTTGTTTAAACATTTTATATTTTAATTTCTTCACTCCGGTAACAAAACAAAGCACGGCGTTGAGCTCCGTCACTTTAAAAATGCTTTTAAGTGAATTTAGATGACCTGAAGCTGTAAATAATTATAAATAAAATTCAACGCCACATTCTATTTGAATATCTGAAAATTATCGAAAATGTTTATATGAAATGAAAATTTCTTTTATTGAACCTGAAACAAGACAAATTTAATACGTGTGACGATAATTATCTTGGCACCAGCTGGTGTGAGACATGTCTGAAATATTCGAAATTCGCGACAGTTCTGAGCAACACTCATTGTCTTCTAATAATAATATTAGTCTGTCAATACCTAAGACGTACCAGTCTTTAGACACGACAAAACACTTGAATAATGTTATTCATATTTATTTTCGCCAAATTTATTATATTTAAGCTAGTGTGAGTGAGTTACTCTAGTCTACTCAGCTTCACACTGTATCCCGCACGCGGCAGGGTAAGCAGAGCGGGCTTGGGAACCTAGTGTTAAGACACTCCGTTCCACTACCGTCTCTCACTTTTCGCCGAATTTGCGGCATTGCGTGTTGAGTGGAAGAACCCAACGCCCCGTTTTGCCTTGTACTAGAGCAAATAAATGAAAAAGTTAAATAATTAAATTAAAAATATGAAATGGTTCATTTCCTCGAGTAGGGATGAAACCCACAACCTGTCGGTTACAGTCATACACTTGCGCCGCTGCGCCACAACAGGCTTTAAAACATTTTCTCTTTTAAATTATAAATTATTTTTACCAACAAAAATTCAGTTTAAGAAGCAAAACAGCTATGGAAATTTCTTATTTACAATTAAAATATAATTAAGAAAAGATTTTTAGTAATTTTAAAAGAAATTGAAGATTTCATAAAAGTTCGAAATCATTACTCTCATGCTTTAAGCTCACTTTAATGTTGAAGATATGTAACGATATACAATTACTTATGTAATTTTTTATCTTTACATATCTTCCGCTTAGTAAATCCTCAAAAAACAATTTCGTAATATATACAAAATTATATAAGTAGTTAATATAAACATTTTTTTTTGCTTTTCTTTCTATATAAAAAAGTTCAGATAATAAAACAATATAGCGTAATATTTCTCACAGTCATCAGATTTAGTGTGATACATAACATACTTCAAATATATACATTTTTATTTATAATATCAAAGAATGGCAGCTGCAGTTTTATATATAAAAATAACAATTCATATTTTCCGCTTAGTACATTGCAATAAATTTTACAACTTTTCAAATATAACGTTTTCACTTTATCTCAGTTTATTATTATTTAAAATAACGTAAATAAAACAATTTGTACAATTTAGTCAAATAATTTATTACTAGTTTATCAAATATTTTACACAAAGCGCTTCGAAATTTACTTTAAAGTAAATTTCGAAGCGCTTTTGTGATATTTAAGTTTAAATAAGCATAACGGGTGAGAACGGAAGACAATTTCAAATAATAATTACCTTAAAACATTCCCTTTCCTTTAAATTTCATTTTAATTCATTCGGTCAGTTATTTTAATAATTGTTAATAATAACATATAAATATCGTGTACTTGAATTTTATAGTAAAAAAACTATTATTGACAAAAAGTAACAAGTAGAATATTTGAATGAATGTTTGAAGCAAACCACCTTTCCTTTATTTATTTTCTTTAACATTATAATATTATTATATTACAACTTATACATACAATTCAAATTCACAAATTAAAATTTACAAATTAAATACAAAATTTAAAATTTTACCTTACAATTTTTTTGCCAGTCTATCTTAACTTTGAATTTTATTATACCAATAACTTCAAGTGATGTTAGTACTTCCAATATCAGCTTGCTGAACCAAGCCAGACTAAATCTATTACCTGTCAACTCAAAAGAGCTTCGACTGACTAAAAACTTTTAACGAGAGAAATTTCTTAGCTAAAACGCTGAAATACGAAACTTGCAGATCGAAGTGTGTATTGAAATTGTATTTCTCCAGTATTGAAATATATTTATATTATTATAACATAGAAGCTTTTAAAACGATTATGGTATATAAAATTACGAATAAAATACGATAGAAGATCTGTCGTGGTCCATAAGCGTTCGATTGTAAACGCGGCAGCTTGTCGGTGCGATCTTCTTATCCTGTTATTACACTAGGGGTTCCAAGTTCCCTTAGCCCAGCCTGCCTATTTGTTAGCAAAAGCAAATTATATTCGATCTGTTTATATACAAACTGGTAATTATGTAACACGTCCATTGTGACTACACTAGATTAGGTATTAAAGCTATTTATATGGTGTTGATGTTCATTCAAATAACTGCAAGCTAAAAGCTGTCAATCTAAGATATTGATAAAAATAATAGTATCGCTGTACTTTTGTATAATTAATAGTAATAATATTTATTGTTTAAAAAGAAGTAATTAAGGTACATAAGTCATTATAAGTAGTCAGTCTCCACACTAGGATCACTGCTGGCCCCTTTCGAATGTCCTCGACATTCGGAGGGACGAGCAGTGTAGTGCGCCGGTGCTCCCTGGGCGGCGGGTAATTTTTTCCCAAAGGAATTATTCTCTGGGCAATGATTGCTCGTCGGCGAATAATCCGACGCGACGGTGTTTCTCCGCGTGTTCCTCTGACTAGCAGAGGACACAGTGCGAGGAACTCAGACGTGCGTGGCGTTTACTTACCCTATCGCTATGTAGGTGCAATAAATAATGTATCAGCGTCGAAAATATCGGAATTTTGCTCATGGTTGCGGTCATGTCTCGTAATCATGGGTGGAACCGAAGATCTTGCCTTAACCGGCCGGGCCGCGAGGAAGAAAACCTCTATAAAAAATTACCCCAACCCAAGTGGCGAAGCAGCGCGAGAAGTGCGTGGCTGATGGGAAGATCAGTCGCTATTGCTATCCCTGGTAGGGTACCGGCCGACACCCATGGCGTATTTAGGCTTATTCAAATACAGGGGGCACTGCTTGGACTGACCGTTTTTCCCCCATACTCGTGGGACTAGTATGGACATTTTAAAGAAAACAAAAAACACAAAAAATGATGGTAACGAAGGAGGAGTTTTAGAGTCCGCTTCGGACTCGGGAGCTGTGCGGTGCACACGGCGAAAACGCAAGCCTGTAAAAGGTGTAGGTGATTCTGGATCGGAGACAGAGGCAGCACGTGGTCCTAAGTGCCACACAGCGAGAAGAGGAAGGCCACCGAAAGCCCCTGGCAATGTACTTACACGAATGCGTAGAGAACAAAGACAGAGGGAGGTAGATTTAGAGAGGAGCCTATCGGATTGGGCATCACAGCACGACAGGTCTGCTCAAACAACGGACGGAGAAAGTGTCTTAGCGATAGAAGATACAAGAGATACTTCGCTATGCTCTGCCGAAGAGCTGCGCACATACGCCGGACAACGTGTGGCCTCAATACTTGAAGTAGCGACGAAATCCAGCCACCTTAAGGGCACTTATGTGCGTAAACTAAAGGACGCTGCTGCAGTGTTGACGGATATTATTGAGTCTTTGGTCACCCGTACTGAGAGTGAAGAAGTTCACCGAACACGTGAAGAAAACCGACGGCTTACCGTAGAGGTAGAGAAACTGCGGACGGAATTGCAATCGTATAGTAAGGATATGCAGGAACTCAGGTCAGCCCTAGCAGCACCTAAAAGCAGAACTCAGACTGACCCAGCATCTCTTAGTATTGGCGAGGAAGTACTTGAGGGGTTAAGGCGCTCTATAGTCTGCTCAGTGGGGACGATGATAGATGCCCGTTTTGCTGGCATCGAAGAGCGTCTTTTGCCAGTGAAAAATATCCGCCCACCGTTAGCGGCAGACTCTAGGAAAACACCGCCTGACCACGTTCCAAAAGTGGCGGCTCTTCGAACAACGACAGAAATTAGGAGGACCAACGTCGAGTCTAGGCGAATACCGAGGCGCACTAACACTACAGTGTGCTCCGAGGCAGGTCAGAGTGTACCATTGCAAAACACTTTACCAGAGCCTGAAGCCAATGTCGTTGGAAATGGAGAAAAGGAGGATGGTTCTTGGACCACTGTAGTAAAGAGGGGTAAAAAGGGTAAAAAAGCTTCCCGCGTCTCTGGTTCCGAAGCGGTGGTACCAGTTAGGCCTATGCCTAAAATAGCTAAACCACCCCGCACCAAGGCAGTTATTATAACTTTAAAGAAGGAAGCCTTGGTAAAAGGTATATCCTACGCCCAGGCATTAGAACGAGCTCAGCAGGGTATTAATCTGACACAGTTAGGTATAACCGAGGGACTAACAGTACGCCAGGCGATTTCTGGCGCTAGATTGTTGGAGCTATCTGCCGCGCACACCGCAGAGCAGGCGGATGAGCTAACGGAGCGATTACGAGTGATACTTGATGGGATAGCCGTAGTCACGAGGCCCCGAAAGAACGCCACCTTCAAGCTATTAGGACTTGATGACTCAGTGACTAGAGATAAAGTGGCTAGCGCCGTCGTGAATGCTAGTGGTTGTACAGTCGACGCTGTTACTGTGTCTGAGCTTCGCCTAGGTCCTAAGGGCATGATGACGGTGGTGGTGCGGTGTCCTTGTGAATCTGCGCAGATCATTGCGACTAAAGGCCGGATTTTGGTAGGCTGGAGCTCTGCCAAGGTTCAGGTTCTAGAAGAGCGTCCTTTACGATGCTACAGATGCTTAGCGCTTGGACACGCCAGGCCACAGTGTCCCTCAACAATAGTTAGGGAGCATCTATGCTTTCGTTGTGGTTGAGAAGATCACAAATCTTACTCCTGTCGTGCTGAGCCTCGCTGTATGATATGCACAGATGCAAAGAGACCATCCGGACATTTAATGGGTAGTGCAGACTGCCGTCCACCGCTTGTCAAAGGATCAGATGTCCTCGGGACACGAGCTTCTTCTAGTGTCGGAAGCCCTCACGACGTAGAGGATAGTATTATGACGTCATAATGGATGGAAGACAAGTACGCTTTCTTCAGGGTAATATCAACCACTCGGCTAGATCACAGGATTTGCTAATGCAATCTATGGCGGAGTGGAATATTAATATTGGTGTAATCTGTGAACCATACTTGGTCCCTCATGATCCTCGTTGGATGGCTGATTTGGATGGCTCTGTCGTCATTATATCTGGCACTATCAATACTACCCCTCTTATAACCTTGGAAAGAGGCCCGGGATACGTTGTAGTAGGGTGGGGTGAATACGTCGTAGTCGGCGTATACTTCTCCCCTAATCGCAGCCTGGCTGATTTCGAACTTTTTCTTGACTCAGTCCGAGTTGCAGTTAGTCGACAGTTGTCTGGGAAAGTTATTGTCCTCGGTGACTTTAATGCTAAGTCCCGTGCGTGGGGGAACTCTACTTCTAACGCTAAGGGTGAAGCTGTTCAAGTATGGGCTTTGCTTTCCGGATTATCACTTCTTAATGTAGGTACAACATTTACATGTGTGCGGCAAAATGGAGGGTCCGTAGTGGACCTCTCTTTCGCCTCCCCAACCGTCGCACAGTATGTGACTAATTGGAGAGTAGAAGAGGAAGTTGAGACATTGTCCGATCATCTCTACATAAGATTTGATATTTCCACTCAACCAGCACCGGTGACCTCACCCAGCGGTCCAGCTCGAACGTTCCCGAGGTGGTCTCTTAACAAGCTAAACATAGAGCTAGCCAAAGAGGCTGCGATTGTGGCAAAATGGAGTTGCCAGGGAAATAGTTCGGGCACTAGCTCTAACGTTGATGTGCTGGCAAATCAGTTCCGTATTTTATTAACGAAAGTATGTGATACTGCAATGCCGAGAGTCCTTCGGAGGCCCGCCCGTCGACATGTTTACTGGTGGACACCTGAGATTGCTGCCCTGCGGGCATCTTGCAACCGAGCCCGACGGGCGTACACAAGGTGTAGGAGAAGGGATGGTCTCGATCCTGCTCTTGAGAGCCAGCTGCAGGGCTTATACAAAGAGAAAAGGAAGGGTTTGCAGCTCGCTATTAAACTGGCAAAGCGTGAAGGCTATCAGGAGTTACTAGCAGGTCTTAATAGGTTTCCGTGGGGACGCCCATATCTTGCTGCGCGAAACAAACTCCGTGTGCGAAGTGCTCCTCTAACGGAAACCTTGTCATCGGAGTTTCTCCTACGTCTTGTGGTGGATTTGTTTCCGGAGCCGCCTGGACATATTCCCCCTAATATGGCTCCTTTCTCAGCACATGAAGAGGTGTCAGTGGTTCCCCCCACAACTGAAAGGGAGATGGATCTAGCACTTCAAAAATTGAGGGCCAAGAAGGCGGCTCCAGGGCCAGATGGTATTCCAGGAAGAGTTATGGTCATCGCCCTGGAATACCTAAGCTTTAAGCTACGGGAACTATTTGATCAGTGCCTGTTGACTGGTCAGTTCCCGAAGTGTTGGAAGGAAGGAGCTTTGTGCCTGCTACGCAAGGAGGGTCGTCCTCTGGACTCTCCTTCTGCATATAGGCCAATAGTGCTGCTCAATGAGACGGGCAAGCTGTTGGAGAGGATCATCGCCTCCCGCCTTAAAGAACACCTAGAGGAGGTAGGTCCGGGACTTTCAGAGGCTCAGTTCGGATTCAGGGCTGGTCGGTCTACGATTGATGCCCTAAACGCTCTGAAAACTCAGTTGATGGCCGCCACGGCGGAGAGAAATGTTCTTCTCGCTGTCTCGCTAGACGTGGTCAACGCTTTTAATAGTCTGCCGTTTGAGACGTTAAAAGAGGCACTCCGGTACCATGGGGTACCTCTCTATCTCCGGCGGCTGTTGGATGACTACCTTCAAGACAGAGTAGTCGTGTGGGTCAGAGGCAGAGGCCAGGTTGGTCGACGAAGTGTCGGGCGTGGAGTTCCACAGGGGTCCGTTTTAGGCCCATTACTGTGGAACATCGGCTATGATTGGCTCCTGCGCGGGTGTTTTCCTCCTGGGATAAGGGTCATCTGCTATGCAGATGATACTCTAGTTACGGCCAGGGCACCCTCTTACCAGGAGGCAGCACGTTTGGCTGAAATTGGCACTCACATAGTTGTCGACCGTATCAAAGCACTGGGTCTGACGGTCTCTATGCCTAAAACTGAAGCTATTCTTTTCCATGGCCCGCGCAGGGGCCCTCCCCGCACGGCTACTCTGCGCATTCATTGTAGGGAGGTGGCGGTTCGGGCCCAGATGAAGTATTTGGGCCTGACCTTAGATGGCCTATGGTCGTTCAAGGCACATTTTTCACAGCTTGCGCCGAAACTGGTGAACACCGCCGGTGCCCTTGGCAGGTTATCGCCGAATATCGGAGGGCCGGATTCACCTTACCGACGGATTTATGACGGTGTGTTGAGGTCCATGGCACTTTACGGTGCACCTGTTTGGGCCGACGCTCTCTCCGCTCACAACAAGGCACAATTGCGGAAAGCGCAGCGTGTAATAGCGGTGAGAGCCATTCGAGGGTATCGGACAGTGTCTTGGACGGCGGCGACTCTCTTGGCAAGCGATCCGCCTTGGGAACTTCAAGCGGAGGTACTTGCCAGAGTACACAAATTTCGCACAAGCGAGCGGTCCCGAGGTGTAGAACCACTGTAGGAGGACATTGCGCGGATCAGGGGAAGAGCTGACGAAGCCCTGATTCCCCCATAGATGGGGGACCTTAGGTCACCGGCGGCAGGCCTAGTAACGGTGGAGGCAGTCCTCTCTCACCTTGAGCGCTGGGGTAAGAGGAGGTTCGGGGGCCCGGCGGTCAGGCTGGTGCAGATTTTGACTGGACACGGTTGCTTCAGAAAATACCTGCATCAGATTGCATGTCGGGAGCTGTCACCGGTATGCCACGAGTATGATGCCAACGTTGATTCAGTACATCACACGCTGGCTGAATGCCCCGCTTGGCCGGGGCGCTGGCCCCACAACGCCATGCCTTGATGGCTGTAGTGGGTAGGGACCTTTCACTGTCCAGTGTGGTGGGAGCCATGCTTGACTGTGAGAGGAACTGGTCTGCAATGGTCTCTTTCTGCGAATCAGTCATCGCACTGAAGGAGACTATGGAGCTGGTTCGTGAGTGTAACGCTAACGCAGACCCAGTCCGCCGTCGTAGGCCAGGGGCTAGGAGAAACCGCTATGCGAATATTCTCCTCCCCCTGCTCTAGGGGAGCTACTGCAGGAGGGCCACGCTATCCCTCCTGAAAGACATCGAGACTGTAGGTAGTTGTCCTAGAATAATTTAATTCTCATGGCACCCTAAAGGCGACGATGGCCCGTTATAGACAAGCCTTCCACCGAGGTGTCGTAGTGGTATGCGAGAGCGATCCTGCGGCGCCCCGAATAGGTGAAGAGGGACACGCTGGGTTTTAGTGGGTAGGGTCGGAATTTCCGATGAGTCCCACAGTACCGCTCGAGCGATTCCCCTCGGGTGGTCTGCATAAGTGCATTTCCCAGCGACAAAAAAAAAAAAAAAAAAAAAAAAAAAGGGGTTCCAAGTTCCCTTAGCCCAGCCTGCCTATTTGTTAGCAAAAGCAAATTATATTCGATCTGTTTATATACAAACTGGTAATTATGTAACACGTCCATTGTGACTACACTAGATTAGGTATTAAAGCTATTTATATGGTGTTGATGTTCATTCAAATAACTGCAAGCTAAAAGCTGTCAATCTAAGATATTGATAAAAATAATAGTATCGCTGTACTTTTGTATAATTAATAGTAATAATATTTATTGTTTAAAAAGAAGTAATTAAGGTACATAAGTCATTATAAGTAGTCAGTCTCCACACTAGGATTCCCCGTGTCGTGGAGTTATAGGTGAAAGTATGTGTGAGATGGTACGGTCATACAGGTAAGATAAAAAACATTGCTTAGCTAAGTTTAAGTTTCAAATTAATACAGTTTAATAGTAGGTGTGTGTGTGTGTGTGTGTGTATCATGTTGATGTGCTGTATACGTATATGAGGTTTTAGGTGGACGATTTTTTAGGTGTAAAGTTGTGTATTTTAAATTTTATTCTGGCTAGCTGAATGATATTCAGTGAATCGTTTAATTTTGAATATATATGTAATAAGCCATGTAATAAAAACATCTTTTGTCAAAGTGTAGGATAGTTTTGGGTATGCGAAATTTGGGTTTACTCCTGGAGAGATTGTTAGATTCCACACTCGCGTAAGCTGTTTTATGGAATTTTATTGCTACGGCTATATAATATAATTGGCGGGCACGCAAGACAATTATAAGCAAGTGCTACCACAAAAGCAGAATATGCACACCATACTTAAATGGAAGGTAGGCTTCATAAGTCTTATACCCACTTGGTAATAATGAATTTTCACAGCATATAAAAAATCATCAAATCATTATATACAGGCATCAAACGACCAACTTCCGGTGCAACGGACAGTATCTAATAAAATACGCACATAAAAGCGGCCTAAAGTATTCCAACCGCTAGCGTCTACGTCACGACATTCTTGCCGTCACGGCCGAGTCGGCGAGTGTCGGCCAAGAATTAAATTTGGCATTCATGTACTAATGACCGAAGCTCGTAATTAGCAACATAAACATATGGACGCAACCGAATATGGAAACGGGAACGGCTGATCGAAAATAATCACGCGGAGTTTCCGATCTGCTTACGACTTCACGCTTGGTTCAATGTCGTTTGACGTTAATATGTAACAAATATTGACTTTTAGCGTTAATTTTAGATGTTATGAAATGGCTGGACGGTTATAGATTGTAAATATTATTGGAATGGTCTATGGAATTTAATTTTGATTAAAATTGTGTTGATGATGGATGCGATTTTTTTTGGCAGGGTTATAATAATCAAAGATTGTCAAGTGACAGTCAATGCACAATAAGTTTATTTTTACTATTGATATTAGAGATCACTGAAAACATGGGGAATATCATGGCGCAGGAGCAGAGGGATGTGGCTGTTAATCGTTAACGGGTTGTGGGTTCGAACCCCACTCGAAGAATGGACAAATGTAACATTTTCACGTCTTTTCTCTGGTAACAAGGTAAAAAACGCGACGTTGAATCTGTCACAAAACACGTAATGCCTTAATTCTGAAGGTGCGAGATATAGCGTTATTATAGAATACAGTTCAAATGCCTATTGCCACTAAACATGTCATGACAAATCTACTTATTTTAAACCCAATATATATAAACTAATCTACATATTTCCTGTTTCTCTAGAGCATTGAAAGCTGTGAACATTAATCTTCAAGCAAAACTTTGTTTCAGATCTACACAGTAATCTCGGATAAACTTGTCGGCATCTTGCTACGGACTAGAAAACATCAATTAACTTTTTTCGAAGGAGAAGTGCTTTTTCAGGTAATACATTTTTTTATAAAATACTAGGGAATAACTCATATTTATAAATAAAGAGATTAATTTATTAAAATAATATTCGTTTCACCCATTTTCCGTAAAATATTGCCTATTAATATTTAAATTGTGACATTCCACTTAAAATGTTTTCATTTTTCTCGTGTCTAACGCTTTATGTCTTCTCTTGTCTCAAAGAGAAATGAGTGATACATCACTCTAATTTCCGTTTCACGTCAATCTAAATAAACATCATAAGTTACAATATTATTGCAGCGTAATTTGAAAGTCCACGAAATAGTTTTGGATTCGATCAAGCCCGATGAGTAAATATTTACGTTTTGAAGTAAACTACTTACGAGAATATTTAATTAAAGCCTTTTTTACATATTTGAGACATTGTGCATTGAATAACGTAACTCAGAGACGTCCTTTGCTTGAAAAGAGATTAACCCGCGTGAAAGTCAAACTATCGCGTAAGTTACACGCATGTACCACTGCGCTACCACGATTTTATTATATGATTTTAAGCAATTGTTAATCACTTCACTCTAAGCTAAATAAAAAACTATTACGACCAAAAAATTTATAACTTCTCTTAACAATTCAAAAAATAATTTAATATTTTACGAGGAAAAAGGAAAGTGGGTCACCGGTTTAATACATATATTCATTTTCTCGAGGTCATCGTGCCTCAGCGGGACAGATCCTAACGAAACTTGATTGTTGTTCCGTTTCCGACTTTCAGCCGAATTTAACTATCTCGTTACCAGAACGAACAAAACAAATTATTAAATATTACATACATATATGGCGCAGGGGCTTTAAATGCGACAGATTGTGGGTTCGATCCCCGCTTGAGGAACATATATTTAATATTTTCATATCTTCGCTCTGGTAACAAGGCAAAGGGCGGCGTTGAGTTCCGCCACTGGACACACAGTATCTGAAATTCGGTTCCCTAGTTCCCTTTGTTTATGCCTTGTCATATGCGCTATACAGCTAAAAGCTGAAAAAATATTTCATATCCTCGAGTGCATATTAAATTCACTTCAGGTCACGTTTACTTGTGCCCTTGTGCCAAGATTGGCCTTAACATAATTTTGATATTTTTAAACATCCATTTTATTTATGTATAGTATTTATTTTGTAAGTATTTTTTTCTATTCTTTTGACCAATAATTAAAAAAATCATATAGAAATAGCGAGAATAAATATATTTTTTGTTGATACCATTATATTTTTTTCAGAAACGAGATGACGACGTTCCTGTGTTTTTAATGCAACCTATCGCCGACATAAGGGAATACTGTAACAATAAGGCTTTACAAGCACGACGATCTGTGTCACCTATGCCTAATTAAATAGAATAAAAATATTTTTTTTTGTGTATGAACGTCGCGCAATTTGTGCTTACTTTATTTTTATATAAATAAAGAATAATCTTCGATAGATCTTGAATTTTGAAGAACTCATTAGATATATTAATGAAAAATAATGATGAAATATATAAATAGCGTCTCTTCTCAATTAAAGAGATTCAAACATATGTATAATAGCCGTTCTATCTCTTCGTAATGTAGGCACGTGAATAATAAATAATCTTATTAATGTTTTTTCAAGTATTTTGTTTTTTCATACAAAAAAATCTTATTAATTGTTGCTGGATCGATCAAAAGAATAAGTTAATTGTCTTCTCTTGTTACAACTTTTATGTAAGTTTTAATAAATCATTATTTCCTTTAATCCGCTTATATAACCACAGTGTATATTTATTAGTAAAACAATAATCTGTAGCTTAAAGTTAGGTTCAATTCAATATCATAATTTTGGTAACACTATACCAATAAAACCATATAATACCTAGATTTCTGTCTGGGAGTCGAATTATTTTATGTGTATATTTAGTCGATCAATTATGATCACAAAGTTATTGATATCGACGTATTAAGGCTTAGACTTTAGACAGTTATTCACTTACTGCAATTGGATATTGACGTTATATTTGATTTCCATTATATTTGATTTTAAATACATGTTTTTAATTAAAGTATTTTATTCAGAGAAGCTCAACGTTGATCGATGAAGACTTTGCTGTAGTCCGTGGTCGCGGATAGACTGAGATAGCATTGGTCCGTAAAGTACTTTTCATTTCAACATAATTTCATTTGAAAAAAAAAACATTGAACAGAAAATTTCTTAACTTTATATTAAAGCAGCAAATTCTTATCACGCTTATGATAAAGCATAAAATTGTATATCACATATAACCCTATAGATTGCCAAGAACTTAATACTTCGTTCATTGTCAGCGTGAAACGCGCCAAAGATATTGATACAGCTACTGAAATGCTAATAATACTGTCAATTCAAACTGTTCAAATATCTACGGACAGTTTTAAAGCACTAAATATTAGCTACTATTAACTAGATATTAACTCGTTTAATAATGTAATGAAAAGAAGGGACCTATGGTAGTTGTTGTTTTAAATTATTTGATGTATCGAAAGAAATTGAAGTACACTAAAATTAATTAATATTTTAATTTGTAACTAAAATTACTTAAGAAGAATGTTGTAAATATAACAAATTACATGTATAAAAGGTAAAATAATAAAACCATTATACCAACAGTTTTGCAAAAGATAAGCGAAATGTAGCTGAAAAATTCTAGTCGTAAATATATTATATTGTGGAATATAAATATATTATATATATATATATATATATATATATATATATATATATATATATATATATATATATATATATATATATATATATATATATATATATATATATATATATATATATATATATATATATATATATATATTATATGAAAAAATATTTTGATATTTGTATAATATTATAAATTTTATAGCTTCAAAAATTAAAACTATCTGTGAACATTATCATTCGTAATATATACATAGGGTTTACTCATCTTTAATATAGATAATTATTTTTTAAATTAAACAATGAATTTATTTAATACAAAATTTAGTTTTTTTTCTTCTTTCCTAATATTTCCTTTTGTATTTTCTTACCAATGTTGGCAAAAATTAAACTTTTACTTATCTCCTGTAAAATATGTCTTGCTAAGAGAAAAATAGCTCATACTTTTTTTTCCACTTGGTCATAAACTTATGAATTTTCAATTATTTGATCTTGTTTAAAATTGTCAGTAAAAACTCTACATAACCTTTATGCAACATGAACATACCTTACGAATTTCAAATTATTTGATTTTCTTTAAAATCAGTAAGAACTCTGCATAACCTTCTTATTTTAATCTCTTTGTATATAAGAAAAATGTGTCATTTACGATACGATTATTGAACAAAGAAAAGGATTTTTTACTCTCTTTAATAAATAAAATTGTATTTTTAGTTAGTGTCGTTATAATAAATAGTTCACGAATAATAGATTCCTTGTAGACCTTATAAAAGAATTTTAAGATGAAATACTTTAAACAATTAAAAGAATTTCGATCCTATAAGGTTCCGGAATATTATTTCCAGTATTCTTGGGCATCATATATTCATCGCACATGACATGGCATGGGTAAACATAGGGACCTTGAGATGTTAGTGTTAAGACACTTCATTCCATTCCCCACTTTCTGCCGAATTTGAGGTATTGTTAAATTTATGATATAAATTTACCACAAAAAAATGAGAATTTAATTTCCGCTCAAAAGAATGAATATAATTCTATTGTTTAAATTTTACCGTTTTGATAAAACAACTTTGCTATATATAAATTCTATTCTATTTTTTATTTAGGTTGTGCCTTTTCTAATTATATCATCTATTTTTACGAGTATATGGTTGTTTCGTTCTTTTAAGTGGTGATTTTTTTTTAGCTTCACGCTGTATCCCGCACGAGGCAGGGTAGGCAGAGGGAACCCGGGAACCTAGTGTAAAGACACTCTGTTCCACTTCCGTTCCCCACTTTCCGCCGAATTCGAGGCATTGCGTGTTGAGTAGCGGAACTCAACGCCGCGCTTTGCCTTATTACCAGAGCGAAGAAATGAAACATTAAATATTTAAATTGAAAATTTTAAATATTTCATTTCCTCGATTGGGGATCGAACCCAGAACCTGTCGGTTACAGTCACACTCTTGTTCCGCTGTGCCAAGACAGGCCTCAATATTTCTTTATATTTATTCAATATATTTATCGTGTCTTCTTTATTTTACATGTCATTGATAAAAAAATCTGTGGTCAACTGGCACGTATAAAAGCCATAAAATAAAACGGAAAAGAATAGACAGAGCATCAGTAACTTGAAGTGTAACGTCACGAATTCTAGCAGAAACTGCGTATCCAGGGTACATGGAAAATTTTATGTTGTGAAAAAAACATATATTGAGCCAATTTTAAGATTAAAACGTGACAAAACATTCCGTTCTATCATTCGATGTTTATGAGTCTTATATATACTGTAATTACATATCAAAGTATTAAAAAACGTACTTTTTAAATTCGAAATAATATCATTTAAATAATAAAATATATTATTTATGAGATGATAACTGCTTATTTATTCTTTTTCTATCACTATTATACGATTTATTATGACAAGAACAAAACGATCAATAAAGTCAATTTTACATGACATAAATAGATAGAAAAATATTCAAGAGAATGGTGGTTGAGTTATGATTATATGCTTATACAACATGAATACAAACGGAGGATCCTCAGCCTGTACAAAATATGCTTTATATATTAGTTTCGAAAAAAAATCTATACTATAATAAAATAGTAAAGAAGTCGTATCTGTACATTGAATCTATTTATGAAAAAATAATGTAGGGGAGCTTAAAATAACTAATGGAAAACGAATCTACAATTTTTAGAATTTTTGTCTGTTTGTACCAGCACATCTTCTCAGTTGTATGGCTATTTTTTCTGGGCAGGAGATAGGTTTCAAATAATTCTACACCTGATGAAGAACAGCATGCGTCCAAAAAAACTTTGAGAAATATTTTAATACGTCCTTAACAATAGTTGTAAAGATTGATGAGCATTTTACAATGGTATATTAAAATTGAATATCTAGAACATCTGGCGAACAACCTAAACAGTCAAGCTTAACTATAAGAAATATTGTGATGCTTATTTTATTTATTTATTTATTAAGGAAGACATACAGTTTTACAAGTATTTTAAATAAAAACCAAATTTACATTCAATTAACCAATGAAGTCTTCACATAAAAAAAGAAAAAAAAATGTAATAAAAGTAATTGAGCGTGATGAGCATTTTACATTGACATATTAAAATCGAAAATCTGGAACATCTCAGGACCAATCATAAATAACAAAATATGGAATTGATGAGTAATATTTCGCGCTATTTTGAATCCTAAAACTAAACAAGCTGGTGCAATGAAAAAATGTTAGCAAATTTTCTTGAAGATAAAGTGGTATAACGAAGTTTTAGTGGTGATAGGAAATATACTTTCTTTGATAAGGTAGAGGAAGAAATTAACGCCATGAATGCCAATTTTAATATTTTATAGTGTGTTAAAAAAGTAAAAAATGTTTTAAATGAAAAAAAAACAATCAGATTATTCACATATACCGAGTGTTTAACGATTTCGGGTAATTCGAATTAATCCGGTTAAATTTGTTTCATTTAAAATAAGTAATAATCGCGAAAATCAAACACATTTTAAAGTAAATAAGGGTGTATATATATTATTTTTTAACGTAAGCGACGCATACTCCGCAAGGGATAGGAGAGAAGCGCCGCCATGTTGTGATCATTTTCATGCATTTGAAGATTTCTAAGTAGTACGATTTTTGACTCGGAGGCGCTACGAAATCTGTTATAGTTCTTATTATAAGTTATCGTCAAAATCTATCGATTTTATATAAAGTATTAGTTGAAAGTGACTGACAAAACTACTAAAAACTAAAACTATTGATGGTGTAGAGCATCCTTCGTCAACAGTCTCAGAAGTTTACAGGAAAGGAATTCGCTATTATTTTTTGCCATCTTAGATCAGAAAAGTACAAAACATTCTTATCAGCTGATTAGGCTTAGGCGTAATGCGGAAGGTAAGATGAGTCCATTAGATAAAAGAGCAATCAATATTTTCCGTTTCATATAAGATATTGTATTTTCGATTGGATGCAAATTACCTGTCCCCTTAGCAGAATCAAGTCCAACAGGCACTAATCGAGAAGATATAGCTGAAACACAACCGTTTTATCGATTTGACTACTATAATTAATTAGAGCGCATCTAAATTTATATTGGACAAAGACAAAGACTAAAAGAATTTAGTAAGGTAGTTCCTTAAGTAACAAAGGAAAGCTGTTTTCCGTAGATGCTCCAGGAGGCACTGGAAAAACCTATCTATCGACAAGGGTAATTCTAGCTTAGTTGATACGACAAAATTTGTCAAAAGAAATTAAAGATTGTAAAAGTATACAAAAGTTTAAAAAACAACTTTTAGCACATATATTAAGTAAAATTAACACAAATGTATAATGTTGTACGAGTACGAGTATGTAAATAAATGGATAAGTGAATTAATGTCATGTGAGAGATACATATATGCCTATGAAATGATTTAAATGTTATATTATTGTGTATGTTTATAGCTATGTGTATATGAGTGATTTCGTTTTATTATAAATATCAGAGATACATTTATATGGAATTATTTGTGTATTGTACAATATTGCATGTATATATGTACGTCAAAAGAACTTAATTAAATAACTGCAAAACGGCTTTAAAAATATATAATAAACTGAAAACAAAATAAAAAAAAGTAATCACAACTTAATAAAATATATAAGCAAAAAATAAATGTAAAGATAATAAATTATACTGAATAGTAATAAAACATTTGAATCACTTAATTATTTTCTGATAAAAAATTTAGAAACCAAAATAAATTAAATAACACAAAAATAATAATTGTAGTGTATAAGACTACTGCATGGCTCACTATAGTCAATTCGCAGGATACATGTGTTCAATAAAGTGTTTTACAACTACCTACTTACACGTGAATATGTTTTGTAATATTGTTACTTTACGGTAACTTGTTTCTTCTATGTTTATATTTGGTCCATAGTTGCGCTGCGCCGCACTTTATTATAATATATATTGTTAAATTTTCTCATTATTAGTAAACTCTATTTTGTTCTTATGAGGAATGAATGTCTTTAAACCGAAACCGAAATAATATTGCGCTTGAAGTGGCATCTTTACATTACATCCTGGCGGACAGACGACACAAGCATTGTTAAAAATTCCAATCGTATAACCGAACATGTTGATATTTTTGTTCTGAACAAATAATTTGGTCAGAACAAAAATATCAACGTTTTCTGTTATACGAAATTGGATAAAGCAAAATTGTTTAAGGATTGCTGACTGAGCTGAGCTTGGTAGTTGACCATAGTCAAAACCAAAATTTTCTGAAATGTTACTAAAAGTTGCAGCAGGGATTGGTCAGAACAGAATTCCTGAAATACATGGCAAAGTGGTCAGCTCCAAGATGGAACTTATTGATTCAATATTTATAGATATTCATAACATACCAACTCGGGAAAATTCTTGGTTATATACTACATTTTCTTAGAGATGAAGTGGTGTATACTAGGTAGAGGATGAAAATTATACCACGAATTGCCCAATTAAGTTTCTGAATTCATTAACAGCTGGCGGTTTCCCTGACTGACGGGACCTGACTTAAAGCCAAATAATTGTAAATAATGTTTCTGAAGTGGAAAGTTCTTAGAAGGTATGGTGCTGTTGAAATCGTAATTTTACTACGCATACCACTTCTGTCATCTTGTATTTGAGCTTTTCAGAAGGTCTGAGATCTACTCAGGGCTAAATTTTTGTCAATACTTGCTATCATAGGTAAATTTTTGGCTTTTTCTGAGTTCACGGTGCCCAGATGATCATGCAATCTGTACATTTTAGTAAATATGAGGAATCTCTCATTGAATTCCATGTCTTTCATCAAAAACATCGGTGATATTGTTTTAGTTCACACGGTTTCAGTTCCCTTATCTCGTGCTAGGCATACTGCCATAACGATCTCCTCGTGGTGGCCCTACTGCTGCCTTTAATGAGCACTAATAGACTTGGTGACGTATAAATACAATGCTTCGTGTTCGTGTCCTACGACACATACGTTGAAAAGCCAGTTTCTTATCAACTTTGTGCAAAACTAAGGCTTTGAAAGAGGATTTTTAGCAGATCAAGTGAGGATTTTGAATCATCCAAGTTTTACTTTGAGTAGTCTTGTTCAGTGAAATGTTGCTATCATTGGACTACCAATTACTAAATTGTATCGAGAACTTTGAAAGATTCTGGCTCTGATAGATATCGAAACAACTGTCCATAGATACGGACAGTTGTTACGGATTAGTATTGCGGACTAAGTGCTTGTACTTGGTCATAAATAGATAATCATTTTAATGCAATCGATGAGGGGCTGATTATGTATTCCAAATAATGAGGAGTTAATGATAGCTTTAATTACCCCAACTTAGATGGATGGATTGCGTTTGAATTCAGGTCTCATGTAATATTAGCGGCTTTTGTGCGGAGATGTGGCATTTAAGGTCATATTCATGTCAATTATTGCTCTAAAAAGTATGATCCTTAACAATTTGAAGATTTGAGGCCTGTCGTGGCGCAGCGGCGTAAGCATGCGACAGGTTCTGGGTTCAATCCTCAGTCAAGTAAACGAAGTAGTTAATATTGTCAATTTATTATTTAATATTTTCATTTCTACGCTCTGGTACAAGGCAAAACGCGGCGTTGATTCCGCCACTCAATCGCAATGCCTCAAATTTGGCGGAAAGTGGTGAAGGGGACCGGAGTGTATTAACACTAGGTTCCCAAGTTTCCTCAGCCTACCCTGCTATATGCGAGATACAGCGTGAAGCTGAGTTTGAGTTTGAGTTTATAATGTCTTTGATTTTCGCGATTGTTACACTATTTAAATGAAACACTTTTAACCGGATTACTAACTAATTTCTTTTTTGAGCTATTTGTAAGAATTAGTTGCGTTGCATTATTTTACTTTCCCTTCTATTATAAAACCAAGCGCTATGCATAGACTCCCGATACTCGATCATATACACATTAATATATAAAAATATTGTAATGTAAAGTATAGATATTTAAGCTAAATTTAATTCTTATTTTCCATGTAATGTTTCGAGTAAAGATTGAACCCATTACCATAGCTTTTCGTTACAAAAATTTCTTCTATATATATATATATATATATATATATATATATATATATATATATATATATATATATATATATATATATATATATATATATATATATATATATATATATATATATATATATATATATATATATATATATATATATATATATATATATATATCTTCTTCTTCTTCTTCTTCCTGGCATTAATCCCGGCTTGTTGTGCCAGGGTCTGCCTTCCTACTGAGCCTACTCCACTTTGCACGATCTTTTACGTCCTCAGTGGTTAGACCATTGGCTCTCATGTCCTGCATCACGACATCCAACCAGCGCTTCCTTGGGCGTCCGGGAGGTCTCACTCCAGGGACAGACATATCAAGGCACTTGCGTCCGACATAGTTCCTAGGCCGGCGCGCAACGTGACCATACCACCTCAGGCGACGCTCTTGGAGCTTATCCGCTATGTCACGGACTCCAAGACTACCTCGAATGAATGTGTTACGTATGCGGTCAGACCGCTTTACGCCGCACATCCATCTCAGCATCTTCATTTCCGTGACATGAAGCTCCTGAGTGTGCCGAGATAGTACTGGCCAGCATTCGCTGCCGTATAAAAGAACCGGTCGAACGATGCTCTTATATATCAGCCCCTTGAGTTTTGTTGGTATTCTGCGATCGCAGACCACACCAGTGACCTCCCGCCATTTGGCCCAGGCAGCGCTTATCCGACCGTGAACGTCGTGATCGATGCCTCCAGACTCGTGCATAACGGATCCGAGGTACCTGAACTTTTCCGACTTAACGGCTGGTTCAGTACCTATATGGATAGTGCTCGAGTCCGGTCTCCCGCAAGCCATGTACTCGGTCTTCGACACATTTAGTTTAAGCCCGCCGTTCTCAAGCGTACCATTCCAGAGGTTCACTTTACGCTCTAGCATCAGCCGGTTCTCTTCAACGAGTGCTTCAACGAGTGTCATCGGCATACATCATTAGCCACGGAGAGGAGTATATATATATATATATATATATATATATATATATATATATATATATATATATATATATATATATATATATATATGCTTAATTAATTTAAGGCTCAAAAAAAATACACTGCGTTATAATACAAAAATATATTTATTTCTTATTGCACTATTTAATTGTACCACTCTTACAAATAGATGTTTACAACATACAACTTTTCTTTACATATTTACTAACAAACATAGAAACATATAGGAATGAAAATTATATTTTGAAGTTACATAATATTGAGGGGCACAAGAGACAGACGGCAATACAAGAGAACAATCCCAATTAATATTTATTTGGTACTAAATACAGGCTTACGAAACTAGCACATAAATTATTCAACACCGAAATCAATTTCTTATGTTTTTTAGTATTTTAGTTATTCATATTGTAGCTTTCTTACCGCCACTTAACAGGTAGTGCCTCAAATTTTGTGAAGTGGGAAATGGAAAAGAGTGTCATAACCCGATGATCCCAAATTCCCTCTGCCTTCCTGCCATGTGCGGGATACAACGTGAAACTAAAGAAAGGATTTATTACTAGTTCTCTAATAAAATCCGTTTAATAAATCCGTTAATTTAAAAATACAGAAAATCTTTTCAAAAAATCAATTAAAACATATATTTCTATATACTATTTTTAAGTCTATTTACATAAGCTTTTAAATTAATTAGGTATGCATTGCATGCGTATTTTTATTTTGATCACCAGCAATTACTAGTAAAATCGGTCAAGTACGAGTCCTACTCGCTTAGTGAAGTTTCTAAATCAATTTCAATCAAGTTGAGAATTTAACTTTCCCACACCTATCAGTGTGTGTATGTAAATATAAATTACCATTTTTCGAATCTTTTACTTTATTTTTCACTTATTGCCTAGTTTTATAAACCTACACCTACTGGAAATACTGTATAGTTTACTCTTCTCGCTTACGTGATGAATTTCATATAAAATGCAGCAAAACAATGTATAAATGCTTGTTCCGTTTCATTCCGTTAACTTCAAACTTGATATTATTTATACTGCAGACCTAAATATTTAAAAATCAAGTTAATTCATCACTTGACTAGAAAATGACTCTAACAGTTCCGAGGCTGTACCATGAAATGACTCTAACAGTTCCGAGGCTGTAACCCTAAAAAAAGAACATTGAATAAAGCCGGAGCACAAATATATAATGAATATATAAGTTATTATAATTATTCCGTATCTTAGCTGTTACCAGTTACAAATTCACGTGTTTGAATACAAATAATACTTTTATAATACAGATAAGATACAAATGTCAATGGAAAAGTTTACTTTTACTTCCAATATCACCATCAAAATGTCACTTTTCTAATTTTTCTACAAGTACTTTTCTTTTTTCTACATTAACACTTAACATAGAACCTTAAATAACAAAATACACTTCAGTCACATTTAGTTTAAAATAAGATCATTTTTAGTCTGTAAAGTAAAAACATCGCAAGCTTTATTTTGCTTCAATTTTATATTTTCGCTCCAACTTGGTGTTGGATCTGAGTTAGCGCTCGCTATCAGTGAACTCTCTTGAAAACCTACAGCGTAGTGTCGACGACATTTTTGGTATTTCTGAAAGGAATTCATATGATTCATACATTATAAGTCAATGTGAGGGGAATATAAAGGTCAAAAGGGTACAAAGTAACATTTTCGTGGTTGAGAAAACGTTAGAAATTTTGTTATTATTTAAATAAGGAAAATTGCGTTTGATTTTTATTATTATCACGTCTCAAATTTGAAGTCGCTAGAAATTCTTCTTCGCCATAAGAGATATTAATTAGGTAAATTGTAACTTTTGCATACATAAATTTAAAAGTTATAAGTTACTCCAATTTGCAAGACACTATCTTTGTAAGATACAAATAAATATGATAATATTATAACAGACATCAAATTCATTGTATGGTTTATTTTTAAATACTAAATGTTGAAAAAAGGTTTATTTAAATAGTAACTTTATATAAATATAGTTAAACAGACAAAGAGACATTTTATATCGCATTTTTTTCGGTCCTTTTATGTTATTAAACTTCTCCCATAATTTTTTTTTAAATTACGAGTATATGTTCCATGTACAGACAATGATTAGCTACAGATTTATCATAAGTATAGATTTATATATGAGAAATATTTTTTAGATATTTTGTTCCCCATATATTTATTATTTTTTTGGACATTAATTCTAGATTTCAATTTCGTATTCGGTCTAGTAAGCCGAAGCTTGTTAGCGTGTGTCGCAATACAGTAAGCTCGTATCAGATACTCTGAGCCACATAAACCTATATCAATCATTACACTGAAATGACTACAATTAATAACTAATAACAAACAACAAGATAGGATGAAACATACTACGGCACAAGCGTGTGACTGTAACCGACAGGTTGTGGGTTCGATCTCCACTCGACGAAATGTAATATTTGATATTTACAATTTAAATATTTAATGTTTACATTTCTTCGCTCTGGTACAAGACAAAACGCGGCGTTGAGTTCAAATTCGGCGAAAAGTGGAGAACGGAAGTGGAACGGAGTGTCTTAACACTAAGTACCCAAGTTCCTTCTGCCTACCCTGCCATGTGTGGGATCGACGTGAAGCTGAGACAGATTGCCATTAATAGAGTTTAATGTAAAATACACAATTGCTTGGCATTTCCTTTAGGTAATGTTTTTACTCAGTTTTACGCTACATCCCGTACATGGCAGGGTAGGAGAGGGATCTTGGGAACGTAGTGAAAAAAAATAATGCTTCGTTGTCTACTTACAACGCTGCAATATGCTTTGTTACCAGAGCGAAGAAATGAAAATATTAAATTTCCTCAAGTGGGGATCAAAGCCACGTCTCCTTTACAGTCACACTAGTAATATTATACTATATATTTCTTCGTATTGAAATTTAAAATTGATATATCAAATTTACTATTGATTATATTCAAGCGCGACTGCGCTTGAATATAAACCAAATATTACTGGACTCAGTCCAATCAATATATTTTTTCCTTTCATACAGACTGTAAATAATTTGAATATTTTGTGGAAAGTTCTATATACCAATTATTATTGAAGCCCCAAATTATGGCGTAATGCATGATAAAGAGTTCTATGACTGTATCTTATTATCCTTTTATAACTGTATCTTTTTATCTATTTTCATTAAAATAAAACCACATATTGTGTATATTAGATATGAAAAAGATATATCAGATAAAGCCATACCATATTTTTTGGTCTGTAATCGCGATGGTAATCAATCCTCACTTTCTTATAAAATTATGTTTAGTTGCTCGTTCTCAAAAAGGAAATTGGAGACCGGAGTAACTTGGCACTAAGTTCTAACTTTATTTTATCAGTGTTTTCTAATGTGATACATATTACTTCTACTTCTAATTGATCATTAGGAACAAAGCTGACGTTATTATAATTAATCCAAGAACACGTTTCATCTTAAAGTCAAAATAAACAAATGTTCAACAAATATGTATTTAATATAAGAAACTTCGACCTACGCTTTTAGTAGACAGCCTTGTAGTATCACGTTTTCTGTTCGTCAAGAAAGTATTCATAAGAATAATAACTAAAGAGATAATTAATCATACTTTACATACTTGAGGCTCTAGTATTTGACTGTAAAACAGGATATGGGTTGTGGGGACTCGAGGAAATGAAATATATAATGGTTTCATTTCTTCGTTCTGGTGGCTAAACGCGGCGCTACGTCGAATCCTGCCACTCAACACACAATGCCTCAAGTTCAGCGGAAAGTAGGAAACGGAACGAAATATGTATTGCTCTGTCTACCCTGCTATTTGCGGAATGCTGAAAAAAACATATAAATAAACAAACTCACACTTATTGGTCGCATAATTTCTTTTGTGGTAACTTTGCAACTGAAATTTTCTTGTCCAGCCAATATTTCTGTAAAAAAATTAAAATATGACACTGTAGACTGATAAAAGTTCATTAGAATATGAGAGTATCGTAACGGTATGACACAACCTGAAATCAAAATTTAAGCCTATTAACACATATTTTGGTGTTTCAAAATATTGTTTTATTTTCATTTAAAACGTTATTTTATATGCTTATAAATTACTAACGCCCTTAGCTTCACGCTGTATCCCGTACACGGCAGGGTAGGCACTTGGGATCTTGGGAACCTAGTATTAAGACACTCCTTTCCATTTCCGTTCCCCACTTTCCGCCGAATTTGAGTTTTTATTTTATTTATCTTATCATTGCGTGTTTAGTGGCGAAATTCAACGCCGCTCTTTGCCTTGTTAACAGTGCGAAGAAATGAAGACATTAAGTATTTAATTTGAAAATATTAAATATTTTGCTTCCTTGAGTGGGGATCGACCCACAATTTGACGCTTATAGTCACACGTTACGTAAATTACTTCTATATTATTAACAATTTTACTTGATGATTTAAATTGTTTTTTTTTTTTAATTTCTTGTGTTCATATAATACGAGCCAAGCTTCACGTTGTACTCAAACCGAGGATCAAACATGATGTTACTAAAAAGCTACGGTAGCTTCACTTAAGCTTTTACCTAAATTAATACATACTATTTGTATCGCAAGCGTTTCCACTACAGAAGACGCTCTTCAGTTTCTTATTGATAGTCTTCATATCCAGGGTATAAGAGCCGTAGACCAAAGGATCCATACAGGAGTTGGACACCGCCATGATGAAGAACATGTCCTGGACTCGAGCTGACACACGAATTGCTGATTCGCGATCTAGCATATACCTATGAGAATAATACAGTAGACGCTTTCTTTACAATGTATTTAATTATGTACAAAACGTGGGACGTGACACCTACGAAAATAAATCATTTTCGTTTAACAAAAATATTAATGTGCTATTAATTTAAAAATAAAATAACCAAAAGACTATATATATCCTTATACATTACACGAGTCTATCAATATAGACATACTCGTACATTATATCCTGTAAAATTAATTTTAATGTTGTTTAATTTTTAAAACCAATAATATGGTATATGAAAAGTAACCGTAATTTTTGTTTCAATATGGATATATTTGAGAAGATACTACGCTGACTTTTCAAATTATATTACAAATGTATACCCTTAATTATTACAACTGTGATATGTAATATGATGATAAAAATTAGCAGTTCATATTCTAAAAGTAATACCTATCTAATATAAAGCATATGGCCATTCTGCTAAGTATATCGGTCTCTTTCATGGTATACTCGTACTTCAATTAATTTTAAAATAATAAAATTTAGTTACTTAATTTAAAAAAATACTCCATTTTTTAATAATAATACTTCCTATTTCTAAACATAAGGGGAGCGTAGCTTGTTACTTCAAAGCTTTATCTATACAATTATATTATAAAATGTCTTTTGTGATATCATTGAGTGGACACACTATTATATTTTCAAATGTCAATAATAATAGCAATTTTATATCCCATATATTTGCTATAAAATGTATAAAGCATTTGTACTCTTATACAACAGTACAGGAAAATTCTGATTGTAAACACGTTGTTTGTGGTGGCGATATCACACAAGAATATCATTTGTGGGGAACGGAGTGTCTTGACACTAGGTTCCCAAGTACCATCTGCCTACCCTACCATGTGCGGGATACAGCGTGAAGCTGAGTAACATCATTTTTAATCTAAAATTTTATTTTTCATCAGATTCCAATCAAGTCTCAACAGGTTAGATATTTACATAAGGTTGAGAGTAGATTCGCTTTGCATGCTTTACTTTAATAATGTGTATATTCTCATATTTCATAGAAAAAAATATATTTGGTGATTTTCCTGTTTCTCATGTTCAGCGAAACATTGACTCCTGATAATGTTACCAAGATAGTGTTTATATTAACTCGCACTATAGAGAATAAGGATTTTTTCAATCACCAATAGGATTATATTAGGGTTATGAAAGTTGTTTGGAAAATTTTAGCTTTAAAGCACACACTTTTACATACAGCACACCGTTTCTAAACCAAATAAATTGTAGAACAAACTACTTGATTTTTAATGAATTTAAAATATATTCACGCTTTACGATACAATAAATTATAAATTATTATCATTGGTTTTTTTGAGATTCTTTTGTGCTTTTAACCCTTTCATGACTACGAGGACACAGTTGTCCCAGATAAAAAAAAATGAAAAATGTAACTATAAATATAAATGAAATATATTATAACTATAAAATATTTTTTTGTTGTCAATTAATTTTTGAAAACATCTATAAATATTTATGTAAATCGATTTTTTTTTGTTTAATTATAATTATTTAAAAATAAGTTTTTCTCGCACAGATTTCCAATATTTATTGAGAGTATTATAACATATAAAAGTGACATTCAACATTTTATTTTGTAGTATATTTATAGTTTGGTAAGATTTATTTTAACTAGCTAAAATACTATTTTGCTCTATAAGTATTGTTATAAATCGTAAAAAACGTAAAGGTAGACTACAGAAATGTTTCTGTAGTCTATAAAGCTTTTAAAAAACAAGTTATATATAGAAATTATAGATACATTTTTTTTAATTCTAATATATTATTTAGGTAAATAAGCAGTAAAACTCAACCCCTACAAATATGTGATTCTTTAATTGATAGAAGACAAAATTGATCTGTTTTGATGAATAATAGAATAGCAGTGATAACAATTTATTGCTTAGCAAAATTAAAAAACTGCTATTAATACATGATGATAACATTGAAAATGTAACACTCAAATTTATAGAAATAAATGGAAAAATTGAAGTGAGTTTTTATTCGTTAAATATGAATTAATATATTATTAAAACTGTATCGTTTTACCGCTGTTGACCATAAGAAAAAGAAGATAGATAAAGTAGTAGATAGAAACAATTAAATACTTTAATTATTTCAGGATATTATCACTTTACCATAGGAGTAAAGTATGTAGAATCGACCTAACGACATTGGATTAAACATTTAAAACTCAAACGTTTCCCTTCTTTTATTTGTTTGATATATGAGTCAATAATTCGGATACTTCCTATTTCATAAATGTTTATGATAAATATGAACTGAAAGGCCTATAGTTCAGACAAGCCATAGGTATTAGTTTAATCAACGACTACCAGGATATACACACTTCTCATTAAAAAACAAATACAAATTAAAATCTGTAATTTGATAACCTTATGAAGAGATCTAAACTCAAGAAACAAAACCGTACATACAATACTTGTGTTCTATATCGAGCTCATATTTATATGGTATGAAAACAAAAGAAGTTGTCACAATGACTAAACCAGTAGCGTATATATAGTTATTAAAAGTATTATTTTGTTAATATACAAATATAAATTAAAGTACAGGAATTTATTGTTTGAATTCCTCTAATTAATTAATAAATAAAAAAAATCAAAAACGATATTCGTGAACAAAAGCTACTTTTAACGACCACAGAGACAGACAAGTCCTATAAAAAATTCAAAAGCCTTATCGAAAGGGTTAAGAATGGTAGGTTTGATTATTTGATATTATGTAATCTTAGCTCGACACATCTTCGTAAACTCGAATTAAATGGTCTTGATTTGTAGAGCAATACTGGCCCAAAGTATTCATTAACGATTTCAATGCAATGTTAAATGAATGATTGTGATTTTAATTGAAATCAGTGTACTCTTAGCATTTTTGAACGAACAAAAGATAAATTTAAAGCCACGTGAACACGTGACACTTTCAATAATAAAAGTGACTTTAATCTTAAATCATTATAGCACTATTTTGATGGTAATTTCACTTGCATTGTTTTTTTTTTTTCAATGTAATAATTCAATATAATGTATATAATACTTTGTCCTTTTGGATAATAGCACCTGAAACGACAAGCACCAATATTCTTCAATTTCTGGAAAAAAATATATTTTTTTCCTAAACAAATATTTAAATAAACTTAATGCATTTTTATACCTTAAGTATATTCATCATAATATATTCTTTTTTTTAATTTTATTTAAAAATAGCGAATTGAAGTGTACAAAAATAGAAAATATATAATATTTCTTTGACGTGACAGCTATTATTTTAATTTATTTAAGAAATTATTTTTTAATTAACTTGGTTATGACACTTTCCGATGTGAGCTTATTTTTGCCGAAATATCAAATAACTGTTAATAAATAATATTTGGTAACTGTACCGTTCTATTGAATTATATATGGTCTTCGCCGATTTGTTTTACGTTTTAATAAAAAACTATCTGTAAAATTCTTTTTTTATATATATTTTTTCTTTAAATGGAATACATTCTAGTGTTATCCATTTAAAGAAAAAAAATATAAAAAAAGGAGGAACAAGGGTCATAAGAACCATTATGTAAATTCTTTTAATATAACATTAATTTAAATGTAAATATTTGCTAATGCTCGCAATTATTGTTTTAAACTTTTATATGTGTGATAAATATATAATATTTTTTTAAGGCGTTGATCACTAGAGAGCTATTACTTTTTTTAATAACATTTTAGAAACAATTCTGTGTAAGTAAACCATATTTATACATATTCTATTTCTACCATAAAAAGAAACGCAAATAATAAATAAGTTCGTGCAGACGCTAACAAGAATAAACATAAATAAGCTTAGCGATATGATATATGCGACGCCAAAGAGATAAATCACATACACTTACATATAGAAATTGTCTAAATACTGAGATGACATACGTAAATATATATTTTTTTCAATGGTCATATTTAAAAGCAAACATGGCGTATATCAAATTATTGTCCATAATATAATTTAAATATATATATTTTTGCTGTAACGCTTCGTCAAAACTCAATCAAAAAAATGTCCCACTGTTTTTTTGTCGGTTCTTCTCAGGTATAGACAATAATTTTGGTAAGCCAGGAATTACTTGTTCAAGGCGGAACTTAACGCCGCGCTTTGCCTTGTTACCAGAGCGAAAAAATGAAATATTAAATATTTCACTTCTTCGGTAGGGATCTCCTGCGTCACGACAAGCGTCAGTAAATAGTAAATAAAATATGTATATATTATATAACAGCAAAAACATAAAATATTTATATGTGGCCGGCTTCAGTCGTTGACATACTGCAAATTCGAAATTATAGATATCTCTAGGGAGATTGAGGTTGAAACGGTACCAGAAGTCGTTGAACTAAATCAAATCTGCTCGATACTACATAGATATACATTTAGATTATAATGGAAAGGTGAGCTATATTGTCGTAAGGGGTAGTCCTAAGTGCTTATGTTATAGAATAAATATAAATTATGAATAAGTTAAAAACTTATGTATAAATTTTGAAAAATATGTTTTGTTGGCACACTTACAGGATCAGTAAGACATATGAATCTTAAATTGATCACTTTAATAATAAAACGAAGTTTCAAATATTAAGTATGTACAAGCATTTTTGGAATTAAGTTTACTGTTGACGGACAAGAAAAAAGCATGGCGCAGTGGAATCTTCTGTGCCTGTAATGGCTACGGTTGGGTTCGATCTGAACTCGAGGATGTGATTTATTTTCAATCCCTAGAGAAAGGATAGCGTATTAATTTTTGCCACTCAACTAAGTTACAGGAATTAAACAATCTCTTTCACCCTACATCGCTTGGATGTATCATCGCAGGGGAGAAATTGAACAGTCTCTTGTTTAATTTATTGTTTGCCGACGTAGTACGGAACTTAGGCTAAACTAATGTTATAGCTAAGCTTATTATTACGAAGTACCAACTGTATTGCTATATTAAAAATGTAGTGATAACATATTCTTTTGCCGCTTGGGAAAATGTTGTTTTTCATTTTCTCACGTCTCTCTCATAGTAGCTACCGTTATAAAGGAGTGTAAGAAATCAAAACCTTTTGGCTTAGCTAAAAAAGAATAAAATATCATCATGGTACACTTTTTGTATAAAATGTCCAAATTTAATAATTTTAAGCAAGTAATTAATTTTTATATAGATAGTAGTAATCTTAGACAATATTACTTTTTATTCCCAAGTGTATTATGAGCAAACATACTCCTTAATTATTTTAAGTCTTAATAACACATTTCAGAACAGACTGATAAAATGATTAAGTAGTTTGATAGCTTCATAAGTCTATCGTCTTCATAAGGTTATAACTTTTTAATTGGCAAGTCATTATTTAAAATAAAGTCTTATCAAAGTATTTTTTTCCTAATTTATATAGTTAATTTAAATAAATGAATATACATTCAATAATACATCCAAAGTAACGTCAAAATCACGAGATGATTTTTCAAAAAATATTTACTATGATATGATAAATTATGTATCGTTGTCATTAAAATATTTCTTTATAAATCACTCCTCAACTTCAGTAAGCATTCAAATTTATGTAAATTTTTGTGTAAATATATTAGACGTAACAAAATTAGATTATAAATTAACATATTTTTTTTTATATGGAAGAGACGACAAACGAGTGTGTCACCTGATGGTAAGTGATCACCGTCGCCCACGGCCCCGTGTAACTTCAGAGGAGCTACAGGAGCGTTGCAGTCTTTTAAGGTGGAAGGGCACCGGGGCCCGGCATTACCTAATGCGAAACGCAGTGGCCAAAGCCACTACTTAACGCCGGTCTTAAATGCCGGGGGTGGTAACAATCCGGTCGACCATGCGTGTTGGCAACGTGACTCTACCACACGCACTTTAGTCGCCTCTTACGACACCATCAGTACCAGAGTGATCCTATTCTAAGCCGGGATCACACGGCAAAATATTATTATGTAAAATATTATTAATTATTAACATAATGTGTTTTATGTGTATATTTTGTAAATATTTGTATGTTTTGTTATAAATGAAGGCAGTAATTATTCCGGGTCCCTTTTTTACATGTATTATATTATTGTGTACAAATGTTCCTTATGTACTGATTAATTCCTCCCGTGAGTCTTCCATACAACGTGACATTGGCGAAGTGAACCGTGCTCAACTGGCACTCTCGAAACGCTATAATTAACAGAAATGAATAAATCAAAGTTGTGGCTGGTGACAGGAATTTTATGAAAGGCTAAAAATGAGTAATTAACAATATTTACTTATCTCTTAATAATTTGAAACCAATTATGTTAATTTAACTGCAAAAGTTCTTTTTTACATAAAATATTGATTTTTTGGGCAAATGTAAATGCTATAACATGATTTACAAAATCAAGTAACAAATGCTTTTTTTTAATATGTGATAAATATCGATGAAGACCATTTTCTAAGTAATATCGTAAAGTTTGCGAGGCTCTATAGAAAAATATGACCAGCTGCGAATCGTTCATCTCAATGATTCCTTAATAATATTAAACAGGTGTTAACCTTGACCTTGCTGAATAAAGTATTTTTCTTTTATAATTATTATATGAGTATAAAATCGCTATTCATGATATATAATTATTTTATTGTAACAAAAAATATATTTAAATTATTATTGTTATTTAATATGATATGAATGTGTTTTTATTAATAACTCAATATATTATTAGATAAAGTTATATTTTGAAAAAAATAGTACATTATCAACTTTACTTGTATATCACTTGCCGTCGTAATATGTGCGTTATATTTTATGTTTTCTTTTTTTTTTAAATTTGGATTACGACTTCAGTTCTGAAAATTAACTTACCGCCGCCGATATGCGATGAGTGAGTGAGTGAGTAAATAATATGTTATTATTATAGTTAGTAAACTACTAAAAGCTGTTATCTAGTTTATACGAAGCCCACGTGTTTTAAAGTTTACTTTAAAACTTTTTTTGTACGAGTTTCCACGCTAAAATTTATTAATTAAAGTTTTCGTTTACTCGATTGGGATAATTTGATTTTAATAGAGTTATATAAAGTCAATCATAACTTTTATTATTTATGATTTTGAAATTAAATTGAACTCTATTTTATCTAAGATCTTTAAGTACTTAGGTGTAAGATCATTATGAAATTTCTGACCAATTCTCATCATGGTGACCATTTTGACTCCTACAAATAGGAGATTTTCCTCCGACATGCGAGCAATTAGCATCTAAATTAGTTCAGGCAACAAACAGAAGTTTTAAAGGACCACGGAGCGATTTAAATTGAGCAATGTATCACTCGGGTAATTTTCCTTAATGTTACAATATCATAATCGATTCTCCAAATCTCCAAATGAAAAAGCCATGTAATATAGAGCATATTGCCATTGTGCTAAGTCGGTTTTTTGCTTCCATAGTATGTTTTAATTTATTTTAAAATAATAAAAATTCACAGTTACTTAATAATTTTCGAAAAAATGCTAAATTCTTATATAAAAAAATATATTACATATTTTTACTACGTTAAGTGTTATTCCACACTTAGAACAGAATAATATAAATTTTAAAAACAGTTGTAACAAGCGTATAAGAATTTCGACGTAGCTTGATAAGAACGTATGGCTTAGTGGTCAGAGTGCTTGGACGGTTTTCAAGAGGCGCGGGGGTCAAGTCCTGCTATGGTCAAATTTTTATACGCTTTAAAATTTCTAAATATATATTTCCTTTTTCTAAACATAAAGAGAGCGTAGCTTGTTACTTCAAAGCTTTATGTATACAATTCACTTATACAATGTCATTTGTGATACTCTTGAGTGGGCACACTATTGTTTTCAAATGTCAATAATAATAAAAGCAACTTAATATCCCATATATTTGCTATAAAATGTATAAAGCATTTTTTACTTTTATAATAGAGCAGGAAAATTCTGATTGTATATGATGTTTGTGCGGTCGATTCCAAATAAGAAAATGATTTTTGATCCCAAATTTTATTTTCCGTCAGATTCCACCAATCAGGTCTCTATACGCTGTATTGAAATGAGGTTGAGAGTAGATTCGCTTTGTACGCTTTACTTTAATAATGTGTACATTCTCATATCATCATATTTCATAGAAAAAAATGTAATTGGTACTTCTTCTGTTAACGAGCACACCGCCGCAGATTATTTCTGATTTGAAGAAGCTAATTGTTCTTAAACATATTTTATTTATGTCTTTAATATAATAAAAAACATTTTTTTTTATCTTCGTGGTCTTAAGCCCGAATTGGCTTATGTGACTTGTGTATGAGATATTTAGATACATACATATAAAACTTACAAATTATAAACAACATAATAAACAAATACCACTTTAGAATAAATAAAATATAAAAAAAGGAAAGGCCAAAAAAAAGAAAAAATAAAAATAACAAAAACAGAGTGTAATTGTGAGGTAGGTTGAGAAAATTCGAGGGAGTAAGTTATTAATTAACAGCATGTTCATTTAAGTAATTTCATATTAAAAAATCCTTTATTTTGTATTTTACATTATGTGTAGTCAATTTATCTCTAAGCATTTTTTGTATTCCATTAATTAATCTTGGGAGTATATAATGTGTAGTCCTTTTACCATAAAAATTATTAGCCCCAGTTGTTTCTATTATATTTTTTGAGATTAATCGTGTAAATGTTTTGTGTTCTATGAAGTTTCTGTTATAGCGACTGAAAATTTCTACTAATAAAATGTATTTTCTTTATCTTATACTGGTAATACTTTACAATACTTAAAAGGTTTATTTTCATCGTTGTAGAATTTTTATCTTACTGACAATGATACAATCATTTTTAGTATTTTTGACTGTATTGTTTAAATTTAATAAAGGTATAAACTGAGAGATGAAAACCTGGGATAAAGAAGGAAATCTAAATAAAATGAGCTTATAATATTAATCTATCTTTTCAGTTTTCAACGAGTACGTTACGGTGAACTTGATAAAACCCTAAGCATATTTTAATAACTAAAATATTTTCTTTCATTTAAACTTATTTTTTTTTTTACAACAATATCTAGAGCTGTAGTTGCAATTTCTAGAATACCACGTTTTTAAAAACACTGCACTGCCTTTCAACTTTAACGGAGTCTAATTAATGTCCTTTGAGATATTAGAAAGTTATAATTAGTGACGTGGAATAGAATCTGAGAATACTGGAGCTTTTGAATATTTATATTAATATTTCTTGAATAATAACAGTATAAATATATGTAAATAGGGTAATCATATTTTTTTTTATAAAATTTCAAATTCAGGTTATTTTGTAAGAAAGCTTAGCTTAAAGTAGATTAATAAGATTAATCTCACTGCCTTTAAGAGGCTTACAAAATTCCAGTTGGAAAATATTAACATTTTTATATACATTTTTATTTATACAGTAACATCTTACAAGGCTTGTGTGTACATTTATCGTGACCTGGTAACAAATTAGGGAAAATATGTACGAGATAATCCCTCGAGGTAAGTTGTTCCTTTACTATTACCTTGATTGATCCTTTTTGTTGATCCTTTACCTTTACTATTATTAATGAATCTTACCAGTTTTTTTTTGTACATCTTGCACCCTTAATTGTCAAAAAAAAAAAATAATAATTATTTTTTTTAGTAAATAAAGAAATATATCAATAAATAAATAAATATTACGAACTACGAACGCTACCTAGGTAGCTTTTTCGGTGATATGTCTCTTTTAATACTCGCGTCATTTAGTCAAACTGTAATTGTGAAAGTAAGTTCGATTAAATATGGGTTATTATGAACCCATGAGGCTGTTTATTTAATGTGAAAGAAATCTAAAATAAAATTTTATTTTAAATATTGACTTAAAACAACCTAAAAAAAATATTATTTTATAGTTTTTTTATAGGTTGTCAAATACAACGACTGGCGTATTAATGGTTAGTTATATAATAAAAATATACGTAATGACAACGAATAAATAAAGAAGAGGTATCTGTCAACGCAATTATTTTGCCTTACATAGATGTTCTAGGTTAATGAATCCCAAATTTTGTTAGACGTTGCCTGTACGTTTCGTGATTCTTTTAAATATTTTTATACGTTTCACCTGAAACAGGCTTGTCCTCATTTATGATTTGATATAAAATTGTGAGCACATAAACATTCACTTTAAAACAAAAAGAATTGCGATCCCTTCCGAAGTGTAAACTAAAAATGTATTGATAAGCTATATTAATACATATTTATTACATATCATTGCCCGTGCGAAAATGTAAAAGACAGAAATATATATTTTTGTTCAACACTTACCATAGCGTCATAGTAGCGTATGGTAGCCAGCAGCAAGCAAATACACTGACGATGGTGACCGTCATTCGGAGAGTACGACGTCTAGCGCGCGCCAATGGACGTTGATCTGATCTTCGCAATTGTATCCGACCCGTATCATTTGGCAATGATTTATCTATAAATAAACACATAATAAGGTATGTTTATTGTATAACAATAATAATGAATTTAATTAAAATTGTTGTTATATATTACTTTAGTCAATAATTGCTTAGCCTATGTCAGTAACATATTATTTCACAGTTATCTTGTATGAAAATTATTCAAAAGTTTTGTAGGTAGCATTTAAGTGCCTCGAGAGGCGGATTTTTATCGAGCAGCTGTGCTGAAATTTCCCAGTCTCACGAATGCAGTTATGGCAATATTAGCTCTGTTGTCGGTCTCTAATACATACAACCTAGATATATAACATGATTCACTGGTTTTAAAGTTCTTATTAAAAATGCAAGGACAAAACCTTTAATTAATTATGGTAAATTTTACGAAAGTGAAAATGTTATAATAATTAATGAATAAGCATAAACGCTGATTCATGTTTTTTTATTTATATATTATTTATATCATTAATAAACAATATATTATAATAATCAAATATGCCTTAATTATTCGGGTCACGCTCGTATAACATTGAACAATAGAAGTTATTGATAGTAGTGTGAAAGGGCCCTGATCTCCAAAGACCACGTGATCACTGCTTCAGGCTATGTATTCATAGTATAGTATGTATTTATAGTATAATAATAGTAATCAATAATTAGAGCGTCGGATCCTCTATGTAAATCGGTAAACTCTGGTGTGATATTAAATCTACCTCTTACAAGTCGTACCATGCTTAATAAAGAGAAAAAAACACTGTAAAAAGTTGTCTGTACGCTCAATTTAGAGATTTTATGCTTTCAATATTTTTTTGTCTTTTATACACGCACATATACTGAACTATTGATAAATTTGATTTATTATTTTGTTTTTCCCTCGCTCTAGTAACGAGGCAAAGTGCGGCGATATGTAATACCATTAAATAAGCAATGCTTTAAGAATTAAGCAGAACGTAGAAAATAAAAATGGCTTTACAGAGTTTCTACCCTACTATATGTAGGATACAGCGCCTACTTAATAGATATACCACATAACTATATGTTTTTCTGTTAAGTGCAACAATATTTAAAAGAACAAAAATCAAACTACCAAAATCTATTAAACTCTCAATATATTTTATGACGACATATTCACACTCGAATATAAAGCCACTTGTATATAATAAAGATGTTCCTCAATAATGATTTCATAACTCCAAAAATACACGTGAGGTTTTTCATTTATTTATAAGTTAAGAAATATAGATTAAAATTTTACGAACTTTGATCTATACGATGAAAACTAAGTTTAGTATATAAATTGAATATTCACTATATTAATTCCACCCATAAACTTTGTCGGTTTCCAAGATAAAACACTGTAGGTAATTAGTATTATATAATAAAATACCAAATACGCTGGAGCGTCGTAGTTAAATCAGTGAACATTTATTTCTAAGAATATCTTTTTTATCTTGCTTCACTTAGAATTCCGCTCATAGATGGCTAGGATATGAGATACCACCTAGTGTTATAATACTCCGTTCTCATTAAGATATTTCTATTCACCACTTACTGCCGAATTTGAGTCTTTGCATGTTGAGTGACGGAACTTAAGCTTTGGCTCTGGAGCTTACTAACTTACTGGAGCGAGGAAAAACAATCCGTTTCCACGATTGGGATTTCCACAACCAGACACGTTTTACTGTCGCACCTTCGTGGCCGCGTGACACAATTGGGCTCTACTTACTTTGTTTATATCATTCCGACTAATAAATATTATTTAATCGCACGGGACACGAACCTAAGACCCTAATGTACATCCCAACAGTATCAGAACCGTGTTTTAATTTTATTGTGTACATGCCATTTACGGGAAAGAGCTTTCAATCAAATTCAGTTCACCGTTCACCGTACACCCTAAAAAATTTCAGGTTCAACCGTTAAAAATATTTGAGAGTGTACTATATAACTATGCAAAATTTAATTTCTCTTTTGTATAGTTTGATAAGAGATATTTCACATGAAGATTCTTATCACGCGGCAAGGTATAAACACTTTAAAGTATGAATATCAAGTATGTATGTCACGGGATGCCTTTTCATTGTTAATTATTATGCATTTCTTGTTCCTGATTCCTCTGGAGGCCTGTCGTAGCGCAGCGGCACAAACGTGTGACTGTAACCGATGGGTTGTGGGTTCGATTCCCACTCGAGAAAATGAAATATTTAATATTTTCAATTTAAATATTTAATGTTTTGTTTTCTTCGCTCTGGTACAAGGCAAAACGCGGCGTTGAGTTCCACCGCTCAACACGCTATCAAAAAATCCTCAAAATTCGGTGGAAAGTAGGGAACGGAAGTGGAACGGAGTGTCTTAACACTAGGTTCTCAAGTTCCCTCTGCCTACCCTGCCATGTGTGGGAAACAGCGTGAAGCTGAATGAGTGATTGAGTGAGTGATTCCTCTGGATTTTCATATGTGTATAATGCTTATTACTCAGTTTTACGCTGTATCTCGCGCGTGGGAGGGTAGCCAGAGTGAACATGGGAACCTAGTGTTAAGACATACTTCCTTCCACTTCCGTTCCCCTTTTTCCGCCGAATTTGAGGCATTTTGTGTTGAGTGGTGGGACTTAACGCCGCGCTTTGCCTTGTTACCAGAGCGAAGAAATGAAAACATTAAATATTTCATTTGAAAATATTAAATATTCCATTACCTCGAGTGGGTATCAAACCCACAACCTGTCATTTGAAGTTAAATGCTTGTGCCGCTGCGCCACTGCTGGCCTAAAACCTAATATTTATTACAGTTTTAATATTACCCAGATTGATACTTAACATATGTTAATATTTAATATTATATAAATGAGGTTATTGCGTATCAACACACAGCGTTTGGCTGGAACGATAATGGTTAAATACTATACAGAGGAATTTAAGGAAAATTATTTTCTCACTCATGCTATAGACACAGCACTAAGTTTATTCCTGCACTAAAAAGGCAACTCTCGATAGGTATATAATGCGAAAGTTGGGAACGGAGTGTCTTAACACTAGGTTACCGTTGCCTACCCATCATGCCGGATACAAAAGTGAAGTAAAGCTAAAAAATAATAATATTTATTTTAAAATAAATATTATTATTTTTTTAGCTTAAAAAAGTTGAAGTAAAGCTAAAAAAATAATAATATTTATTTTAAAATAAATATTATTATTTTTTTAGCTTTACTTCACTTTTGTATCCGGCATGATAGGTAGGCAACGGTAACCTAGTGTTAAGACACTCCGTTCCCAACTTTCGCATTATATACCTATCGACAAAAATAACAACTTTTAATTTAACAAGCATTTTCTTCCAAGTATTGTGTTCTTTTTTATTATCTAATTTATGTAATAATAATCCAAGAAATTTCCGAGAGACGCAGAGTCTATTTTTATTACTTTATTTTAATTAATTTCATATATTTTCCTCCTTGAGCGTCTGAATAACATATTTAAAATTTTAAATAATATTAAAATATTTCACACTCATTACTTTAGTACTGATTTTATTACATAGAAGAATTAGAGGCACAGGCCTCCCGCGTATATAGTCACACGCTCGTGCTACACGTTACGGTACGGTATGGTTGTGGGTTCGATACCCTCTCTAAGTAATTAAGCATTCAATATTTTCTTTGCTTTGGTAACAACGTAACGCGTTGATTTTCACAATTCACCACGCAATACCTAAAATATGGCCGAAAGTGAGAAACAGAATGGCGTGCCTTAACACTAGTTTCTCAAGATCCCTTTGACTACCCTGCCATGCGCGGGATAAAGCGTGAAGCTGAAAAAAAAACTGTCATAGTATTGTCCAGTTCATATGAGTTTGACTGAGATCAGACGATCAGACGACGTAAAATGCAAGACCAATTTGAGTATTTTTTAACGTTAGTTCTTTAAATACATCTCGTTCTTATAATTATAATATTTCTCAATTTGTTAGACCTAGCCCTAGCCCAATTATTGACCTACTCATATGATATAATACACTGTAATCCACTCTCCTATGCCTTAAATGCTCAGCGGAACGTTAAATAGTTGAAGCCTCACTGGACATCATCAATCTTGAATACAATAAGTTACCATAATATCTATTGTTATGGTTATTTATTCTTTTGGAAAAAATAGTTTTAAATTTTGTTCATAACACGACAGCCAGTAGTTTAATTATACGATGTGCCTGTGTAATCACCGTCAAAACGAACTTGAATGAAGCTCTTTAGATAAGGATTTAGAAAGTGATCATTTATTAAATTCTTTTACAAAAAAATTATAGAAAGATTGGAAAATAAATAAATAAATTGAGGCTGCCGCGATGCAAGGTGTGACTGTAACCGTGACGGTAACAGTGGTTATGGATTCAATTGCCGTCCGAGGGAATAAATTATTTAACATTTTTATTTCCTCGCTACTAACGTGCCAAAGCGCGGTAATATTTCTGGTATTCTCAGGTTCACGCTGTATACCGAACATGGCAAGGTAGATAGAGGGGAACTTGGGAACCTAGTGTTAAGACACTCCGTTCAACTTCTGTTTCCCAATATCCGCCGAATTTGAGGCATTGCTTGTGAGTGGCGGAACTCAACGCCGCGAAAGATTGTAATTTTTCATTAACATGGCAAAGCAAATACTCCTAGGTATAAATATAAATGCAAGAAAGGACTACCTCGTTCCGTAACTAACACTGAATAAGGCATAGATAGCACCATTGAATACGTAATGTCTCGACAATTTAACGAAAAGAAAGTAATAAAATGTCTTAACAGTAGGTTCCTTTTGCCTATGTGCGAGATACAGCGTAAAGCAGAAAAATAATTAAGACTTTTATAACGGATATCGTTTACCAGCGTTTATAACGGATTTTCAGCTAAAATTTATGAGTTTAATTACATTCGTAGGTCAGATCCTACAATTAATTATCATTAACTATACGAATTTAAAGGCTATACGAATAGCGTTATTTTTACTGTAAGGTTTTTTAAACAGTATAATGAACAAAATGTCTTGTGACAAGGTTTTCTGAACAATAATAAAAACTCACTCAAGGATAAATACTTATTTAGAAAAAGGTATAAATAATTTAACGAAGCGTGATTTTATTATAGAATTTTTCTTTCCTAAGTGTGGATTAACACTTTAAAAGTAATAAAAGCTCAATCTAGAATAGTACTTATAACTAACTAAAACTTAAAGTTTGAAGATGGTTGTTTGAACAATATATAAAAGTCTGTTATGCCTCGTTAACTTTAAATTAAAATAAAGTTGATTCACTATAAACCATCGAGACTGACTTTAAATTAATTCTTACTTAAAATATTTAGTAAAAGTGTGTTTATTTTTTTCTCCTTTATGCTATGCGTGGCCAGATAGTCAAAGGAAATATGGAAACTTAGTGGTAAGACACTATGACCCCATAAAGACAATTACGTTCGCCACGTTTCGACACCGAATTTGAGGCATTGCGTATTGGTGCTCAACGCCAGTTTTTATGATAATTAGCTGTAACCAGAGCGAAGCAATAAAAATACTAAATATTTAATTTCCTTTAATTAGGACGGAATCCACAACCTCACCAACACCTACGATAGTTCTTGTGGCGTAGGAGCAAATATCGCCGTATTGTATTAAAAGTTTCTATAAGAAAAATATAAAAATATATATATTTTTAATAGTTACCTGACATTTCCTTGGAGTTAGTATGTATCTCCCAAAAGATACAAACGTAGCAGACGGTTATAATGATTAACGGTAAGAAGTACATAGCCACAAGACATATGACGTTATACGCCAGCTCTTGCTGTTGGTTAGAGAATGCTTCAAATGAAACACATTGCTGGAACTCGGGTACTATCGGGTGGTGCATTACTCGGAAAACTAGGCTCTGTAACAAAAGATAACAAATATGTCAAGAAAAAAAAACAACTACTTAATGCCGGTTTTAAATGCCGGGGTTGGTAAACGAGTCTGCCAATGCGTGTTGGCATTGCTGACAACGTGACTCTCCCACGCCTAATTTATTCGAATCTGACGACACTATCGGTACCCTACGGTACCCTAGTATCACACGGCTAATCACTCTGTTACCAGATCGAGGACATAAAACTAATTTATATTCTCGAGTAAAAATCGAATCTACATAAATATATAATATAAGCAATCGGCTACTACCCCCACTAATACTTGTTTAAGCAATCAGCTACTACCCTCATTATTACAGGCATCTCTCTTTATAAAGCATCACGCCACTTAGCTCGTAGCGTTCGTATTGTGCACACCGGTCGTGTAATTTAGTTATGTCGTTTAATTATTAAGATTTTGTTCCTTCTATTTAGTTAATTTATTGTTAAAATTACTTTTTAAGAGATAAATAATAGTTTTTAAATACATCTACTTCTGATTTCTAACATCAGAAGTGGGATAAGTTACTTTTTGCCCACAAAAAGGAGGAACAAAGGCTTGTGCACATTTTTTTTTTCGTTATCGAGTATATTTTGATATGGCTGGTGGATCTAGCCATAACGAGCGTAGGTCGCGACATCGTTCTCGCAGCCGTACGAGTGATAGATCGCGATATCACTCGCGAAACCATTCTAATGTGTCAAACCAGTCGCGTTGTCGTTCCCGTAACAGAATACGAAGTAAAAGTCGTGCCCGATCTCGTAATACGTCGCGTAGTGATCATGTACGCCGTCGTTACCGCCACGATGATAGGTCTCGATCCCCGCGCATGCAAAATACTGATTTATCCCTTCAGAATACACTGAATTCGATCGTGAATCGTTTAACATCAATAGAAAATAGTTGCGTAACAAGTGTGTCAAATAAAACAATAGCGCGTTGTGATCCCAGTGCCAAGTGTAATACCAATCAGGGCGATTTGAACACATCACAGCCAAACGTGTCTAGATGCTGCACGCCGGAACCTCGGGTGAGTACCCATGACACACGAACTACAAATCATTTAACGAATACCCGCACATTTACACCACAAGCAAATAATTTAGAGATAGATATGCCCGGCTCAACTAGGGCCCTGGTAGATGCTATTAAATCATTCCAATCAATTAGGTCACACAGTTATTTCGTCTCAAACTTTGATCCTTCTATTCATAACATAGACTCATGGTGCGAAGAGGTTGATCGCGCTCAAGTGACTAATGGTTGGACTGATTCTGAGTGCTTATCGCGTATTGGTTCGTGTCTCAAGGGTGACGCACAAATTTGGCTGAACGAGTGGGTTACGACAGATCGCACATGGACAAATTTCAAACGCGAATTCAAATCACTGCGTCCGCGCAAGTTAGATTACGCCAACATACTTTTTGAAACCATGAATACCACATCCGATAGGTACGTTACATATGCGGAATATGCACGACGCACCCTTTTACGTTTACGAATAGTTAATGGTTTAAGTGACGAGCGTAATAACTTTAATAGTGATCCGTGGTATTGATAACCCTCAAATAGGAGCTACCGCGGCTAACGCCGTTTTGAATCCAGAAACAATAGTTTCGTTTTTATCAATCTATACCAAACCGAGTCGTGTAAAAACTGGTACCCACATTTCATTACCTATTAAATAAAAATTTTAATCAACCGAATCGCAACGAACAAAAGTGTTTCTCGTGTGGTCGTAAAGGACATATCACTCGTTATTGTCGCTCAAACCCGAAAGTAAATAATAAAATACCTTCCTCTAGCTACACGAACAGTATTACTTGTGCTTTTTGCAAAAAGCCAGGTCACGGGGAAGAAAATTGTTTTGCAAAAAATCGTTCTCAACCGCGAAACGAGAGAAATATTAACCTTTGTACAGAGAATAATTCTAGTAGCGCAGGTGCAAATGTTGTTGCTGTTGTGGTGGATGGCATTCCTATGGACGCTGTTATTGATAGTGGTGCTTTTAACGTGTCGCTCATTTTATCGGATATTCTGAGTTACCTTGCCTGCTAACTAAAGTCTTCCCATTGTGTTTTAAAGGGTATAAGCGACAAAGAAATATTAGTCAAAGCTTACGTGACCTTTACTCTCGAGTTTAGTCAAAATTATCGAGTCAAGTTAGTATTGAGTACTCGAGTTTAGTGTTGTAGGAACGGACTTACTGAATCGCGACGGTAACGTGTATATTCGCACTAAGGATAATCAATATTTGACTAGGTCCACTGATTCCCCGATTCATATTAACGCGACGCACTGTCTTGAGGTAAACACGCCCCTTAAGGGAGATAGTTATGAATCGTTGCTTAAAACAATGAACGAGTTCTCTGAGTTTTTTATTACCGGTACAGCTACTACCACTGTTAACACCGGTGAAATGAATATTCAATTATCAGATACAACCCCGGTGGTTTACCGACCCTATAAGCTTTCCTACGATGAAAAGCTCCGGGTTCGCAAAATTATTGACGATCTTTTAGAAAAAGGAATTATCAGGGATTCAAACTCAGAGTACGCGAGTCCGGTCATACTCGTTAAGAAAAAGGATGGTTCGGACCGAAAACTCTGCAACGCTTTATAAAAGCAGGTTAGGTTCTGGTTTACGTTGATGACGTGCTCATCATGAGCTTCACCGTCTTTGAGGGTATCTCCCTTATAAGAGACGTCCTGCAAACGCTTACTACGGCTGGGTTCTCTATAAATGTACGTAAGTGCTTGTACCATAGAGGTTGAATATCTTGGGCAAGTGGAAGTCAGGGTCAGGTACGGCCGAGCCCACATATAGTCGAAGCTCTCGTAAATTCACCGATTGCAACGCTAGCCTTGCAAGTACGAACTTGACGAAGTGTTCTTTGACATTAAGTACTCACAGTCCACTGAAAAATGCGACCCAGGAATACGTAGCCCTTACCGAGTTATGACAGCTCCATTGAACGGACGTTATGACCTAAAATAACTCAGTGGTAGCTACGGGAAGACCACACAAGTAGCGGCACAATACATGCCTTGGCATGGTGATTGATGTCCCGAGTCATGTGCAGCCTTCTTTGAGGGTATAAACGAGTGTTTGATATAAGAACTACAGGCCTGCTTGGCCTTGGCGTTCAGTGTTGAGACTTAAGGCCCAAGGCCTTGTCGTCTATTTCCCAACTTCAGACGCATTGTCTTGGCGTTCATTGAACTACAGACATACTGTCTTGGCGTTGAGTATTGTGACTTCAGGCTCCAGGCCTTGGCGTCTAATTAAGAACTTCAGGCGTAAAGCCTTGGCGTTTTATTGTCGAACTTCGGGCAATTGGCCCTGGCGTTCGTCGAACTTCAGACGTATTGTCTTGGCGTTCATTGAACTACAGACATACTGTCTTGGCGTTCACGGAACTTCAGGTATATTACCTTGGCGTTCTAGTTTTAGTTCCACAGGTGGTGGGCAAGAGATGCGGCTTGCAAGGAGTCTACTACCGTGAAGGAAAGCGCTTAGGCTAAGCTTTTTATTTTAAGAGACGTCTCTGTTATTATTTAAAGGGTGATAGAATGCACGATTTCCATGAGTGTATGATAGATGAAGTTTGAATTGATTGAATGATGATGTCTGTAAGGTTGAATGTGCCTCTTAGGCTAAACTAAGTTTCAATAACCGTAACTGATTTACAGGTGAGCATAATAACAAACACATGTCACTGGAGAGAACATCACCTTCGAGGACATGTCTCCCGATGTTTTCTTTGAATGAAAACCCAGACACCGAAGTTGTTTGCGTCGCTGGTCACAGCGATCTGGTAACCCAGCTTAAGGTCGGTCTTTCGCTGACCTTGTTGGACGAAGACGTCGAAGAAGATGGCGCTGGACCAAGTGCCGGCCGCTGAAGAGGCTCGTGTCGAGGACGACACTATGTCAGGAGAGGCCGTATAAGCAATCGGCTACTACCCCCACTAATACTTGTTTAAGCAATCAGCTACTACCCTCATTATTACAGGCATCTCTCTTTATAAAGCATCACGCCACTGAGCTCGTAGCGTTCGTATTGTGCACACCGGTCGTGTAATTTAGTTATGTCGTTTAATTATTAAGATTTTGTTCCTTCTATTTAGTTAATTTATTGTTAAAACTACTTTTTAAGAGATAAATAATAGTTTTTTAAATACATCTACTTCTGATTTCTAACAATATATATATATATATATATATATATATATATATATATATATATACATATATATATATATATATATATATATATATATATATATATATATATATATATATATATATATATATATATATATATATATATATATATACATATATATATATATATATATATATATATATATATATATATATATATATATATATATATATATATATATATATATATATATATATAGATGAACTTAGTCCGATATGCTTGAATGCTTTAAAGTATAATCTTATTTCGTTACAAAGAACATTGAAAATCACGTTAAGATCGCCGTTGGTACGTCTTTTTTGGTTTTTAATTGCTTGCAATAATAAAAAAAAGAACATAATAATAATAAATAAACAAGAGCGAAAATATATATATATATATATATATATATATATATATATATATATATATATATATATATATATATATATATATATATATATATATACCCAGGAAACATATATAGGAGCCCAGGTTCCCTCTGCATACGAAAACAACGGAATGTTAATGTAACATTAGGGTGTTAAGACCAGCGTGTTAAGGCTTTCTGTGCCTATTACGGGAATTCAGCAGAAAGAGGGGGATAGAAGCGTTTCTATCCCCCCCTTTAAGCCGTTGAAATCAACGTTTGACACGTTATCAGAGCATGTAAATTAAATATAAAATATTTCATTCCTTCCCATTTGGGGGGGTTTTAATTTCACTCTGAATTTCGCGTATAGTAGAGTGATAACTGAAAACCTATAATTAAAGCATTGATTTTTTGGTTTCCTGTCCAAACTCGAGCATGACGAGCGTGTTGCGGGGCGAAATTCAAATCTATATTTCTATTATATCAGCACAGGAAAATTCCACAACACACAAGTACTTTGACCTCAATAAACAAGCAAACCTGACATACATATTGTATATTGGCGTATAGATGTCCTTCGATTTCAAGCATGCCTTTGAAGACTTCATAGTTACTCTATCATAGTGTAAATGAGTAGAAGTCCGTGAAAGTTTAACTAGCTCATAGTACCTACATCGACGTTTACTTAACACTGACCTATTATTTTATTCAAACATTTGTATTTGCTGTATAATTGAACCCCTTCTTGTTATATACATAACTTTATTAAATTACTAGCTGTTACCCTAGTCTGGGCAGGAAAAGAAGAGTATTTTTATTGTTGAATTATAAATATTTCACTGTATTATATACATAGAAAAAAGATTTAGGGAAAAATAATGAAAATTTCAACTTTTTATTTAATTTACTGTCTAAGTTACTGTAATACATTTTATATACAATGTTTAAAATCACTACCTATCAATATGAATTCAAAGTTATACCAATGTAGTAAAAGTACACGATGTACAATGTAACAAACTACAGAAATAGGTACTTATTTCACGAAGAATGAATTACATCTAGCACTTTTCATTCATAAATATATAAGTTTAGGGCCACTTATATAATTAGTAAAAAATACCTTACGCCCAGCGGAAGAGGCACTTTGCGCGTTAATATCCACGCTGATTTTTTTTTAGATATATTAAAGAAGATTGTTTTTTCTAGAACATTGTATTAGCCTATCTCTTACCATAACGTCAGCGCACGCGCAGAAAGTAAGATAGCAGGACACTTCTTCCGATTAACTGCGATTCCCAGGGAAACGCGAGACTTTCCCGCGGTAAAAATTAGCCTATGTTCATTCTCAGGATCATATCTAAGTCTGTGCCAATTTTCATCAAAATTGGTCTAGTGGTTAAGGCGTGAAAGAGTAACATACAGACCGACAGACCGACAAAGTTACTTTCGCATTTATAATATTAGTATGGATTACATTGTATATTTTTTCAGTATTATATATTCACTTATTACTTTGAACCATCTATTTCATAGTTTTAGGAGACAAGTTATGTATAAGTACGCAGATTCGTTTATGATGTGAAATAATATTATTCCAATCATGATGAATTGTACCAGCTATTTGAAAAGCAATCTTGGTTGTCCTTATAACACTATAGTATACGCTCAAGTTGAAACACCTGTTTGTTCTTAGAAATACTGTTCTAGAATTGTACCGAACAAAGCGAGATACAGATTGGATGCTTAATATTGATCTTGTTTATTAAAGTAATTAAGAATCTTATGATAAATGTAATGTTATGTGACATTAAGATTTTTAAATAGATATTTTGGTGTTACATCATTTTTAGCACATTTCCTTTACGCCTGTTGTTATTTGTATTTTAGGTTTTTTTTTTATATAAAAAATGCAACGAAAATATGCTTTAATTTTGAAATAATATTAAAGTTTCTTCTTAATATAAATATAAAAATATTGCACTGTAAGGATAATTCTACCGCCAATTTGGGCAGTATATGAATTTTGTTAACGTTTTCTCCGAGTAATTTTATATACGTAATTGCGTCATGGAATAATCCATTACAAGCATCTTGGGCCTCTATACGATGAGAGCCAGTGCACTTTAAATAATGATGCGGTACTTATAGTCTTGAAGCGGTTTTCATTCAAATGTATTGAAAATTCTAAGAATTAAGTTTTACTTATACTAGATATATTTAATTTTATCGAAATTTTAAAAAATATTTTTCTTTTCTTCTTCGTGTCATTGATAAGATTGTTGTTGATAATTACATCCTGCTAGGTTTTTATGTATTTTTTAATACTCTACTCAGCTTCACGTTGTATCCCGCACATGGCAGGGTAAGCAGAGGGAACTTGGGAACCTAGTGTTAAGACACTCCGTTACACTCCCGTTCCCCACTTTCCGCCGAATTTGAGGCATGACGTGTTGAGAGGCGGAACTCAACGCCGTGTTTTGCCTTGTACTGGAGCGAAGAAATGAAAACATTAAATATTTAAAATTGAAAATATTAAATGTTTCATTTTCGCGAGAGGGGATCGAACCCAGGACCTATTGGTTGCAGTCACACGCTTGTGCCGCTGCGCCACGACAGGCCTCATATATTTTTTGTAATATACAAAAAAAGTTAACGATTTTTCCAATTTTTTTAACATGCTTTAAACAAAACTGTACTATGGAATGGTTAATTACAATCCTGATAAGCCCTACATTACGTATACGATGAGAGACAATGCACTTTTATTGATTGTGAGAAACTCATGTTCTTGAGGCTCTTCCAAATGCTGATATATATTGGACTAGAATAAAATTGTAAGAGCTAATTTCCATTTTTTTCTGTTGTTATATATTTATTTTCTGCTTTACATATGATATAGGTTTAAGTTTAAGAACATACATATAGTAGAAGGTTTTCTATTATTTTATAAAATGTAATTATTATGATGAATCTTTTGAAAATTCGCAAAAAAGTGAGTACTGCGTTACAATGGAACATATTGAAAATGTAAAAAAAAATGTAAATAATCGATAGCCGGAAATAACTATGGTCAAATTTTATCAAATATATAAAATATATAAAAAATAAAAAGTTTTTTTATTTTTATACGTTTGAATTATATCAAATGAATAATCATATAATTTCCTCAGTCGTGAATGAATTTAAAATCATATAATTCGTAATTAACTTTATAACAATTTCAATTGGTAATAAGAAAAAGCGCGGCGTTGAGTTCCGCCACTCAACACGCAATGCCTTGATTTCGGCGGAAAGTGGGGAACAAAGAAAAGTGAAACGGAGTGTCTTAGAACTAGGTTCCCGGGTTCCCTCTGTCGACCCTGCCTCGTGCAAAAAATAAAAAGAAAAAAAAGAAACATATATATATATATATATATATATATATATATATATATATATATATATATATATATATATATATATATATATATATATATATATATATATATATATATATATATATATATATATATATATATATATATATATATATATATATATATATATATATATATCCAGTCAAGTACGTTGACTTCCTTCGGGGAATGGGTTGTCTTATATTACTCGAAACCACATTCCCAGTGCTATGTGTGGAAAACAACGCAAAGTTGAAAAAATATGTATCTATTATTTTGTGTGAAAAGACAAATTCAATATCAAATTGACTGTTTACTGTTAAATATAATTTTGATAGAATTAACAGAATATTGGTTTTCAGGTACTGGCTATATTATTAATTAACTATAATATAAAATAATTGTTAACTAATACATTTTGCGGAAAAACATTAAATTAACTGATAATATTAACGGATTAAACATTGCTGTTAGAGGCGTAACGTCACATCGACATATTCCAACGGCACCTTTGATGACGTAAGCGCGACGATCTTGAGTTCGATATCCACATAGGATTTTTTTCCTTTCCTTGTTCTCGTAGTTGGACCAATCGCTGCATTGTGTTTACAACATTTCATTTAACGCTCAAGGTAAAATTTTCTCAATTTTTTTTGCAAAAAGTGATAAACGGAGTGTCCTAACACTTAATTCCCTCTGCCTACTTATCTTAAATTATAAAGCTCATTGTATTTTTAATCTCATCTATATTTTCATATCAAAATAGATATTTATATTTAAAAGACCTGACAATGTGTAAAAAATTATTACTATATAATAAAGTACTGTCGGCTTATAATCAATATGGCTATAATGACAGGTACTTAATTTATCGAACACCCAATGTATGCCAAGGAGGGTTAGGTTAATCCAAGCTTATGATACACATATTATCGACAAATTAGATGTATTATGGTTAGATGAAAATTTCATTGCAAATAATTATACTTTTATATCTTTTATACAATATTATTTTCGTAATATATAACTAAAATTATTCTAATTATACATTAAATAAATTACTTTTATTTTACAAAAATTGCAAAATTGACAGTCCCGCAATCCGAGAACTTCTAATGTTAACAGAGCTAGACAGTAAACTAGAGTGATTCAAGCACGTATATAGTCGTAAGATATTACATAAAGACTCTATTGAAATTTCGAATTTATTTAGTTTTAGGTTATGTTATATAAATTTTACATATAAGTTTTATGATAAAAATAGTTATATTTGAAAAGCTCCCTCAAGACCTCCCACATACTATGTCCTAACTAATTCACCTAAAAATAAACGGGAATTTCGATACAGTCGAAGCTTTCAAGATAAAATTGGTAAATATTTGAGTTTTTCTTTGTACAACTTACCGTTAAATATTATAGGTAGATTGAAAAATAAATAATAGCCAGACGAGGCGACTGCTACCTGAAAGGCATTCGGACGCTTTGAAAGGAATGTCGGCTGTATTTATATTAATATAGTGAAATAGAAAATTGTTATAAAAAATAACGTAGCATAATTTTAGCTCGCACCCTAAGAGGTGCGAGTCGAATTTGATTTAAAATGTTACAGCTTCACATTACACTTACTAAATTTACTTTATAAGTTTAACGTCTGCTAATGCTGAAGCGTTAGTAGTAGGTATGTTTTTTTTTTCAGATTCTCGCTGTATCCCGCATATGTCTAAGTAGGCGAAGGGAAGTGAACCCCATTTCCGCCGAATTTGATAGTTAGCGTGTTAAGTAGCAGAATTCAACGTCCCAGTTTGCATTGAGCCAAAGTCATACTGATACACTTATACTCACAAGCAGATTCAACTTCACATTGTATCCCGCGTCTTGTAATCAGAACGAAAAATATACAAAGAAACATGTGTATACAACGAAAGGCTCCAATTACTCCAAATTAAAGTAAATTTCTTCATTAATGTAGAGTTAGTAATTTGAAATATATACACCCATAATATATTTTAAATTACTACCTCGCTTTGCGTCGTTTCGTTTCGCGTTTTTTTCGAAGTTGCGTCGCTGCTTAAATTTTTACTAATTTTCACTCTGCGTCGTTTGATTTTTGAAGTTGCGTTGTTTTGGATTCGAGTGTTTAATTTTTTTTTCCTAAAATATGGCAACACTTGTATTTTTAATTGCGCCATGCCATTAAAATTTGGGGATTCCCTTTCTAACTAAAAATCAAAACAAATTTAATACAATTTTATTTTCACTATGTTTTGCTTATTTTAGAGTTCAGTTTAAATACGTAGTGTAAGGTAATGGACCAGGTGGTAGCTACGAATATCAATTGCTACAAGTAAATTTATCTTACGTTAAAAAAAAGTTGTTCAACGAACATTGGACCAACTTTTGTGAAAGAAAGCCGACTTACGACAACAACCACTATGGACTCATCAGACAGTGATTAATTGTAATTTTAACTTTCATAAATTAAATTAATATGTTCGTTGTGTTGATTTCGTTTAATTGGATATGTTTTTTATATATTATTATTGTTCGAAAAATTTTGCTTTACTCAATTTTTTTTAAAGGTAGTATTGTCGTAAGCCTGGACCTATCTTCGATCATTAAATGGTTTGCTATAGAAAATCTATTTTCACTTTGCGTTGTTTTTTTTGTAACGTAACCCCGACGCAAAGCAAAGTGTGTGTATATATATATATATATATATATATATATATATATATATATATATGTATATATATATATATATATATATATATATATATATATATAAACGTTTCTTTTTTCAATTAGTGCTTATTTCGTGAATGGGAACACACGAATATGGTTGTGTATACGCTTAAACAACGCTGGGAAATATTGCGACATTACTTGAAAGTCATGGTAATGTTGCAGAATGTGTGCGAAAATTGCGTACGGATTTTGGAAGAAGAGAAGCACCGTGAGCTCCATATGTTCGTTACCTTGTGGAAACAGTGAAAGGAACTGGCATCCTCATCGATAAACCAATGCGTGAAAAGCCAAAAACAGTGCGTACACCCGAGAATATTGCTGCTGTGGCAGAAAATGTGCGTGAAGCGCCATCAATTCCCCGCCGTTCTCATCAATTGAACATTTCGGAGACATCAATGAGACGAATTTTGCATAAAGACCTTGGGTATGACGCCATACAAAGTCCAATTGGTTCAGGAGTCGAAGCCAACTGACCATCCTATGCGTTTTCGCTTCGCTAAGTGGGCCTGCGATCGACTTACAGAAGATGCTGATTTTGCAAAAAAAAACATCTTTTCAGATGAAACTCATTTGATATTGGCGGGTATGTAAACAAGCAAAATTGTCGCATTTGGGGCACAGAAAACCCGCACGCATACATTGAAAAACCGGCGCACCCAAAACGAGTCACTGTTTGGTGCGGATTTTGGTCCAGAGGCATAATTAGGCCATTTTTCTTTGAAAATTAGCAAGGGGTGGCTGTTATAGTCAATGGCGATCGTTATCGGGCCATGTTGAACGAATTTTTGTTTACAAAAATTGAAGATGAGGATATTCGCAACATTTGGTTTCAACAGGACGGCGCTACGTGCCACACAGCCGAAGCTACACTCGATGTTATGCGCCCTATTTTTGAAGATCGCATTATCAGCCGCAGAGCTGATGTCGTTTGGCCACCTCGGAGCTGCGATTTGACACCGTTGGACTATTACGCCGACAAGCCAGAGACAATTGACGCTTTAAAGAACAATATTCGTGAAGCCATTGGTGAAATACAGCTGCACACAATCAATAATGTGCTTAAAAAATGGACCGATCGTGTAGGCTACTGCATGGCCAGCCGAGGCAACCATTTGAATGAAATTATTTTCCATTATTAACCGGAAGGATTGTACTTTCAAATAAAAAAAGAAATTTGAGAAAATATTCTGTAGTATATATATATATATATATATATATATATATATATATATATATATATATATATATATATATATATATATATATTGAGTAGTAATTTGAATATATACATATTCAAATTACTAACTCAACGATAATGAAGTAATTTGCCTTAATTTAGAGTAATTGGAGCCTTTCGTTCGTTGTACACCCACCAGAATTTCCATAATAAATTCTTAATATCGCACGTGTAAAATTCAAATGTTTATGTTTCTTTCAAAAAAAAATAATATCCTTACAAGCTTGGGAAAGTCAAAGTTACCTTAATGTGGCTAAAACTATGACGACTTCAATAAACATAAGCTTTATACAATATTCAAATTGAAACGTAGTCAAGCATAACTTGCTACTCTATTGCTATGCCATTAGTGCAATGTATGTTCGAATAATTATGGTCCTATTTATTGTTACTTTGTTTAATAGTAAAATTGTTATAAAGTTATTTACAAATTATATGATTTTAAATGAAATCACAATTAGACTGAGGAAATTATATGATATTATTCATTTGATATAATTCAAACGTATAAAAATAAATATCTTTTATTTTTTTATATATTTGATAAGACTTGACTATAGTTATTTCCGGCTTTCGATTAATTACAAAAGATTTTTTTTTTACATTTTCAATATGTTCCATTGTAATGCAGTACTCATTTTTTTGCGAATTTTTAAAATATTCATCATCATAATTAAATAATTATTAAAAATTACAAACTGATAGAAATCCTTCTACTATATATATATGTTCTTAACGAAAAAGTATATTCAAAAATAATATTTTTAGAATAATTAACGCAATAAAAAGGGATAGTAATCGAGTTAAAAAGAAATAAATTTCAAATAGATTCGATACACGCCCAGACGAAAGAAAAATAAATCTAATAACATTGCTTAGTTATAGACATTAGTAAAATAAAAAAAAACATCCAGAGAAAACTTACACTGTATACGAGTAAAGTATTTTACACTGTATATATAATTAAACCTATATCATATGTAAAGCGGAAAAAAAATATATAACAACAGAAAAAAATGAAAATTAGCTCTTACAATTTTATTCTAGTACAATATATATCAGCATTTGGAAGAGCCTCAACCACATAAGTTTCTCACAATCAATAAAAGTGCATCACGTTTCTCTCATCGTATAGGTAATGTAGGGCTTATCAGGATTGTAATTAACTATTCCATAGTACAGTTTTGTTTAAATCATGTTAAAAAATCGCAAAAAAACGTTAACTTTTTTTTGTATATTAAAAAAAATATATATAAAAACAGCAGAACGCAAATGGAACAATCTTATCAATGACACAAAGAAGAGGCCAAAGCGAAAAAGATTTTTTTTTTAATTTCGATAAATTTAAATATATCTAGTATAAGTAAAACTTAATTCTTAGAATTTTCAATACATTTGAATGAAAACCGCTTCAAGACTATAAGTACCGCATCATTATTTAAAGTGCACTGGCTCTCATCGTATAGAGGCCCAAGATGCTTGTAATGGATTATTCCATGACGCAATTACGTATATAAAATAACTCGGAGAAAACGTTAACAAAATTCATATACTGCCCAAATTGGCGGTAGAATTATCCTTACAGCGATATTTTATATTTATATCAAGAAGAAACTGTAAGATTATTTCAAAATTAAAGCAAATTTTCGTTGTATTTTTTTAATATTAAAAAAAAAGACCAAAAATACAAATAATAACAGGCATAAAGGAAATGTGCTAAAAATGATGTAACACCAAAATATCTATATAAAAATCTTAATGTCACATAACATTACATTTATCATAAGATTCTTAATTACTTTAATAAACAAGATCAATATTAAGCATCCAATCTGTGTCTCGCTTTGTTCGGTACAATCCTAGAACAGTATTTCTAAGAACAAACAGGTGTTTCAACTTGAGCGTATACTATAGTGTTATACGGACAACCAAGATTGCTTTTCAAATAGCTGGTACAATTCATCATGATTGGAATAATATTATTTCACATCATGAACAGATCTGCATACTTATACATAAATTGTCTTCTAAAAAATAGATGATTATAAAATAGATGGTTCAAAGTAAAAAGTGAATATTTAACACTGAAACAATATACAAATTGTTTATTAAATATTAATATAATAATTAAATAAAGTTATGTTTATAAAAAGTAAGGCTGCAATTATACTGCAAATACAAATTAAAATAATAGGTCAGTGTTAAGTTACCGTCGATGTAGGTACTATGAGCTAGTTGAAACTTTCATGGACTTCAACTCATTTACACTATGTTAGAGTAACTATGAAGTCTTCAAAGGCATGCTTGAAATCGAAGGACATCTATACGCCAATATACAATATGTATGTACTCCGGTTTGTTTGTTTATTGAGGTCAAAGTACTTATGTGTTGTGGAATTTTCCTGTGCTGATATAATAGAAATGTAGATTTGACTTTGCCCCGCAACACGCTCGACATGCTCGAGTTTGGACAAGAAGCCAAAAAATCAATGCATTAATTATAGGTTTTCAGTTATCACTCTACTATACATGAAATTCTGAGTGAAATTAAAACCCCCCCAAATAGGAAGGAATGAAATATTTTATATTTTAATTTACATGCTCTGATAACGTGTCAAGAGTTGATTTCCACGGCGTTGATTTCTATCCCCCTCTTTTTGATGAATTTCCGTAATAGGTACAGAAAGTCTTAGCACGTTGTTCTTAACACCCTAGTTACATTAACATTCCGTTTTTTGCGTATGCAGAGGGAACCTGGGCTCCTAATCTCAGGTATACACAGGAGTGAAAACAATTATAATATATATATAAATATGAATTTAATGCGATATGCTTGAATGCTTTAAAGCTTTAAAAAGTATAATCTTATTTCATTGCAAATACGCAAAGAACATAAAAATTCACGTTAACCCCGCCGGTGGTACGTTTTTTTTTTGTTTTTAATTGCTAACAATTATAGATAAAAGAACATAATAATAAATAAAAAAAGGGCGAAAAATGAGAAATGTAATAAATATTATGGGAGATAGACGTGTGAAATAAAACAGATTCGCAAAATTTGGTATCCATTTTTAATTGCTACGAAGTAATAAACCAGACCACTTGTTCTATATTACTTCGTATAAAGTAAGACAATTATGGAACCCACAGCGTATTATACATGTTAATTATTTCATATGTACGTGACTTAAAGATATAAAAAGGATTATAGTGACAGTGAAAAGCACTTATCTTTATGTTTTTAATAAATAAACTTAATGCTGAAATTTTGTGTCACATCTTTGTTGCTTATTTCATAATATTTCTTTTACTTGACTGGGGTTACAGAAAATTACTAGCACCATACGAGGGTGGTCTAAAAAGTTTCCGACCTTGATATAAAGATGGCAGCACTCGTAAATAATAGCTACTGAATTTCGTTTGTTCATCTGTTACTCACCAAACTTTCAGCCATTTTGAACCGGAAGTATTTATGAACAGTCGCTTGAGATATCTTTTTTTTCTAAAAATAGACAAAATTGAGTATCGAGCTGTCATTAGATATTTGTTTTTGAAAAGCAATACGCCTTCACAAATAAAAGATGAATTGGATTCAGTGTACGGGAAGTTTGCACTATTACTTACTACAGTGAAATTTTGGGCTGCTGAATTAAAACGTGATCGTGAAGAACTTGGAAGAAGACGAGCGTTCAAGACGTCCAAAAACTGCAACTACAGACGAAAACATCGCCAAAGTTAGCTAAATGATGTTAGATGACCAACGAATTAAACTGAGACAGATAGCAAAATTTATGAATACGTCAATAGAACATTTAGCCATTATAAATATACCCACACGTTGCGTGCCGCGTTCTATTACATTTGACCAAAAACGTATTGGACTAAACATTTTCAACGCACTTTTGGTGCAGTTAAGGCTAAATAAATCCGAGATTTGGCACCGATTGATTACTGTACATGAAACTTGGAGATACCATGCACGCGCTTAAAACAAAAATACAGTCCTAACAGTGCAACGGGCGACTGCAAGGGGGAACCGGCTCCAAATAAAGCAAAAAGGGTTTTATTCGACAGAGAAAGTGATGGCGACTATTGTTTGGGATAGTCATGTAGTTATTTTAATCGATTGTCTTTAAGAGGGAAAAATCATTACAGGAGCATACTATGCATCACTACTTGAGACGCTGAAGACAGAACTAGCGTAGCGAAAAAGCGGATACATATGTAGATAAAAAATCCTCATTCGCCTTAGACCAGAGGTCACAATGACAAAAATCTACGAATTACGATTCGAACTACTTGACCATCCACCTTATCATCAGATCTAGACCCAAAAAGAAGTCAGTTATGACTTCTTTTTAACTTTTTTCTTTCCCTCGTCTAGAACTTACACTTGGACGACAAAGAATTTTAATAAACATATATTTTACGGAGAAAAATACAGATACTATTTGTACGGGTTAAGGATGTGGGAGCACCTGAGAGAAGTGTATAGAGTTTCAAGGAGACTATGTTGAAAAATTTAAAAAAAAAATCAGAAATAATATCTTTCTTAGGTCTTTTTTATAAGCCTTTATTAATGTAACCATATTTCTATATAACAAATGTACTTAAAATAAACTTAGTCAAATTTTAAATACTGTTTAATAAAGGAGACATAATAACATTTTAAATGCTCTATATGGACCATCACACGACTCAACATTAAATAATGTAGAGTGCTTGTTGATTTTAACATAAAACTAATGTTTTAAAGCTTTTTAGTATAAAACGCTTTTGAAAACAATTTTATACTTTTACCTCATATATTATGCATACAAATATAGTTAATTGGATTCCTCGTAAAACAGTGGAGCATTTAAAAGTAGCAATTTAAAAGTATAATATTTAATATTTTCATTTCTTCGCTGTGGCAACAAGGCAAAGCGCGGTGTTGAGTTCCGCTCAATCACTCAATACGAAAGTTGAGGCCAACTTCGGTGGAACGGAGTATCTTATCACTAGGTTACTAAGTTCCCTCTGCCTACTCTGCTATCTGCGGAATACAGCTTGTAGCTGAAAAAATTATGTAGATATTTTATACAAGAAATTTCTTATTTTAATATCTTTGTCTATTTAAATGTTCAATACATTTGTACGGCATGTCAATAAACCACAAGGCTAATTTAGTAAAGTATATCGAAGCACACTTATAGGTTTGCCCCCTAGGTCAGAGCAAGCAGTTTAGTAATTATAACTTTAAGTAAAACTTAAATTTACAATATATCCTATTGTATCATGAAATTGTAAGCTCAAAACGTTAATAGACTTTGATGAAAGACAAATTAATTGTTTTGAACTTTTGATAACAACAATATATACTCAATTATTATGATCAATTTTGTGTCAAATTATTTCGTATTTTTTTATATTACTGTATTAATATTTATAATATATGTGATTTTAACTTTAAAAAAAATCTCGTTTCGCTCGTGAACCTTCATTAAAAGACATATTGATATGTAGTGTATACAAATAAAATAAATTAATATATAAAACAATATGTTACCTGAGGTAAGCTGCAAAAGAAAGCGACAAACCACGCGAACCACAACATTGTTTTACTTCGGTTTCTAGCAATAGCTAAACGAAGAGGATAAAGAACAGCAAAAAATCTGAAACAAAGATAATTTAAAAATTATTAGAAATTAATTTACAAAGCTAAAGAATTTGATTTATTTTTGTTCTGATGTAAAATCTATTTCTATCTAATTTTAAAATCACAATAAAGAATAATAAAAATACAAAACAGCACAGTAGCTAGGCAGTTGTTATGAATTCTTTAATGTTTCTATTAACTTGACATTCAAAAGACGTCGTAATTTATTGTTGTTTTAAATATCGGTTCCCTTCTAAAAAAGAGTAGTCTTTAGTCTAAATTCAGCATTGTTTTCAATAAAAAAGTTATTCTATGCCGAATTATCTATGATAGAATTCATTTACCAAAAGTGGGTATGAATAATACGCCCCATTAACAACAGCCGAGTTTAATTAAAACGTCTAACATAGGATTTCAACTTGTATTCGATGTTAGGAATTCAATTATGTTAGGCATTTGAGTTGTGGAATAATATAATTTGAGGCCTAAACTTTAACATTCTAGTCAGTCTGTTTGTATTTGTATACTCAAGACTGTCATAGCTAATAAAGGAGATATTTTACTGTGCCGTGTAAATGTGATTGTAGATACAAGTTTTATTTATAAGCTTATTATTACTTTTATTTTTTAGCTTCACGCTGTGTCCTGCACTAGCAAGATAGGCAAGATAGTCAAAAGGATTTTGGGAATTTAGTGCTAAGACAAGAGTCAAGTAAGAGTTCCTTTTCCCAGCTCAATGCCTGACGTAAAATTTACCCAGACAGCTTTTAGGTGAGCTCAGTTTTCCTTGAACATTCATAAGTCGAGTGGGTCAGATGGCATTTTTCCACTTGTGCTCCGTTCATATGCTCCTGAGTTGACATCGGTGCTAACGCGTCTATTTCGGCACTCTTACTCAGTCGGCGTCCCGGAATCGTGGAGGAGCACGTATCACAGGGAGGGCTGTATTCGACCTTGCTATGGAAATGGATTATCCCAATTGGTTGAGTCACCTACGCGAATCCTGGACGTGGACAACCACAACGCCTCCTTATCGCACCTCCTGCTGTATTCACATCCAGAACAGTACCAGGTTGTCGTAGATCCCCCCTTAAGGTCTTCAGATCACTGCCTGTCGCAGAACATTAGCGCCTCGTCGCGTCTGGCACTACAAGTCAGCAGATTGGGATGGGATGATGGGCGTACATTTTACTCGTCTCATCCCTGGCGCCGCCCCTGTCGCCGATACGGTTCTGCAGGGTATGGAACTTTACATTCCTAGCTCTGTAGTACAATCGGTGACAAGTCACAACCTTGGTTTGATACGTCTTACAAACTTTCTGAATGTAAGGTCCTTAAAAAGGAAGTTCAACCGTGCTCCTTGGTACTTTATGTGGTAAATTGCCAAAGCAAGGTCCGAGCACATCGCTAAAATCGGCGAGAAGCTTGAGAGCTATCCGTCCGGAACTCACCAGTTTTGGGGCCTCTCAAACTCGACAATGGATGACCGAGGAACAGCGCCGCCGACCATACCGCAGTGTCAGAGCTCAATGCCTGACGTAAAATTTATCCAGACAGCTTTTAAGTGAGCTCAGTTTTCCTTGAACATTCATAAGTCGAGTGGGTCAGATGGCATTTTTCCTCTTGTGCTCAGTTCATATGCTCCTGAGTTGACACCGGTGCTAACGCGTCTATTTCGGCACTCTTACTCAGTCGGCGTCCCGGATTCGTGAAGGAGCGCTCTTATCCACTTGATTCCGAAAAAATGCGGTGTTGCCGATCCAACTAACTACAGATTTATTGCTATCACCTCCCTGCTCTCATATTTATGGAGAGCATATTAAATAGCCAGCTCTTGGACTCTGGAAGATCACCGATTGATTAACGACCGCCAATATGGCTTTCGTCAGAGTCGTTAAATCGGTGATCTTCTGGTTTACCTAACCCACCGTTGGCATACGGCTATAGCAAGGGAGAGGGCCTGGCAGTTAGTCTGGACATAGCGTAGGCCTTTGATCGTGTTTGGCACGAGGGGTTCCTTACGAAACTTCCATCTTACGGGCTTCCCGAGAATAAATGCAAGTGGTTGATACGCCCAGTGAGGAAGCTAGCGCTTTCTCACTGGGCGCAGCATCAAGGTCGCTGTCGACGGATTTTTGCTCCAAATACATGCCTGTGAACGCCGGCGTTCCCCAAGGCTGCGTGCTGTCCTCTACGCTGTTTCTTCTGCATATCAATAATATGTTGGAGGATTTTAACATACATTGTTATGCAGATGATAGCACTGTGTATACTCCGGCAATGCAAGTCTTTCTCGGGAAAACGTCGATTATTGCTGAAATCAACTTGTGTCTTTCGCTGAGGCATCCCTTGAGAATTTCTTCGTATGGGGTGAAAAGGACCTGGGTCACTTCAGCCCCCATAAGACACAAGTCTGCGTGTTAACTGCTTAAAGAAGCCCATTTCTCGTATCACCAGTTTTCGAGAATTGGAGAGAGGTGCACCCCTATATCAACGTGAACCGTTTTATGGCATACAACGTAGTGTCGAAACGACACTACGTTGTGGGTGTCGGGTGCACCAATTTCTTCATCCATCCACATCATATGGAAAATCCTATATTTCCACGCGCCACACATTTGTGGAATGGCCTGGCCGGCAGTATTTCCAGGTCGATACGACATGGGTATCTTCAAAAAGCGCGTCTATCTCCACCTTAAAGGCCGGCAACGCACCTGTACCTCCCCTGGTGTTGCATGGGACCGTGGGCGACGATGATCATTCACCATCAGATGACCCGTACACTCGTTTAAAACGCTGCGCGTTTGCTTTGTTACCAGAGCGAAGTTTTTTTTTCCTTTGTAATATATAATATTTTAATATATATAATATCTATAGTGATTGTAGTGCAACGTTCGATATATATCAAGAACCAAGTAATTTGACATTTTAAATTTTAAGGTTTAATATGCATACAATTATTAATATTATTTAATTAATAGTACTTATATCACTGTCAACGTGACCATTTTAAGTTCAATTTGCACTCGGAATGACTTATTATCTTTTGCATGCTCTAGTAACAACACGCGACGTTGAGTTCCGCCATTTAATACACTATGTCTTTTCTGATATAGTAAATTTTATAAAGCATTAATATTATTCAGCTTAACAAGCATTAATTTCATAATATTCAAAAGAGGGAAAAAATAAACAGTTTTCTTAAGAAACAACAAAATTATAAACTTTTTTATTTTAGTTGAAAAAGCTTCAAGGTAGGACTTTATTATTCACATAATATATTACTACAAGTAAAAACAAAACACCTTTTTTCTTTTATTTTCCATATATATATATTTACAAAATAAGGAGGCAAAAATCTGTTGAGTTAACATGAAAATTCAATCAATCATAAATATGACAAAATAATATTATGATAATATGTTTCGAGTATGGCCTTTATGACTATAAAGTTAGAAAAATTTTTTTATTTAAGAGACCTGTCGTGGAACAGCAGCAAACAGTGACACTGTTATCGACAGGGTGTAGGTTCGATTCCCTCTTGAGAAAATGAAATATTAAGTATTTTTTATTTACTTGCTCTAGTATTGGCAAAGCGCGATATTGAGTTCCACGATACTACGATCACCACACTTTGTTTCAGTTATTCAGTGGAAAGTGGGGAACGGAAGTGTCATTATGGGAATGGAGTGAACAGGTTCCTAAGTTACCTTTGTCGTTATATTGAAATCTATTTAAGTTCATTCTAGAGCTGAAATAAAACCGTCTGCGGTATTAAGGCATTGTTAGACATAAATTAATAATTTCATGTTTGAATTCTTCGCAGCACAGGGCCCTGTCCTTCTATTTTAATTAATTTTGCTTAGTTTTTACAGACACTTTTACCCACAACTTTTTGGTTTTCTTTTGTGTATACTGTCAATTTATTAAAAAAAAACAAACGTATATTCTTCATTTATTAATTCTTACTAAAACAACAACTGTTATTTATATATTTTACATTTAATTATTGGAAAACATTGACAATTTCTTGCTTAAGTATGTTCATATATTTAAAAAACAATTAACTGCTTATTATCTACTGAAAAACAATTGATGTTAATCTGTCACAAAAGTGTTATTGGATGTATTAGGAGATTAAAAAATTAAGAGTATTCTTAGAGCCATATTTCTATACGTTTTCTAAATAAGTATTTTTGAAGTGAGGGTAAATGGAGGAGAAAAATGGTAATAATCTTTGATAAATAGCATTCTCTCTTGCCTGTTCTTCTGTTCTTTGAAAATTTGTAAAAAAATTCGCTACGGACACACTGCTTACAAAATAAATTAGTTATTGGTCAGAGCGCTTGGTTTCTAAAAGGCGCGGATTCAAATCCGGCTACGTTGAAATTTTTATACGTTTTTAAAAATTGATTTCCGTTTCGTACACCTTAAAAAAGGAATATTTATATTTTATCAATTTTACGAGACTGTAGTGCTTGAAATATTAATATTTAATACTTTTTTAAGGACTCTATAGGTTGCTGTAGCTTACCTTAAACCCTTGTTATTAACATAATACTTTTTACTCACCTATCTAAAGATATGCATACCAGGACATTCGAAGATAAATAAAGTCCAAAAGCTCGCAGAACCAAAAAGAATTTACATGCAGTATTTCCTGCCAGCCACGCGTTTGTTGTTCTCCAGCCAATCTGAAACAATAACAAACATTGAAATAAATAAAAAAAAATATTTATATATACCAGTACGTACAACTTTAGGAAGAATACATGATTCCGTATAAATATAGACGGTGCTTTTTTTTTTTAATGGCTTAAGTCTTATGTCTATATAGTTATCAAAATTAATTTACTAAAAACGCTATAAGCTACACCTAGTTATTTCTCTTTGAAATATTATGAATTCGTGGTAAAATTAAATTTCTATTCATATACGTATCTTTTTATGTTTCATAATTAGATATTTTACTATTTGATAAATAAATAAAAAAATAAAATAGCTTATAAGATGAAAAAATATAGACATACTTAACATTTATTCGTGAGCTTAACAAAATCGATTATCAATCGTCAGTAGTGTTATTGACGAGCATATTCTAATTATACTCTGCTACTATAATGTATATTTATAACAAATTTGTGACCGATCTCTGTCTGTACATAAAAGATATATAAAAAATCCTATACGGGACGTTTATTAATGCAGTTGGCCTCAAAATAGTGATGTTACGCGCGCTATTTTACGCTGTATTGGCTAACCAAATTCACATGCAATTTTCTCCCATCATCTAGCGTTTGTTTTATTTAAATTAATAAATATAAAAATTACGTCAAAGTCAAGTATTAAAATCAGTTAAATTGCAAAATTTTTACTCATTTAGCTCAAATTTTAGTTTTCAATGTATAGATAATACCTGCTTCAAAAGTGATAATGTTATTAGAACAAGAATGTAAAATTACTTTCTTGTTCTTAATATCTTTATCACTTTTGATAATACATTTTCACTTTCGGCGAAGCCGCAGGTGGGATGCTAGTTTACAATAAATTCGAAATATATCGGGAACTAAGCTTTTACTCTAGAGCTTAACTATTACGAAAACTTACGTTGTTTTCAGTTTTAATGGAAATGGGATTATTTGCTAAGTAGTATATATATATATATATATATATATATATATATATATATATATATATATATATATATATATATATATATATATATATAGAACTGATAAGGTATGTGGGCATAGGGAGTCTATCAAAAGACTACTGTAGTGTTCGAAACACAGTACTTACAAACATGCGTAGAACTAAATATATTCAAATAATCTAATATAAGAATTACATTTAAAACCTATGAACAAAAAAATAATTTACTTATTACTTAGAAGAACTTTAGATCTGCTTTCACTATTTAAATTTTGCGACTACAATAAGCAAAGAAGATTAATATAGATACGAAAATTTATTAAATTGCGTTAAATTTAAATGTATGATACATTATATTAGTATAAATTAAATTAGGCTCTAAATTAAATCTACATTGATATACCCTACAGGAGAAAACAATATAACATTATCATTTATATAGATATTTGTTTAATACTACAAAAAAATATAACCCACATTTAGGTGAATCATATTTATTATTAGTAAAGCTTGACCTAATTGGGGTTTACACAATAAAAGTGACAAGCGAAAAGATGAAAATAAAGTTATTTCAGACAAGGGCAACGAGATTTCTACAATATTTAGGTGGAATAACAGAGAAACATGTGGCTACTTAAAAGAAAATTGTATAATTTTCTATCCTAGGAACACAGTACATGAAGTAATAGCCTATATTCACAAATAAAACATTCAAAACATTCAAAACGTATCTATTTTTACGTAAGATAAAGCTGAAAATAACCATGCATAGCAAATTACACAAAGGGAACTTGGGGTCAAGACACTCCGTTCTCCATGTCCTGCCCGAATTCATCACATCACATTTTAAGTAACGTAACTTAACTCCACGCTTCTTACAATAGAATGAAAATTACAATAATTCTTCTTCAAGTGGGCATTGATGGTTTCTCTATTTTGGTACTCAGTAACTCTATATATATTTCAATAAAGGGTAGTGTAGACACATTCAAACCACTCCATGAGAGCGTAATATTTTATTGGCGTATATGATGTAATATTAAATATATCAAATGTCTTCTTAATGTCAGCATTAAGGAGACAGTTGATATAAAGGAAAACAATGTATCTGTAGATAAACAATGCTTATTAAAGTAAGCTTTAAAAACGAAGCGTTGGATCGCTACGTTTTGCTTACAATTTTGAAGAAGCAAGAAATTAAAACGTTTGTGCAAATGTTTCACATTTAAAAAAATGTTTAGTGTTGCATGTCTCCAAAATGGGTTGAAAGTAGAAAATTTTAATACTCACACAAAACCAATAAAACAAAAAAAAATACTGTCATACAATGTGACATTTTTAATTTATCTTCTGCAGTTCAGTCACAATATGTTACACCCACAGGGATTAGAGTCTCGCACTAGATCATATTGTGTCTCAAATACGATCCCTAGACAATAATAGCGTAGAAGTAGAACTGAATCAACAATTCCAAATTAAGTTGAAATTTCTGGATAATTTTGAACACAGTTGAATTTTTAATTTCTTGTAAATAAAATATAAAAAGAAAACTTTATATTATTTTTCTTCATTTTCTTTGGTGAATATTTAAGCAGAATAAACAGAGAATAAGAAGAGGAAACTAATTGTTTAATACTCTATTTCTCACTTCCGTCTTATTTTTGAGAGACAGCGATTTCAGTGGCGAAGTACGACGTTTCTCTTATTTAAAAGTGTGCTGAATTGAAAGTACACCAAAATTTGTATAATCTGCTGAAAAATCGTAAAACTCGTTTTTATTACAAATAAGAAAAATACATTATAATTAATTAACGATGAAATTAAAATTATGATAAAAAAAATATATATTTTTTAATTATAATTTGTTTTCCTTTCAATCTTAATTATATCAATTGCAATTAAATTGATAGATTTTTTTTTTTTTATTTTTTATCAGTGACATACAAATGTAATATAACTGTTGCGTTTTCAATCACACGCTTGTGCCCCGCAACACGACTTCTATTCAAAAGGAATAATTTCATATTCAAATTGTTGTTATTCAAAAAATATTATTTCTATTTCATATTTTTGCCTTCAAGCAAACGCAATAGTCTGGTAGCGGTCACGGTCGCGTAACGTAGAAGACATTTAATAATATTATAATATTTATAGATTTGTTCTATTTTTTAGTTTAAATCAGTGATCCTATTATATAGAAAAATATTAGAATTACTGTTTTCGCGTCGTCGCATTTTTTTTTGCTCTCGTTTATTTTTTTTTCTTTCCATCTGTGCGCTCAAGCCATCAAGATGAAGGAGGTATGAAGCTGGAATTTATATATACAGTCCCTTTGGGATGCAGCAAAAAATAAAGTGGCATTCAGTCAATGCAATCAAATCATATGGGAATTTATCTTCGTTTTTGCCACATTTTGCATGAATATCGCGAGCTAATCAGAGCCTACGGCGTGTTGAAATCAATCTATACGCTCTGCTTATTTCTTTTTATTATAAAAAATAGTAAGAAATAAAAACTTCAATACAAATAAAGAAAATACATATATTTTGCTTAAAATGGACCATAAATACAAATTTGTTATGAAAACCCTTATTATTACACATTAATTACAAAATGAGTTGTTACCAAAGTGAGCAAAAAAAAAACAAAATATTATTTTGAAAATATTAATCAATTCCTGAATGGGGAATAATAAAGTCTGTCCTGGTGCAAGGACACGATTTATTGTTATTATCAAAGCCACCAAATTACCAGTGAACGGAGTTTCTAGTTTACGGAAAAGAGCGTGAAGCCAACAAAGTAGCCAATAAACAGAGTATAAATGATGGAGGGGTGTAAATGTAGGACTTGGAAAACTATTCGAATTTAAAAACCTTTATCGAGTTTAGTTCCAATACAAATACTTTCAATGTTAAATGCAACTTAAAAGCAGAATAATCGTATTTTTCGACTGTTACTAGATCTTTTTCTATGTTTAATAGATATTAACAGAGAATCTCTCTACATCGGATACTTTATATTGAAAAAGTTATTCGTACCATTTCTAAAGCAAAAGTTCTGCTGAATATGAAGGGATTTTGTTCAAATTTTGACAAATTATTAAAAGGCGATGTTAATTCAGGTCATATATCAACAACAATAGAAAGTTTGTACCGATTTGCTGATAAAAGAAAACCTTCATATATCGTTATTATCTAACATCAAGTAAGTAATACTCGTATATATAAACCTCATAAAACAAAATTAAACTTACGTTTAACACAATTTGCAACTTAATTAAAGCAGTTATATCTGGTGTCTACTAAAATACTTCTGCAAATAAGCTATGACATATTTATAAATACTTAAATGAAAGATTAAAATATTTAATATTTTTTATACAAGTAGGTAATTTCTTCAAATTATAATAGAATGCCACTGGGATATTGCGTCAAGCTAAAAATATTGTATGTTGTTTTTTTTTGGTATTCCGCACAAAGCAGGGTTCGCATATCTTTTCAATGTTTGCTCGCTATTGTTTTTGGTGAAAAATGGGGAATGAAAATGTAGTGAATAGGAACAGATTGTTTCAATAGCAGATTTTTACCCCACAGATTTAATCTAAGTAGATTGTCTCGACAGACGGATACAACAAAGATGTCCTTCAATTTAAAAATGTTAAAAATATGAATAATAGTATGTCTGAATAAGATTATATAAAAAAAATGAATAAAGGTAACAAAATCGAGGCCTGTCGTGGCGTAGTGGCACAACCGTGTGACTGTAACCGACAGGTTGCGGTTTCGATATTTAATATTTTCAAAACAAATATTTCATGTTTTCATTTCTTCGCACTGGTGCAAGGCAAAACGCGGCGTTAACTTTCTCTACTCAACACGCAATGCCTCAAATTCGGCAGAAAGTGTCCCCACGGAGCGTCCTAACACTAGCTTCACAAATTCCTTCTGCCTACCCTGCCATGAGCAGGATACAGCGTGAAGCTGAGTAAAGTTGAGTAATAAAGATAACAGGTAAGGAAAACTTTTGTTATTTAGTTTAGTTATACATTAACTTATTTAATTCTCAATTTATAGTATGCTTATATAATTTGCTAGCAGGAAATGTTTGTTTAAATTATTTTCTAATAATATGTGACAACTCTCTAAGTGTATGGCGTGACTGATGGTACATTAAATTTTAAAAAGAAGTCTACAATAGCGATTGATAACTCTATATTATGTACTTATAGCAGAGGCCTGTATGACGAAGCACAACAATAAAAACGGTGCGGTGAACTTATACACTATAATATATATATATATATATATATATATATATATATATATATATATATATATATATATATATATATATATATATATATATATATATATATATATATATATAAATATTATATATATATATATATATATATATAATATATATATATATATATATATATAATATATATATATATATATATATATATATATATATATATATATATATATATATATATATATATATATATATATATATATATATATATATATATATTTTCAAAGTATATAATGTTATTTAAACAATACTAAAACACAAATGAACAATTCTAAAATTGTTATTAGTTGTTGCTAATATTTAAAACTCTGCTAAAAGCTGAACCGATTTTTATCAGATTATCATTGAAAGACACAGGGAAATCAGGATCGGGGTCTACACATAAAAAACGACCTACCAAAATAGATAATAAATATTCGTACGTTTCATGTGAGCGACACCATGTGGGACCGTTAGTCATGAAAAATCTTTTCAGCTCCACTTGAAAAATAATCCAACGAGTGTTACATTGACCTTCAATTTATTTTTGCGAAGTAATTGTTATTTTACATAACCCAACATTGTTACATTATACTTCTATAGAAATCATTAAACATATTCCAAATTTTTCCTGTTATTGTATGTATTTGTTGTAAGTTAATTAAATTGTAATTATTTGTTTTGAATTCATTAAAAGATTATTAAAATTCATGCGTCTCTGAGATGTATTTCATACGAATTGAATAATGAATGTGGTCTGTGGTGGCGCAGCGGCACAAGCGTGTAACTAACGGACAGTTTGCGGGTTCGATTCCCACTCGAAATGAAATATTTAATATTTTCAATTTAAATATTTGATGTTTTGATTTCTTAGCTCAGGTAATAAGGCATCAGGTAAAGTTCCGCTACTAAGCATGCAAAAACGGAAAGTTGGGAACAGGACGGAGTGTCTTTACACTAGGTCCTAAATTCTCTCTGCCTACCCTGCATTTTTTAACGTAGGCTAAAAAGGCTCCTTATTGCACAATTTTATATTCTTCTACTACTATTTAGGTGCCCACTTTAACGAATGAATTAAAAAATATTGAAATAAGAGAGATTGAACTAAAATCCTTTATAAATTTTCTATCTGAGCCATCGCAATTTTTTTAGCTACAGGAGCGTTGCCGGCCTTTAAGGTGGATGGGCACCGGGGCCCGTGCGTGTTGCCATTACTGGTAACCTGACTCTACCACACGCACTTTAGTCACCTCTTACGAGACCATCAGTACCAGGGTGATCCTATTCTAAGCCGGAATCACACGGCAAATAAATTTCAATTAGTGATTGTATCAGTGATAATCTCTCCTTGAACTATGGGGTACCTCAAGGTATTATCTTAGAACCTATATTATTTTTAATTTGTATAAATAATTTCTTATCTTTAGTTTATAACAAGATATGCAAATAATACTGCCGTTTTAAGGCTAGTACTTGTTGTCAAGTTTCTTTATTCTTGCTGTTTAAACAATTTTGATTTTGTTAATGACAGGTTGAAGAATTAACAATTAGCAGTCTAAGTGAGCGCTACAAATTAATAAATCTTACATGTAGTGTACAAACATTGTGTACGATGATCCGTGATTTCAATATTATTGTTTTTTCAAGTGCATATACACTTAATTCAGATAACTTTAAAATGTTGTGTTGTCTGTCTTTCTATTTATTGAGATTAGTCTCGGGAACAGCTGGATTTAATTTTTGTGGCACTTTCACTTTAGGAGTTAGTAGTTAATGTAGTAATATATAGGCTATTTTTTTCTTAAAACTTAATTTCAAATCGGCATATGCCTGTACCTATTTATATATATATATATATATATATATATATATATATATATATATATATATATATATATATATATATATATATATATATATATGCACAGTTGTTTGATAGTAAACGCGACAAGTTGTGGGTTCAATTCTAACTAAATAAAGTTGAGTTATAAAATCTCATTCACATTAACTAACTTTTATAATTCAAACATTTTGTATTTTTTAACGTAGAAATTAAAGTTATATCGCCAAAAAAATATAGAGGCCTTTGTGTTGTGGCTTAGGGTCGGACACAAGTGTGCGACTGTAAATTCGACAGGTTGTGGGTACAAAATGCCTCAAATTCGGCGCAGAGTGGGGAACAGAAAAGAGTGCATTGACATTAGGTTCCTAAGTCCCTCTGAATGCCCTGCTACGCAGTGAGCTGAAAACAATACAAAGTTTTTGTCAAGATTATTTTAAATGTGATTTTTTTTTAAAGAAATGTAGCAACAATTTAAAAGACAAATTTATAAAAAATAAGTTCTAATATTTTTATAAAGCGGCTTTAAACAGCAATAAAATGTTGACGTCAATAAGAAAGAAAAGAATGAATGTCTTTCTTCATTATGGCCCTGGCGTTTTTATAAAAAATGTATATTAAGTTGAAGTTTACAAAACAAAATTATAATTTTCCTGATAAAAATATGTTGTTTAGTGATCTCTCGCCTAGGAAAAAGATCATACTTTTACGAAGCAAGCTAGTTATTTTTACAATTCGCGTTTTATCTCGCAGGCACATGAGTTGTTATTAAAGTGAGGAAATAATTTGATTGTAACCGCGAGGGGTTGTGGGTTCGTTCCCCACTCGAAAAAAAAAAATTAAATATTTTCCAAATAAAATATTTAATGTCTTTAATTCCTCGTTCTGGTAACAAGGCAGAGTGCGTTATTGAATTCCTTCACTTAACACGGGATGCCTGTCTTTACCTTGTCTATGAGGTAAGAAGACGCATTAAAAACTAAGAATGGTTGGCTCGAAGCAATATTGTAATTAGAAAATTATAGATAATTTATATTTTCTTATTTACAAAAGCATAATTTCATATTACACATAGTAATAAAGAAAGAGTTGTGTTTTTTCTCTGAGATTTAATAATTTAATCTAAAATTGAATTTTATTTTTATCAAAATGCTTATCTTCACGCTGTATTCCCCACATGACAGCGTAGAAAGAGGGAACTTGAGAACCTAGTGTTAAGTCACTCCGTTCGATTCCTCACTTTTTGCCGAATTTTAGGCATTGCGTGTTAGGTGACGGAACTCAACTACCCGGCTTGCCTTGTTAGCAAAAAAAATATTTATTATTACATTTATTCGAGAGGGGATCGAACCCACAACCTGTACGCTTACATACGATTGTCATATGTTAGTGCCCCTGCGTCACGACAGTCTTGCCCCATTCAGACATTTTCATTCCCCACCTTTCGCCGAATTGTTGTATATTCCATAGATTATTATTTAAAAATATTTTTTTATAAAAAATCATGCTTTTATGTGTTATTGGATTTATTATCGATTTACTATTTTTTTTGAAATTAATGCACGAATGATGTTCGCACTATTTTGTAAAATAAACAGAGGGATATTCATTTACAAAATATTTTAACTATTCATATCTATAGCTTCACGTAATTTTTATGAATTTAGCAAATCTCTTAACGAAGCTTCGCACCTGCGAAAATTTACAACTAGCCAGGTACCAACTAGTTAAGTACTAACTAGCCAAGTAGATGATCAAATACTTTTAAATATACAATATTTCTGTTATTATAAAATGTATATAAAATATAGACTGAGCTGCGGCCTCGCTTTTGCGAAATGGAAAGAATTATAAGTTATGTATGATACTTGATATATTCTACTTGCTCTAAGTAACTGTGATTGAATACAGTGGTTCCCATCAAAATGATAACCATAATGTGTATCCTATAATAAATCATTGCATCATGTGCATTCTCAAATAAATAATTTTGCTTTATTACTCTCTCTCAGCTTCACGTTGTATCCCGCACGAGGCAGGGTAGGCAGAGGGAACCCGGAAACCTAGTGTTAGGACACTTCGTCCCACTTCCGTTCCCCACTTTCCGCTGAATTTGAGGCATTGCGTGTTGAGTTGCTTTATTATGTTACTTAAAATTAGTAAACATATACTTGACGCGACGGATATGGATTCGATTCTTACTAGAGGGAATGAAATTTAATACTAAATATTTTCGGTCACTCGCTCTTATAAGTCACTATGCGGCGTTAGGTTCCGACACTTTCTGTTCCGGTATTTCCTAGTGTGGGTACAACGTGAAGCTATATAACTAATACGTATTATTAAAAAAAAAGTACATATTATTTATTAAGTTATTTTATAATTTTTTACGATGTCTTAGTAAAATTAGTTACTTAATTCAGCGGAAACTGGGGAAAAGGACGGAGTGTCCTAACACTAGTTTTTAGGAATTGTATGTAGTCATGTATTCTCAATTTTGTGAAAATTTACAGGATACATACTATATAGAATTAATGTCTATAGATATTACAGGTAATATTTGGGCGCTCTCTCACATTTACAAGCACACGCACGACACTTTTTCGGTTCGTTCCTCGAGAATTTATTAACTGTTTAATATTTTTATTTCAATGCCTCAAATTTGGCGAAAAATGGTGAATTGAACGGAGTATCTTAACCCTGGGTTTCCAAGTTCCCTCTGCCTACCCTTCTACTACTACTGATATGGAGTGAAGCTGAAAAATAAACATATAAAAAAAGGTTCTACGTGCCAGCAGCTAATTTACCAATTGTCAGGCACCATTTATTACGTTCACAAAACAACGTTGTCGCACTTGTATGCTTTAATGTTTCATAATTCCTATTCCTATAGGGATCTTGGAAACATACAATAAAATTCCACAAGTGATTTTAGAGTTGCCACTTACAAAATTTAAAGTGAAAGTTAACAATATATTGTTGGGCAAAGCATATTATTGAGTTCAAGAATATTACCATGATAAGAATGGGAGGGATTAAATGATGTTGGTACTCACTCAGGAAGCTAATTCTGTTATATATTTACTTTGATTGATATTTTGAAAAGAGCAAGTGTGAGTTTCTTGCCGGCTTTTTTGCTTCCTCTTACCGGTTAAAACAGTCACTTCATTCTGGTCCCCATGTTCCGCCGAATTTGGGGCATTCCGTGTTAAGTGACGGAATTCAACACCGTGCTGTGCTTTGTTACCAGAGCGAAGACTAAAAAACATTAAATATTTAATTTCAAAGTATTCAATATTTAATTTAATACCTGTCGCGTTTACAGTCACACGCTTGTGTCCCTGCGCCACGACAGGCACCTCTATATCGTTTTAAATAAACAATAAAAGAACAATTTATAATATAATTCAATAAAATAATATCGGCTACCAATAAGAAAATCATATTTCTTAATATTCTTTTTTATAATAATTAATTGGGGTTCCACGGTAGAAGGCTTGCTCGCAGCGACCCCTACCAGCCCTCTAGAGGGCTGCAACGTTCATCCGCTACAATGTGCACCATACGAGCGCGCTCTGACAGGGCGACCTACCAAGGCGACGCGCACTAGTGCGTCCCCGCTGGTGTGGGGGGACCGCCACCCAGCACGCTATGTCCGGAACGGTGGGAAGTGGAGGAGGAGGCTACAAATAGCTACGTGGAATGTAAGAGGAGGGGTGGAAGAAAATATGAATGAATTATTAAATGTGATGGGAGGTAGAGATCTGGATGTTATTCGTGTGACTGAGACCAAGCGAAAAGGCATGACCGATTTACCTGGCAACCGGATTGCTCTCTGGGCCGGCGTACCAGAGTGGGGCGTGCGAGCGAAAGAGTTGAGGCGTAGGCGTGTCCTCTCGATTGGTTAGTGCAATGTTAGAGTACAAGGCGATCAACCCGAGGCTGCGTTAGGTTCAAGCTGGGGATAACAAGAGTTTTCTTGTTAGCGGCGTATGCGCCTATATCCTCAGCTCCATTGTGCGCACCCGAGTAGTTTTTGGAGAGTGTCAGGGACGTTCTAGGTAGTGTTGGAGAGAATGATCAATTAATAATATGTGATGATTTGAACGGTCAGGTTGAAACTGCGCGTAGCGGTTAAGAAGGAGTGCTAGGAAAGTATGGTGATTGAGCTTATATTGGAAATTTGTAAGGAAGGGTTGTTTGTTCACATGTACACATGGGAGCTAACAGAAGAGAAAAGTTTGATTGATCTATTCCTAGTGGATGAGCGTATTCGAAGCCAAGTCATGGACACACGTGTGTTAAGGGGTGCTGAATTGGGAACAGACCACTATCTTGTCGTAGCTAGAATAAGCACAGCCGCACTGGTTGTCCAAGTTTGGCACCGAATCATCGCCTAAGAAGCTGGAAGCTTTAAGGTCGACCGATCAGAGGGGAATATCAATAAAGAGTTTCCAAGAAGTTAGATATTTGCGAATCTGGAAATAGAAATATCGAAGTATGCTGGCAGAACCTAAGGAATAGTATGACGGAAGTAGCGGCAGAGGTATGTGGTAAAGAGAAAAGAGGCTTTAACAAAAAGCAAGACGAGTGGTCGGATGATGAAGTGAAAGATGCAGTAGAAAGAAAGAAGAAAGCATGACAGGATTATGAAGCCTCGGGTAAGGATAAAAGCATGAGAGAGATAGCAAAGAAAGAGTATAAGCTGCAAAAACACCAAACGAAAGTACTGATAAAGATGAAGCGTAAAAACACAGAGAAAGAAAGAGATTAAAGGTTAACGAACAATTTTCGGGAAAACACGAAGCTTTACTGGCAAGAAGTGAGTGGTTCCCAGAGTTGCTCGCTAACCTGTACTATGAAAGGGATGCTTTCATAAGACGGTGAGCTTGGTGTCACAGAACAATCACAGATTTTTCAGCGATAGGCGGAATTTTACAAGGAGATGTATGATTGTGATGACGCCTCTGCCTAATGTGACAGTGAAACGTTGAGTCTTGATGTAGCTGATGGCAAAATTAGTATAAAAGAAATTGAGAGTGCCATACGAAGTTTGAAATGTGGTAAGGCAGCGGGAGCAGATCAAGTCACTGACGAGCTGATCAAATATAGTGGGCCCCCCGTCTTGGACCTGGTTTTTGTACAATTTATACTGGAAATCAGGGGAAGTGCCAGACGATTGGCGAGGTGCAGTCAGCGTGCCTTTGTAAAAAGGCAAAGGTTCACAGATAAATTGCGCAAGCTATAAAGTTTGTGCTAAAAGATTAGCGAGAAGAATGCAAGATAGATCTGAAATGCAGTTGTAGGAGGCCCAGGAAGGCTTTAGACCTGGAAGAGGTTGTATGGATCAGATCTTTTCTCTCCGCATGATAACGGATTTTTTTTGGCAGTAAACCAAAAAGTTTTCTGTGCTTTTGTGGACTTGGAAAAGGCATTTGACAGGGTTGTAAGAAAGAGACAATGGGAGATACTGCCCCGTAACAATGTGAGCGAACCCTTGCTACAGGCTGTAAAGTCTCTTAACAGAGATTACTCTGCCTGCGTGCAAGTAGGAGCTGGCATGTCGCCTTGGTTTGACATAATATCGGGTGTTAAACAAGGTTGCACCATATCAGCTTGGTTGTTCAATTTGTATTTGGACAGCTGTCTTCATGCAGTGAGAAACAGAGACATGGGAGTTAAAGTAGGTACAACGAATATAAATTGCCTGTTGTAGGCAGATGATGCAGTGCTTATTGCATCATCAGAAAGCATGTTACAGGCATTGGTTACCACTTTGAAAGAAGGATGTCCGAAGAATGGTCTAAGCCTAAACGCGAGTAAGACGAACGTTCTAATATTTGAAATAAATGAAGAAGGGACAGAATGCAAGAACAGTGTATATATTAAGATATTAGAACAGGTAAATGAGGTAGTATATCTGGGTAGCATGTTTAGCAAAGTTGGAAGATTCGAAATGGATGTAGAAAGGCGTATTGCTGCCGGTTACAGAGTTAACGGTGCCTTGGCTGCATTGTTAAGACAGCAAAACGTCAGCATAGCTGCGCGCTTAACCGTACACAATGCAGTATTGGTACCGACACTGTTATACGGCATCGAAACGAGGGTTTTATAGAAGAAGAATGTTAGAAAGATGAAAACTGTAGAGATGCGATCTCTTCGTCGGATATGCGGAGTCAGTTTAGCTGATCGAATACCCAATGAATAGATACACAGAATGGTAAGTATTAGCGTTAGACGTCACAGTGAGAATGAAGAAGAACGTGCTCAGGTGGTTTGGGCACGTTCGAGTGAAGAAAGAATGGTAAAAATGATTTATGAAGGAAAAGTGGTAAGAGAGGGAGGGAGAGACCACGGTTGACTTTTGTAAAACACAGTATCGACGATACTGGGGGAAGGTCACGTAGAAAGCATGAGGACCCCCCAGAGGAGATCATGTATAAAGAGGTCGATGACAGTGGACGAGGCGAAACAGGTATGCCAAGACCGTAGCGTTTGGTGCTCCGTTCTCTTTGCCTACACCGCTATTTAGGAGATAGGACTTATTTTTTTTTTCGCTGAAGTCGAGGAAATAATAATTTGTGATGATTCATTATTATGTTAATAATTTTTATTTTTACTATTCTTATAGGTTCAGATTTTAACCTGCACATAACGATGTAGTCAGGGGGAACTGGCAACATAATGTTTAAGCACTCCGTTAATTTAAAAAGCAAAAAATGGATGATAGTAATGGAACCAAATTTTCCACCTTTTTCTCGGTACCAGAGTGACGAAAAAGAATATGTTCAATATTTCTATGAGTTTCAGAATCGAACCCACATCTTGTCACGTTTACCGTCGTACACTTATGATTCAAGCTCCTGCGCTACGACTGACTTCAAATTATATTTTATTCACAATATTAAATATATAATTCTTTTTCTTTTAAATTAATAAAATTAATGTACCTCTTATATATTTCACTAACATTCTTTGTAGAAGTTGATAATGTGAAAGTAGAAAAATATTTGTAGTGTCTGAGTTCAGTGACTTGATTTTTAGTCTCAAGTCGAATAAAGAGTCTAATGAGTGGTCCTTCAATTATTTATGCGTAGTCATAATTATTTTATTAAACTGTATAGAGTTTGAAATACAATCGTATATAGATATTATATTCACAAGTGTGCGACTGTAACCGCGATAGTTTCGGGGATTGACCCCTTTTGAGGAAATGAAATATTTTCATTTCATTTCTTTAAGCTGGTGATAAAGCTTATCATGGCGCAGCGGTACAAGCGTGTGACTGTAACCGATAGGTTCTGGGTTCGATCCCCTCTCGAGGAAATGAAATATTTAATATTTTCAAATTAAATATTTAATGTTTTCATTTCTTCGAACAAGGCGAACGTGGCGTTAACTTCCGTCCGTTCCGACTCAAGGGTCTGCCTACCCTGCCACGTGCGGGATACAGCGTGAAGTTAAGTGAGTGAGTAACAAGGCAACGCTCGGTGTTGACTTCCGCCGCTCAACAGGCAATGCCAAAAATTTGGCAGAAACTAGGGGACGGAATTAAGTGAGCTTGACACATTAACTATTAAATGGAGGAACTTAACGCCACAGCACTATGTATAGTGTAATTTTTTCACTGTCAAAAAATTTAAATAGAATGAATGATGATAAGTAGTTATTTATATTGGAAAACACCAAGGACCATTATTATGTAATATAATAGATGATAATCAGGAGATATTTTATTTATTATATTTTTATTTTTAAAATTTAAAATATCAAAGAACTTTCAAAAACACTTATCAAGTCTAGACTTCTTAGGATTTATTTTTTACCGCACATCGCACCCTAAGCTACTCAGACTTCCTATTTGCCAAAATGAAAGGGGATTAAAAAAAATATCTATGCAACTATTTATTTGAAATGTAAATAGGTATACAACTCAAGGTAGGGTTTGATCCCCACTTGAGGAAATCAAATATTTAATATTTTAAAATTAAATCTTTGATGTTATCAATTCTGCCACTCAACACAGAATGATCCCCTTCGGGTGAAAGCAACCTCCAAGGACTTCCATCGTTCTTTGTCTCTAGCCAAAGTCAGTCAATTATCTCCTGTTACTTGGGTCAATTCATCTGTCCATCTGGCACATGGGCAACGCCTAGGTCCTTGGGCAGGTATCAAGGCAGTGAAATGGCACTACCCTGATGTGACCAGCCAATCTCTATTTCTTTTGTAGTGAAAAAGTTAATGCGTCAATTAATTTAGTTTTTTTGCGAATCTGTTTATTTTGAATCTTGTCTTTTAATGTTATACTTTATAAACTTTTTTCTATTTCTCTTTGCGTCGTTTGATTTTTTTGTTTTGTTTTTAAACCGGACGTCCAAGTTGGTAAGCCGTTGGTTATAAATGGTTGGAGTTCTGAATCGATAATTATTTTCTTAGTTGGTAATAGAAAATATATAGAATTCCGCTTTTTATTAACGTTTTACGTAAAATGCTAGAAATGTAATTTATATATCGGGTACTTGTCATTTCAATAAAGGAATTATCGTGGTGTAGCGGCTTAGTAACAGCGACCGTAGACACAGCAACGGACGATATATCACTATTAAATTTGAGGATCTGTCTACGGTATCAGCACAGTTCCTAGAATTTAGTACCTATATTTCATACAAAATGTCTACATTGAATATGTAAACAATTTTATACATATGTGTGGCTGTATCTGTGATATCGAGAATATGATCACCAAATATACGGTAAAAGAAGGTTAAGAAGGTAATGCGTTTATTAATCGATGTAAGTATATTTGTTTTTAAATCATGTTTTAGAGGCAAAACTTATTGATTTATTATGATTATGTTTAGGTTAATCGTGTCGTAGACTATAAGAAATATACACCAAAGCGACCTCCAGACTCTATATTGTCAAACTAAAAACCCACGGAAACTAAGAAACTAAAGTGTTTTAACGGGGAATCCTAACACTAGGTTTCCAGAACTGCCTACCTATAATATACATTCTTTGTTCTTACTTTCATGATAAAAAAATCTAAGAAAATAAGATCAAAGAATGCTGAAGAATACAACAATATTAATAATAGCAATGTATTAGTGATTAATATTAAAAATTTCTTAACATACAATATTGATATCTCCTCAAATAAATATTATCTGCTTATCTTTTACCATCAGGCACCAAATCTAATGTCAAAACTAATAGTCGAGTATAAGCTAGGAGCACTTGTAAATACAATTAATACTGTTGACAAATAAATTGAGAATTAAGGCTCTTTTGTGGATGACGTCGACAACAATACATTTAACTTGGCTCTAATTTGCTTCTTTGATGGGAAAGTGGGATAGACTAATTATATATAAGAGTAATAAATTTAGTGCTTTTCTTATCATAAAATAACATTTAATTTTATTTAGCGATCGTATTTTTATAGGGAAGTGTCACTAAAAGCACAATTTTTTATGTAACTACTTCAATGAACATAATAATATTGAGATATTTATAAGATTAATATTTTGAGTAAGTCTTTATTTGCCAGCTGTTCTGTTTATTTAAACAGCCTGTCATGGCGCTGGAGCTCAAGCGTGTGACTGTAAACGCGACAAGTTGAGGGTTCGATCCCTTTTTATTTTCCCTTAAAGAAAATTCATTGTTTTATATTCACCACTCAACCCTACCCTGCCATGTTGGGTACAGCAAGATAGCAAAAAATAAAATTAAATTGAAAATTATATTTTTAACTTGGTTTTTCCTAAACAAACAGCTCCTTGTAAATTAAATTCCTAACAGACTTAATCAAACCACTGAAAAATTTTCTGTAGGCGGGAAAAACCACTTTAAACTGCTTTGATACGTTCAGAATAAACAGTACTACAACCTACAGGTTTCTCTAGTCAGAACATGCTGGAGCGTCACGCGCCGCGGTTGACTCGTAAAGCTTGCTCATGTCGCATTTATCTTCTTATATATAATGAAAATTAAACTGAATACTCTTTTTGCTATAATTTTTATTATAATACATAGATGAATAAAAGAATGTTTAAATAGTGCTTTAAAAATAGACGCAAATTAAAAAACTAAAATTACATAATAAAACTATCAAATATAGTATGTGAATACCTTACGTGAACACATATAATAATTAAAATAAATATAATTGTTAGATTACAGAGTTTCAAAAAAAAAAAAACAGTGACGTTAATTATATCTCTAATTATTATATTAATACAAAATGTATAACAACACATCCGAAATATTAAATGGACAAACATTCCAAGACGATTTCAGTGGGGATACAAATCTGACTACGTTAAAAGGAACATTTCCTAGTTCTGGAAAAGCCTTCGTAGTGACCATATATAGTGCTTTACTTCTAATCGGCGCAGCAGGAAATATATGTGTTTTTGTGTCTCTTGTTCGATCAAGTAAAAGAAAGTCTAGAGTCAATCTTCTAATGATGCATCTCGCTGTAGCTGATCTAATTGTCATTTTAATTGTAATTCCTCTAGAGGTAATAGTTTTTGAATATTTTTTTTATTCTATTTATTTTAATTCGCAAAACCTGTTTCTTATAATTATTTGTGAAGTTCTGCTACCACCTCAGAATTGGATATACTCAGGTTGTCTAATGTATGTGTATTGAGGCCTGTTGTGGCGCAGCAGCACAAGCGTGCGACTGCAAGCGATAGGTTGTGGGTTCGTCCTCCACTCGAATAAATGAAATATTTAATATTTTCAAATTAAATATTTAATGTTTTCATTTCTTCGATCTGATCACAAGGTAAAGCGTGGCGTTGAGTTCCGCCACTCAGCACGCAATGGCTCACACTCAATTTCGGCTGAAAGCCGGGAACAGAAGTGGGACGGATTGTTTTAACACTGGGTTCCCAAGTTCCCTCTGCCTATTCTGCCATGTGCAGGATACATCGTCAAGATGTGTGAGTGAGTGTGTCTATGTATTCTTAAAATAATTTGAGATGAAACGAAAATCGTTATTTAAACTTTTTTATGTTATTTTGCGAAATTCGGTAGCAATTGCAATTTCGTTTATTTTGGTATGGTTACCTTTAGCGTTTTCACTAAATAAATAGTGTTTGATATTTAGCTTATTTAATAGAAAAGTTATCGGTTATTTCATATTATATATATATATATATATATATATATATATATATATATATATATATATATATATATATATATATATATATATATATATATATATATATATATATATATATATATATATAATATGAAATAACCGATAACTTTTCTATTAAATAAGCTAAATATCAAACACTATTTATTTAGTGAAAACGCTAAAGGTATCCATACCAAAATAAACGAAATTGCAATTGCTACCGAATTTCGCAAAATAACATAAAAAAGTTTAAATAACGATTTTCGTTTCATCTCAAATTATTTTAAGGATACATAGACACACTCACTCACACATCTTGACGATGTATCCTGCACATGGCAGAATAGGCAGAGGGAACTTGGGAACCCAGTGTTAAAACAATCCGTCCCACTTCTGTTCCCGACTTTCAGCCGAAATTGAGTGTGAGCCATTGCGTGCTGAGTGGCGGAACTCAACGCCACGCTTTACCTTGTGATCAGATCGAAGAAATGAAAACATTAAATATTTAATTTGAAAATATTAAATATTACATTTATTCGAGTGGAGGACGAACCCACAACCTATCGCTTGCAGTCGCACGCTTGTGCTGCTGCGCCACAACAGGCCTCAATACACATACATTAGACAACCTGAGTATATCCAATTCTGAGGTGGTAGCAGAACTTCACAAATAATTATAAGAAACAGGTTTTGCGAATTAAAATAAATAGAATAAAAAAATATTCAAAAACTATTACCTCTAAAGGAATTACAATTAAAATGACAATTAAATCAGCTACAGCGAGATGCATCATTAGAAGATTGACTCTAGACTTCCTTTTACTTGATCGAACAAGAGACACAAAAACACATATATTTCCTGCTGCACCGATTAGAAGTAAAGCACTATATATGGTCACTACGAAGGCTTTTCCAGAACTAGGAAATGTTCCTTTTTCCGTAGTCAGATTTGTATCCCCACTGAAATTGTCTTGGAATGTTTGCCCATTTAATATTTCGGATGTGTTGTTATACATTTTGTATTAATATAATAATTAGAGATATAATTAACGTCACAGATTTTTTTTTTTTGAAACTCTGTAATCTAACAATTATATTTATTTTAATTATTATATGTATTCACGTAAGGTATTCACATACTATATTTGATAGTTTTATTATGTGATTTTAGTTTTTTAATTTGCGTCTATTTTTAAAGCACTATTTAAACACTCTTTTATTCATCTATGTATTATAATAAAAATTATAGCAAAAAGAGTATTCAGTTTAATTTTCATTATATATAAGAAGATAAATGCGACATGAGCAAGCTTTACGAGTCAACCGCGGCGCGTGACGCTCCAGCATGTTCTGACTAGAGAAACCTGTAGGTTGTAGTACTGTTTATTCTGAACGTATCAAAGCAGTTTAAAGTGGTTTTTCCCGCCTACAGAAAATTTTTCAGTGGTTTGATTAAGTCTGTTAGGAATTTAATTTACAAGGAACTGTTTGTTTAGGAAAAACCAAGTTAAAAATATAATTTTCAATTTAATTTTATTTTTTGCTCTCTTGCTGTACCCAACATGGTAGGGTAGGGTTGAGTGGCGAATGTAAATCATTGAATTTTCTTTGATGGAAAATGGAAAAGGGATCGAAATCTCAACTTGTCGCATTTACAGTCACACGCTTAAGCTCCAGCGCCATGACAGGCTGTTTAAATAAACAGAACAGCTGGCAAATAAAGACTTACTCAAAATATTAATCTCATAAATATCTCAATATTATTATGTTCATTGAAGTAGTTACATAAAAAATTGTGCTTTTAGTGACACTTCCCTATAAAAATACGATCGCTAAATAAAATTAAATGTTTTTTATGATAAGAACAGCAGAAATTTTATTACTCTTATATATAATTAGTCTATCCCACTTACCCATCATAGAAGCAAATTAGAGCCAAGTTAAATGTATTGTTGTCGACGTCATCCACAAAAGAGTCTTAATTCTCAATTTATTTGTCAACAGTATTAATTGTATTAACAAGTGCTCCTAGCTTATACTCGACTATTAGTTTCGACATTAGATTTGGTGCCTGATGATAAAAGATAAGCAAATAATATTTATTTGAGGAGATATCAATATTATTTGTTAAGAAATTATTAATATTAATCACTAATACATTGTTATTATTAATTTGCTGTATTCTCCAGCATTCTTAGATCTTATTTTCTTAGATTTTTTATCATTAAAGTAAGAACAAAGAATGCACATTATAGGTAGACAGTTCTGGAAACATAGTGTTAGGATAGCCCGTTAAAACACTTTAGTTTCTTACTTTCCGTGGGTTTTTAGTTTGACAATATAGAGTCTGGAGATCGCTGTGATGGATACTTCGTATAGTCTACAACACGATTAACGTAAACATTATCATAATAAGTCAATAAGTTTTGCCTCTAAAACATGATTTAAAACAAATATACTTACATCGATTAATAAACGCATTACCTTCTTAACCTTCTTTTACCGTATATTTGGTGATCATATTCTCGATATCACAAATACAGCCACACATATGTATAAAATTGTAGTTTCAATACATATTTAATGTTAACATTTTGTATGAAATATAGATACTAAATTCTAGAAACTGTGCTTATGTCGTAGACAGATCCTCAAATTTAATAGTGATATATCGTCCGTTGCTGTGTCAACAGTCGCTGTTAGTAAGCCGCTACACCACGATAATTCCTTTATTGAAATGACCCCATAGTGAGTACCCCATATATAAATTACATTTCTAGCATTTTACGTAAAACGTTAATAAAAAGCGGAATTCTATATATTTTCTATTACCAACTAAGAAAATAATTATCGATTCAGAACTCCAACCATTTATGACCAACGGCTCTCAAACTTGGACATCCGATTTTAAAACAAAACAAAAAAGTCAAACAACACAAAGAAAAATAGAAAAAAGCTTATTAGGTATAACATTAAAAGACAAGATTCAAAACAAACAAATTTGCAAAAAAACTAAATTAGTTGACGCATTAACTTTTTCACTACAAAAGAAATAGAGATTGGCAGGTCACGTGGCTCGATATGTCGATGACATCAGGGTAGTGAAATGGTAAGGACCTAGGGGCCGCCCATGTGCCAGATGGACAGACGAACTGACCCAAATAACAGGAGATAATTGACCGACTTTGGCTAGAGACAAAGAACGGTGGAAGTCCTTGGAGGATACTTCTACCCGAAAGGGATCATTCCGTGTTCATCAAAACATCAAATATTTTAATTTTAAAATATTAAATATTTGATTTCCTCAAGTGGGGATCAAACCCTACCTTGAATTGTATACCTATTTACATTTCAAATAAATAGTTGCGTAGATATGTTTTATCATCCCCTTTCATTTTGGCAAATAGGAAGTCTGAGTAGCTTAGGGTGCGATGTGCGGTAAAAAATAAATCCTAAGAAGTCTAGACTTGATAAGTGTTTTTGAAAGTTCTTTGATATTTTAAATTTTAAAAATAAAAATATAATAAATAAAATATCTCCTGATTATCATCTATTATATTACATATTAATAGTTCTTGGTGTTTTCCAACATAAATAATATGTACTTATCATCATTCATTCTATTTTAATTATTACTCACTCATTCATCTTCACGCTATATATATCCTGCACGTGGCAGGGTAGGCAGACCCTTGGCGGAACTTAACGCCGCGTTTGCCTTGTACCAGAGCTAAGAAATGAAAACATTAAATATTTAAATTGGAAATATTAAATATTTCATTTCCTCGAGTGGGGATCGAACCCAGAACCTATTAGTTACAGTCACACGCTTGTGCCGCTGCGCTACGATAGGGTTTATTGCCAGCCCAAAGAAATGAAATGAAAATATTTCATTTCCTCAAGGGGTCAATCCCCGTAACTATCGCGGTTACAGTCGCTCACTTGTGAATATAATATTTATATAGCATTGTATTTCAAACTCTATACAGTTTAATAAAATAATTATGACTACGCATAAATAAATGAAGGACTACTCGTTAGACTCTTTATTCGACTTGAGACTAAAAATCAAATCACTGAACTCAGACACTACAAATATTTTTCTACTTTCACATTATCAACTTCAACAAAGAATTTTAGTGAAATATATAAGAGGTACATTAATTTTATTCATTTAAAAGAAAAAGAATTATATATTTAATATTGTGAATAAAATATAATTTGAAGTCAGTCGTAGCGCATGAGCTTGAATCATAAGTGTACGACGGTAAGCGTGACAAGATGTGGGTTCGATAGTGAAACTCATTGAAATATTGAACATATTCTTTTTTCTCAATCTGGTACCGAGAAAAAGGCGGAAAGTTTGGTTCCTTTACTATCATCCATTTTTTGCTTCTTAATTTAACGGAGTGCTTAAACATTATGTTGCCAGTTCCCCCTGACTACCTCGTTATGTGCAGGTTAAAACCTGAACCTATAAGAATAGGAAATAAAAATTATTAACATAATAATGAATCATCACAAATTATTATTTCCTCGACTCCAGCGAAAAAAAATAAGTCCTATCTTCTAAATAGCGGTGTAGGCAAAGAGAACGGAGCGCCAAACGCTACGGTCTTGGCATACCTCTTTCGCCTCGTCCACTGTCATCAACCTCTTTATACATGATCTCCTCTGGGGGGTCCTCATGCTTTCTACGTGACCTTCCCCCAGTATCGTCGATACTGTGTTTTACGAAGGTCAACCGTGGTCTCTCCCTCCCTCTCTTACCACTTTTCCTTCATAAATCATTTTTACCATTCTTTCTTCACTCGAACGTGCCCAAACCACCTGAGCACGTTCTTCTTCATTCTCACTGTGACGTCTAACGCTAATACTTACCATTCTGTGTATCTATTCATTGGGTATTCGATCAGCTAAACTGACTCCGCATATCCGACGAAGAGATCGCATCTCTACAGTTTTCATCTTTCTAACATTCTTCTTCTATAATACCCTCGTTTCGATGCCGTATAACAGTGTCGGTGCCAATACTGCATTGTGTACGGTCAAACGCGCAGTTATGCTAACGTTTTGCTGTCTCAACAATGCAGCTAAGGCACCGTTAACTCTGTAACCGGCAGCAATACGCCTTTCTACATCCATTTCGAATCTTCCAACTTTGCTAAACATGCTACCCAGATATACTACCTCATTTACCTGTTCTAATATCTTAATATATATACACTGTTCTTGCATTCTGTCCCTTCTTCATGTATTTCAAATAATAGAACCTTCGTCTTATTCGCATTCAGGCTTAGACCATTCTTCGGACATCCTTCTTTCAAAGTGGTAACCAATTCCTGTAACATGCTTTCTGATGATGCAATAAGCACTGCATCATCTGCTTACAACAGGCAATTTATATTCGTTGTACCTACTTTAACTCCCATGTCACTGTTTCTCACTGCATTAAGACAGCTGTCCAAATACAAATTGAATAACCAAGCTTGTTTAACACCCGATATTATGTCAAACCAAGGCGACATGCCAGCTCCTACTTGCACGCAGGCAGAGTAATCTCTGCTAAGAGACTTTACAGCCTGTAGCAAGGATTCGCTCACATTGTTACGGGGCAGTTTCTCCCATAGTCTCTTTCTTACAACCCTGTCAAATGCCTTTTCCAAGTCCACAAAAGCACAGAAAACTTTTTGGTTTACTGCCAAAAAAAATCCGTTATCATGCGGAAGGAAAAGATCTGATCCATACAACCTCTTCCAGGTTTAAAGCCTTCCTGGGCCTCCTACAACAGCATTTCAGATCTATCTTGCATTCTTCTCGCTAATCTTTTAGCACAAACTTTATAGCTTGCGCAATTTATCTGTGAACCTTTGCCTTTTTACAAAGGCACGATGACTGCACCTCGCCAATCGTCTGGCACTTCCCCTGATTTCCAGTATAAATTGTACAAAAACCAGGTCCAAGACGGGGGGCCCACTATATTTGATCAGCTCGTCAGTAACTTGATCTGCTCCCGCTGCCTTACCACATTTCAAACTTTGTATGGCACTCTCAATTTCTTTTATACTGATTTCGCCATCAGCTACATCCAGACTCAACGTTTCACTGTCACTTTAGGCAGAGGCGTCATCACAATCATACATCTCCTTGAAAAATTCCGCCTATCGCTGCAAAATCTGTGATTGTTCTGTGACACCAAGCTCACCGTCTTATGAAAGCATCCCTTTCATAGTACAGGTTATCGAGCAACTCTGGGAACCACTCACTTCACGCAAGAAAAGCTTCATGTTTTCCCGAAAGTTGTTCGTTAACCTTTAATCTCTTTCTTTCTCTGTGTTTTTACGCTTCATCTTTATCAGTACTTTCGTTTGGTGTTTTTGCAGCTTATACTCTTTCTTTGCTATCTCTCTCATGCTTTTATCCTTACCCGAGGCTTCATAATCCTGTCATGCTTTCTTCTTTCTTTCTACTGCATCTTTCACTTCATCATCCCACCACTCGTCTTGCTTTTTGTTAAAGCCTCTTTTTTCTCTTTACCACATACCTGCCGCTACTTCCGTCATACTATTCCTTAGGTTCTGCCAGCATACTTTGATATTTCTATTTCCAGATTCGCAAATGTCTAACTTCTTGGAAACTCTTTATTGATATTCCCCTCTGATCGGTCGACCTTAAAGCTTCCAGCTTCTTAGGCGATGATTCGGTGCCAAACTTGGACAACCAGTGCGGCTGTGCCAACCAGCGAGCAGATCCCGTATTCTAGCTACGACAAGATAGTGGTCTGTTCCCAATTCAGCACCCCTTAACACACGCGTGTCCATGACTTGGCTTCGAATACACTCATCCACTAGGAATAGATCAATCAAACTTTTCTCTTCTGTTAGCTCCCATGTGTACATGAGAACAAACAACCCTTCCTTACAAATTTCCAATATAAGCTAATCACCATACTTTCCTAGCACTCCTTCTTAACCGCTACGCGCAGTTTCAACCTGACCGTTCAAATCATCACATATTATTAATTGATCATTCTCTCCAACACTACCTAGAACGTCCCTGACACTCTCAAAAAACTACTCGGGTGCGCACAATGGAGCTGAGGATATAGGCGCATACGCCGCTAACAAGAAAACTCTTGTTATCCCCAGCTTGAACCTAACGCAGCCTCGGGTTGATCGCCTTGTACTCTAACATTGCACTAACCAATCGAGAGGACACGCCTTACGCCTCAACTTCCTCGCTCGCACGCCCCATTCTGGTACGCCGGCACAGAGAGCAATCCGGTTGCCAGGTAAATCGGTCATGTTATTGCCTTTTCGCTTGGTCTCAGTCACACGAATAACATCCAGATTTCTACCTCCCATCACATTTAATAATTTATTCATATTTTCTTCCACCCCTCCTCTTACATTCCACGTAGCTATTTGTAGCCTCCTCCTCCACTTACCACCGTTCCGGACATAGCGTGCTGGGTGGCGGTCCCCCCACACCAGCAGGGACGCACTAGTGCGCGTCGCCTTAAGAGGTCGCCTTATCAGAGTGCGCTCGTATGGTGCACATTGTAGCGGATGAAACGTTGCATCCCTCTAGAGGGCTGGTAGGGGTTGCTGCGAGCAAGCCTTCTACCGTGAAACCCCAATTAATTATTATAAAAAAGAATTTTAAGAAATATGATTTTCTTATTTGTAGCCGATATTATTTTATTGAATTATATTATAAATTGTTCTTTTATTGTTTATTTAAAACGATATAGAGGTGCCTGTCGTGGCGCAGGGACACAAGCGTGTGACTGTAAACGCGACAGGTATTAAATTAAATATTGAACATTTTGAAATTAAATATTTAATGTTTTTTAGTCTTCGTTTTGGTAACAAAGCACAGCACGGTGTTGATTTCCGTCACTTAACACGGAATGCCTCAAATTCGGCGGAACATGGGGACCAGAACGAAGTGTCTGTTTTAACCGGCAAGTGGAAGCAAAAGAGCCGGCAAGAAACTCACACTTGCTCTTTTCAAAATATCAATCAAAGTAAATATATAACAGAATTAGCTTCCTGAGTGAGTACCAACATCATTTAATCCCTCCCATTCTTATCTTGGTAATATTCTTGAACTCAATAATATGTTTGCCCAACAATATATTGTTAACTTTCACTTTAAATTTTGTAAGTGGCAACTCTAAAATCACATCATCATGTGGAATTTTATTGTATGTTTCTAAGATCCCTGTAAGGATAGGAATTATGAAACATTAAAGCATACAAGTGCGACGACGTTATTTTGTGAACGTGATAAGTAATAAATGGTGCCTGACAATTGGTAAATTAGCTGCTGGCACGTAGAACCTTTTTTTATATGTTTATTTTTCAGCTTCACTTCATATCAGTAGCAGTAGAAGGGTTGGCAGAGGGAACTTGGAAACCCAGGGTTAAGATACTCCGTTCAATTCACCATTTTTCGCCAAATTTGAGGCATTGAAATGAAAATATTAAATAGTTAATAAATTATCGAGTGAGGAACGAACCGAAAAAGTGTCGTGCGTGTGCTTGTAAATGTGAGAGAGCGCCCAAATATTACCTGTAATATCTATAGATATTAATTCTATATAGTATGTATCCTGTAAATTTTCACAAAATTGAGAATACATGACTACATACAATTCCTAAAAACTTCCTAAAGACATCGTAAAAAATTATAAAATAACTTAATAAATAATATGTAATTTTTTTTTAATAATACGTATTAGTTATATAGCTTCACGTTGTACCCACACTAGGAAATACCGGAACAGAAAGTGTCGGAACCTAACGCCGCATAGTGACTTATAAGAGCGAGTGACCGAAAATATTTAGTATTAAATTTCATTCCCTCTAGTAGGAATCGAATCCATATCCGTCGCGTCAAGTATATGTTTACTAATTTTAAGTAACATAATAAAGCAACTCAACACGCAATGCCTCAAATTCAGCGGAAAGTGGGGAACGGAAGTGGAACGGAGTGTCCTAACATTAGGTTTCCGGGTTCCCTCTGCCTACCCTGCCTCGTGCGGGATACAACGTGAAGCTGAGAGAGAATAATAAAGCAAAATTATTTATTTGAGAATGCACATGATGCAATGATTTATTATAGGATACACATTACGGTTATCATTTTGATGGGAACCACTGTATTCAATCACAGTTACTTAGAGCAAGTAGAATATATCAAGTATCATACATAACTTATAATTCTTTCCATTTCGCAAAGGCGAGGCCGCAGCTCAGCCTATATTTTATATACATTTTATAATAACAGAAATATTGTATATTTAAAAGTATTTGATCATCTACTTGGCTAGTTAGTACTAAGCTAGTTGATACTTCGCTTGTTGTATATTTTCGCAGGTGCGAAGCTTCGTTAAGAGATTTGCTAAATTCATAAAAATTACGTGAAGCTATAGATATGAATAGTTAAAATATTTTGAAAATGAATATCCCTTCTGTTTATTTTATAAAATAGTGCGAACATCATTCGTGCATTAATTTAAAGAAAAATAGTAAAATCGATAATAAATCCAATAACACATAAAAGCATGATTAAAAAAAAAATTTTAAATAATAATCTATGGAATATACAACAATTCGGCGAAAAGTGGGGAATGAAAATGTCTGAATGGGGCAAGACTGTCGTGACGCAGTGCACCAACATATGACAATCGTATGTAAGCGTACAGGATGTGGATTCGATCCCCACTCGAAGAAATGAAATATTAAATATTTTTTTGCTAACAAGGCAAGCCGGGTAGTTGAGTTCCGTCACTTAACACGCAATGCCTAAAATTCGGCAAAAAGTGAGGAATCGAACGGAGTGACTTAACACTAGGTTCTCAAGTTCCCTCTTTCTACGCTGTCATGTGGGGAATACAGCGTGAAGATAAGCATTTTGATAAAAATAAAATTCAATTTTAGATTAAATTATTAAATCTCAGAGAAAAAACACAACTCTTTCTTTATTACTATGTGTAATATGAAATTATGCTTTTGTAAATAAGAAAATATAAATATCTATAATTTTCTAATTACAATATTGCTTCGAGCCAACCATTCTTAGTTTTTAATGCGTCTTCTTACCTCATAGACAAGGTAAAGACAGGCATCCCGTGTTAAGTGAAGGAATTCAATAACGCACTCTGCCTTGTTACCAGAACGAGGAATTAAAGACATTAAATATTTTATTTGGAAAATATTTATTTTTTTTTTTTTTCGAGTGGGGAACGAACCCACAACCCCTCGCGGTTACAATCAAATTATTTCCCCACTTTAATAACAACTCATGTGCCTGCGAGATAAAACGTGAATTTTAAAAAAATCTAGGTTGCTTCATAAAAGTACTATCTTTTTCCTAGGCGAGAGATCACTAAACAACATATTTTTATCAGGAAAATTATAATTTTGTTTTGTAAACTTCAACTTAATATACATTTTTTATAAAAACACCAGGGTCATAATGAAGAAAGACATTCATTCTTTTCTTTCTTATTGACGTCAACATTTTATTGCTGTTTAAAAATATTAGAACTTATTTTTTATAAATTTGTCTTTTAAATTGTTGCTACATTTCTTTAAAAAAAAATCACATTTAGAATAATCTTGACAAAAACTTTGTATTGTTTTCAGCTTCACTACGTAGCAGGGCATTCAGGGAGACTTAGGAACCTAATGTCAATGCACTCTTTTCTGTTCCCCACTCTGCGCCGAATTTGAGGCATTTTGTACCCACAACCTGTCGAATTTACAGTCGCACTCTTGTGTCCGACCCTAAGCCACAACACAAAGGCCTCTACATTTTTTTGGCGATATAACTTTAATTTCTACGTTAAAAAATATAGCTTAGATACAAAATGTTTGAATTATAAAAGTTAGTTAATGTGAATGAGATTTTATAACTCAACTTTATTTAGTAAGAATTGAAGCCACTACTTGTCGCGTTTACTGTCAAACAACTGTGCTCCTACGAAACGGCTAGCTTCATAAATATAAATCTACTTTTACATGATTTAAATTTGTCAAGCAGAAGCACACTTGAGAGCATATTGTTACATTAAAAAATAGAATATCGAAGAATTTTAAGGCTTTGAAATCACTAAATCCTTTTCGTTGTTGTTGCGTAGAAATCAATTTTAGGTCTTTAATAAATATTAAGTTGTACAATATATAGCAGTTTATTCTATGTATTCTTCAGGAGCTCAGTAATATTTGTACTTAAGCAAACTTTCTAGGCAAATATTTTTTTACTGTGAATCTAATATTGTTTTTACTTTTCTTTGTTAGATAATGTAAGTGTACTTAATACATAAAAATCTTGACAAGTATAATTAATTGTTTTATGATTTAATACAATTTTTAATAAATACATCATAGCTATAACAAGAAGGGTTATTTTAATTAATTAAGTCATTATTGAGAATTTCAATCTGCGTTTAAATCCTGCAGAATTCTTTAAAAAAGATTGTGTTATAAATATCACTTTAAATATGTTAAGCTATTTATGTTATTAAATAGCGTTTTCTCTTGCCAAATCATGAAGATAAGCACTTAACTATAGGTAGCGAAAATTTGTAAAAATCTATAAATAAGTAAGTAATAAGCGTTTGATGTGGTAGAGTCACGTTGCCAGTAATGGCAACACGCATGGGCAGACTCGACCGGATTATTACCACCCCCGGCATTTAAGACCGGCGTTAAGTAGTGGCTTTGGCCACTGCGTTTCGCATTAGGTAATGCCGGGCCCCGGTGCCCTTCCACCTTAAAGGACGGCAACGCTCCTGTAGCTCCTCTGGAGTTTCACGGGGCCGTGGGCGACGGTGATCACTTACCATCAGGTGATCCGTACGCTCGTTTGCCGTCTTTTCCATAAAAAAAGCGTATAAAGATTTCGACGTAGATAAATGGCTTAGTAAGTCAAAGCACACAGACGACTACCAAAGATTCGAATTCCGCTACGCTCAAAATATTTATCATTTTTTCAAAAAAAGTACAAAGAAGTCATTATATGTAAGATATAGTTAAATTAGAAATTATCTATAAATATATAAGAAATTATCAAAGACCCAATTTTTATTTATAGTATTATGAATTGTACAAATTTAGTTACGCATACCATTATCCAAAGATTTTGTTTTTAAAAAACCGTTCAAATAATAATAATAAAATTATATAAATTCATTGAATAAATTAAACGAAATTCTACAATATGTTGCTAGGAAGAGAACCGAGATACTCGTATATAGAAATTCATAGCATAAACATATTCTTTGGTATTCTGATATTAAATATATCAATAAAGATTTAATTAATTATAGGTATATAACAAGACTTTAAATCTGATAATATCATTTGCCTGTTCTAAATATCATTATAATCATGTACATATACACTTTAAATGATATGTCTAACAGGTTTAAATAATCTATACGATCACTGAGAGCATCTAAAAATTACTTCGTTGAAATTAAATATTTTACAGAAACTTTTAATAACAATATTCTCGATAATAATTTTAAAAAATTGCTTACCTCAAGAGGAATAACAATTAATATAACTATAAGATCAGCTACAACTAGATGCGTCATAAGAAGATTTACTCTAGACTTCCTCCTTCTCGACCGTACAAGTGATACAAAAACACACACATTTCCGGCTGCACCAATCACAAATAATGCACTGTACATTGCCACCACAAAGCTCTGGTCGGATGTAGGGACAGTGTCCTTTTCCATAGTTATATTGGAATCCTCACTAAAATAATCCCAGAACTTTGGCCCTACTGATGCTTCAGATGTGTTATTATACATTGTGATATGGATTTATTTGAATCATAATTCACTTTTCTTAATATTTATTAAAGTTGTTATAGAATATATTTACTTATAGATTTACAATCGTTTTTTTTTTATTTTATCTTTGGTGATTACTTAGAAATCTTTATTTTATGTTTGTTATGTATATTATTTAAAAACTACGTAAAACGCACTTCGCCAATACAATAAACAAAAAGTTTAAAAAAATGTTGTTATTTTTTTTATTTATATAGAAACGTAACGCAAGTTATTCGTAGGTCCGTAGCACCGCTACGAGACGTGCGCCGCGCGTAGCGTCGTAACAAGCTCTGGCTAGAAAAGCTCGTGGGTGTTCAGATTGAACTAAATGCAAAAGGTTTAAAGTGGATTTTCTCAGTTTTAGAAAAATATATATTTTTTGAAATTATTTTTTATATATAAACACATACGAGTATATAAAGTATGAACGTGCTGGTGGTTTAAATATAGACACTATATTAAAATTTAAATACATATATTATGCAAATTAGTTTAATAATATTTCACTACGTTTTATGACCTTATAAAATATTCACTGTAAACGACATCACTGATTATTCGACTCTTATTATTATCGAGAAAACAAGTAATGTATAAATAGAAATACTTAAGAAATCCAAGCATTATTTCAGATATATGAAGAAACATATATATATTTATTGTTCAGAAAGCCATAATGTAAAAACATCTGTGCTCCAAATGAATATTAAATTGTAAAATTATATTTTGTATGCCACGAACCATTATTGTACATTTATAATGAACATAATTTGTGAAAGTAATTATATTAATATGACACAATTTTATTAATTGTTGAGACATTGTGTATTGAGTGGAACAACTGAAAATAAATGTTTATTTAATTTTGTTTCAGCTTCACACTATATCCCGTACATGGCAGAGTAGGCAGAGGGAAATTGGGAATGTAATGTTAAGACACTCCATTCCGTTTTCCCCTTTTGCCAAATTTGAGGTATTGCGTGTTGAATAGAGGAACTCAATGCCACGTTTTACTTTGCTACAAGCGCGAGAAATGAAAATATTAAATATTTCGCAAAGCGAAGAATTAGAAGTATTTAATCCGAAACTCATGTATGGGTAAGGTATAAATATAATGATTTTCTATCGAATCTATCCCAAAAAAAGTAGTGAAAAGTACATCAATGGATTTTTATTTTTCAATATATATTGAAAAAAATCACAAGTTGCCTATAGACACATAGGTATTATTTTTTTTTCATTATGTATACATCTAGTTTAATAATAGATTGTTTTTTTTTATTATCTCTCTTTCGCCACGTGTTTGTAAAAAAGGACAAAAATTCACTTAAATTTTCTCTACAATAAACGTTTATTAACTTTCAAAGGAAATTAAAAAAAGACTAAGTGGCTCATTCTCTCGACGTCGCGGAGCTATGAAAGTTTTAAATTATAAGAACACTTGTTCAGTATATTATATAATATTAATATTTAGAAAATTAAGACGTAAAAAATTAAGATGGCTATCTAAAGACAATCTCAGAGTATTAACCTAGTAAATATAAATTGTAAAATTAATTTCATTCATAAAGTTTCTTTCTTGTCACTTAATTTATTCACATAATATCTTCCCAGATTTTTACAGCTAAGTATCAAGTTCAAGGACAAGGCCAAATTGGCTGTTCGTTTCGTGTAACTACTATCATCCTTTTATATGAAAATATTATGTATTACAGGCACAATCGTTATGAAATAAATTAGAATATGTGATAAGAATATAATCTTATGTCAGATAGCATTAACATAGGGACGAAATTACGATGAGTATACATTTGAATTTGACATAGATTTTGGTTTACACGAGAACTAAGAGGGGATTTTCTATACAGGCGGAAAGAAATTTACTTGATACATCATAAAGCCCACGTAAGCGAAGTTCCAGGAAATAATTAGATTAACATAAATTTATTTCATTTTCTTTTTTTATGACTTTATTAATAAAAAAGCTTGTTTCGTTACGGTTACCTTATTTTATTTTCTTGTTTATTCCCTTACATTTTAAAAGGAAATCTTTTTCATGGCCATTGTGGCATAATAAGATATTGTCTCAATTAGGCACGGTAGTTGTTGACAATCTACACTTCAAGAAAATATTATATTATTTTTTATTATAGCTGCAACCAACAAATTATAAAATTAGGAAGAAAATGAGGAATTCGAACCAGAATTTCGAACACTTGGTTCTCTCTGGCAACCCTACAATGCGGGAAAAGGCGCGAAGAAAATTTGTTTTATAACACACGTATTCTATTATTACATAACATATATAAATAATATGGCATTCAAAATAAATACATACCATCAAATATCACTTTAAACGTATTTCCAAATCAAATTTCCACAAAATTCCACAAAAATTTAATTGAATTTTATTACTTGTGTTTGATGGTCCCGTAAACTTATTATTATTAGTATTAATTCGTAAGTTCATATATATGTGACGAAACGCTACGTACCCCCTAACACGCTATGCGGGATACAGCGTGAAACTGTCTGTGTCAAGACACAGATAATATCAAACAAATATCAAGATATTGAATGCAGTATTAAGTACTTTAAGACAGATTCTCCGACAGATTATTTATATTACGTCACAAGTTAGTCATAACGCTATATAAAGCTTTAAAAAGTTAATTTTATCAGAAGATTCTACGGCATTTTTATAAGAAAGAAGCTTAAGAATGCGAAGACGCTAAAATAATACTAATATTACTACTACTACTTAATATTATTTATACGGAATATAGTAAACTTTAGTAGTTTAGTAATATGTGTTATATTTTTAATATTTATATATTCATATAGATACTATATACTTAGTTACTTAACGCCAAAACACCGTTTTGCGATGTACAAGGCCAAGGTTCGGCCTCATGTGGAATACTGTTCTCACGTTGCTGGCTGGTGCACCCCAGTATCAGCTTGAACTATTTGATCGCGTACAACATGGAGCCATTCGCATCGTCGGGGACCCAATGATCTGTGTGGGGCTTGACACTTTGGCTTTGCGTAGAGACGTATCTTCACTGTGCGGTCTCTACTGCATTTATCACGAGGAGTGTTTTGGAGAACTGTTTGGTTTGGTACCTGCCACCGAATTTTCTAACCGTTCAGTACGTTTCAATTTAATGTACCATCCACATCATCAGGACACGTGGGACTCCACTATTGTGCGTTCCACGCGCCACACGTCTTTGGAACGGCCTACCTGTGGCAGTATTTCCAGGTCGATACGACATGGGTACCTTCAAAACTCCACCTCAAGGGCCGGTAACGCACCTATAGCTTCCCTGGTGTTACACGGGGCCGTGGGTGACGGTGATCAATCACCATCAGGTGACCCGTACGGTCGTTTGCTTTGTCTTCTTCATAAAAAAATAATAATATCTGAAATATTTTATCGATTTACTATAGTTATTGATAAATGGGACATTAAATAATGTGTTATAATATAATAACGGAGAAAATAGTGATCCTAGCAATTATAGACCTGTATCTGTATTCCCATAGTTGAGTAAAATATATGAAACAAAAAACATTTTATCTGTGTATTTAAATTGACATAGTATTTTACATGATGCACAGTATAGTTTTAAAAGAACAACAGATGCGGGAGTTGCCGTTCTTAATTACATTTATAAAGCTTGGGAAAACTCACAAAATGCGGTTGGAGTATTTTGTAATCTGTCTAAGACTTTTGGCTACGTTCACCACAATACGTTATTATGTAAACTCATCTTTTATGGAGTTAAAGGCAGTGCTCGTGATCTCGTTGCTTCGGACCTCTCGCTTAGGCCCTAAGGCCTCTTTTATTTTTATCTTATGTTAATAATGTATGTGATGTGTTACTATTGCTGAATTTAGACTCTCGTAAATACTTGACAGGTTAACTTTTAATAATTTGGTATTAAATTCACAAAAAATTTAATGTATAAAATTTAATATGTAATATGTTAAGAAAAAAAAAGTTAATTTAAACGTTGATAATAAAGTTCTCTATTTTTCTAATACCACGGTATTCTTTAGACTAATCTTAATTTCAAAACTTCAATGGACCCCCGTCTGTCTTCTCTTGCGAGCAGACTGAACTCCGCCGTTTACGCTGTTAGAAAAGTGATGTTGATATTTTTACTATGTTTTAAAGTGTTATTCCACACTTAGGACAGAAATACTAAACTTAAATTTAAAAAGCGTATAAAAATTTGAACGAAGCAGGATTTGAACCCGCGCCTCTGGAAATTTAAGTTAAGTGATGTTGATACTGTACGGCTAATCTACTTTAGCTATTTGTATAGCATATTGTCCTACGGAATATTACTTTGGGGAAATGCTGCAGATATGAAATCTATATTCGTAATTCATAAAAGAACAGTTCAGGCCATCTACAGCATGGGAACTCAGGATTCCCTGAAAGATTTTTTTAAGAAACGGGTATTCTTGTGGTTGCATCACAGTACATACATATATGATAATATAATACTCGTTCGTAAAAATATCCACAATTACTTAAAGATATGATGATATCAATACAAAAAAAACAAACAAGCTGATCACTCCTAGTTTTTGTCTTCAAAAAGTTAGAAAATCTTTTATGGGACATGGTGCACGTGGGTATATAAAATTTCACAAGTGATTTTAGGTTTGTCACTTCAAATATTTTAAGTGAAAGTTAAAAATATATTTATAACAAAAACTGTGCAAATTTGAGATGGGTTGGCCAACCCAGTGTTCCTAAAGAATTTCATGATTACAAATAATATAACTTATACAAAAAAAAATTAACTGATAAAGCTGACAAACCTATGTTTGCATGTGCATGTGCATATGCACTCCTTTTATACGAAATAAAGCACAAACATAATTTAATAATGTAATTTTTTTCTGTGATATATGTATAAATTTTAATTTGGTGGTTTATTACTTTGACTTGTATTGTAAGTGCTATCTAGAAACCGTCTTTTGGGTTTAGATTACGCTGCGGATTTCAAACAAAGTGATACAAATGCATTGTGCATATGTTTTGTTCGTTTAAAGTCCTGCTCGTAGTTTCCTTTGACGTCCTTAACGGAAAAGTTATTTTTTACGGTCCAATGGATTGCAGATCTGGTTATTTCATTATAACTAAAGTTTGAAATCTCACCATCCACATGACCTTGATATTTTGCCGAACGGACAAAAAAGTCCTATAAAGTTCTCGTTGTTGTGAAGTCAATAAGGCCAAAGACAATTGATGCCATGATAAGCATTTTTTATTTGCAATAACTAATGTGGATGTTGTGAACATTTGACGTGAAACGTCGAGGTTATTCTACTATGTCTCCCGCAAATGGCAGGTGTTAAAACACTCCATAGACATTCCATTCAGTTCCCCATTTTTCGCCGAATTTATCGCTAATATCGCGCTTTTTATTCTCATATGAGTTTATAACACAAGCACGTATAAAAATTTAAGCTAGAAATATTCTACATAGTGAAATCTGTAAAAATGTATAAGGACAAGGTCAATGTCTAAGCTAAAGTTGCAGACGACAACTAGTTTAAATAAATGATAAGCCAATGAGGCGGCCGTTGTATTGAAGTGGAATTATCAGTTTCCTTTTATACTGTATTGAAATTTAATCATATCTTATCTATCAATTAAATCAGAATCTTTATGTTGATATAGACATTCGAAGAACGTCAATATGAAAATAATTAGTAGTAATCAATGTTGATATATTGAAATAGGATTTGCATCAATAATTGTTAATTTAAGAACTGTGAAAATCTCTCTGTTTTCTTTAAAGTATAGTGGTGGTGAATCAGTAACAATAGAAGTGCACGTACAATATTTTGTAAGTGTTAATATAGTAATATGTAAGTAGAGCCGTTTATGAATACGCGTACATATCGTCAGCTTAGAGTGTCAATCTGTAATAACTTATTAAGGAAACGCACAGAAATATATATTTGAGTATACGCACATTATTTGAAGGCTTTTATAATAATTGTCTTCCTCAAAAAAACAAAGGTCAGTTCAGATTTTAACAATTTCGCAATACATATATAATGTAATAACATATATAGTTAATACCGAAAAAACAAAATAACGGATAGTTTATAACACATTACATCTAACATTTTTAGTATACTATAATCAAAATTGTAAATATTGCAATTTCATAGTGTTAATTTCATTGTGACAATTTCCTTTGTTGGAAATGATGTCTCGAAAATTCTAACAGGGACTTTACCACATTTCTTTAGAATTGAAGTTACGGCGTTACGTATATGTTTAATCAGTCGAATTAAAATCAACTTTATAATGTGACTCACTCTATATTAATTCTCTACCATTAGTTTGGGATATAAAGGCATTATATGATATTCACTTCGAATCGTCAAATGGAACTTACTGAAATTTAGTTTTACTTCTGAGAACTGACAAAAGAAAATAAGCGAGAATTTGTATATATTTGATATTATACAATTTATATATTTTTGCTTTATATTTCATATTGGTGATTTTAAAATGAAAAATGTGTTGCAACGTTTTATATTAACAAAATAAAATGTTTTAGAGTGAGCTAATACTTACATTTCTATATCAAGAACTTATTTCAAAACTTTCATAGTAACCTATATAAAATGTTAACATATTTCTTAGATTCTAATAATTATGGATATAGTAAAAAAATATAATATGGTATTAAAAATGCAATTTTATGTTTTAGATGCTAAAGTAATGATTTTCAAAAATTCGTCTAAAATAATAACAAAAGTTAAAGGTTAACTTCAGCAAAATGATACCACACGTTAACGAAAAAGATAATGAATTTGAAGATATTGAAATCAAACACCAGTACCAACAATTACAACGTAAGTGCAAATTATTCTTGTTTAAATTATATCTTCTTTGCTCTTTGGGATGATAAAGATAGATATAAATAATATATTAAAAAATTTCATACATTTCAATTTCATAGACAAAAACGATAATTCTCCTTTAGTTCACAAGATTATTATGTTTTAGGTGTAAAATGGTACGATAAGATACTCTTGAACAGGCCATTTAAGGTCGTCGTAGCACTTCTTCTAATAGCAGTTGCGTCACCATTACTAATTTACCGTTACTATTTCTTCACGAGTCTTACCTTACCACCGTCCGATGGCTACTCCATGGGATCTTGTCTTATACCACGGGAGACAAGAATTCCGTGTGGAAATAGTTCTGTGCCAGAAGATAAATGTCACTCACAATGTTGCTATGATCGAAATTTGCACTTGTGCTATAATCGTGTGCCATCCAGATTTTCTTATATAATGAACCAACCTTGGACCGAGTATACCATTCTACAACCTCGCATTGCCACAGTGCCATATTCAAATCAAAACAGTGTACCAAAGTTAAGACTATCTATAGACGAAGAATCGGCTACGCATATGATAATGTCTTTCTACAATTCTAGAAATGTATCTAAAGTTGGTAAAAGAGTATATCAGAAAGATTACGTTTACGAAATATCTTCACCCGAGATGAATATTGTAGTTAATACTACAGTTAATACTACACAAAGAACTATATTTGATATGAATAAAGGACCACTTATAGCGTCTCATAATATTTGGGAGATAGCTTTTAAATTAACAAATGAATCTATGTACGGATTTGGAGAGATTCCATTAAGAAGAAACACAAGTAGAATTATTTATCAAAACGGCAAGGACAATTCTGTTCCATTGATATTTGCGAAAGTGAAAAATAAATTTCACGGCCTTCTCTTGGATATAAGCGATCCTACAGAAGTAACGGTACATACTGACAATCAAATTATTATTCGAAGTATAACGCAGTCTGGTTTGAAGTTACATTTATTCACTGGACCACAACCGCAGGACATAATGAAAGATGTAATATCAATTATTGGGGCGTATAGCAAGTTGGAATATTGGATGTTAGGTATTCATGTTTGCAAGTAAGTATTTTTTTTTAAAACTTGGCAAATTTTTCGCATACTATAAAATTAAGATAGGCGGTTCTCCACTTTTGAAACAATGGAAAGACATTGTTTTTCCAGAGCAAAAAAGTTATAAGTAAGAATTTGCAATTATTATAATTGTAGTCACATAAATTGAATGTGTCAAACTAAAAATAATTTGAACTCTAATAAGGTAAACTGTTTTCCTTTAATAATATTTATAATAACAATGATAAAATAGTGTTACGGTATATTTCAACTTAGAACCTGTCTAAGTATATCCAATCAAGCTAGTGTGATATAGATTGTCGAGTTATAATGAAGCTAATGTGGTACAATAGGACAGTATCTGACTGACGTTAACACAATGGCTGTGGTTTCTACCTATGACGAACTATTCACAATTACTGCTTTGGTAGACAAAGCTCGACGGTAGTTCCACCACGTAACACAACAGTGTATTCATACTTAGAGTATATTCCATTTCATAGATTTTTGTTTAATATTGTTATATTATCGCCAGACATTAGCTAATATTTAATACATCGCATAAAAACTGTTAATTTTTTCCACCTTCACGCTATATCCTGTATATGGCAAGTAAGGCAGAGGGAACTTGGGCACCTAATATTAAGAAATTTCGTTCCATTCCCCACTTCGCGATGATTTCGTGTTGAGTGGCCAAACTCACGGCCGCGCTTTAAATTGATACCAGAGCGCGAAAATTATAATATTAAATATTTAATATGCTCGAGTGGGAATTGAACCCACATCACGTAGCGCTTACTATTGCCCGCCCCTGCGCCACGACTGAAGCCTGTTTCTTTTCGATATACAAATTACGGTAGATTATTATAATTGAATAGATATTCTGTATATAATATTTTACTTTTGAACTTAATAATATGATAAAATAATAGGAAACATATAAACATCGTTTTCTACATGGCTAAATGCATTCTTAATAAAGCGTTAAAGCGAAAAAAATGTTTTAATTCACGCCATTCTCCACTTTCTTCTTCTTTTTTTTTAAAGTATAGTGGGGTCAAACCCATAATTATCATGAAAACAGATAATTTAAATCTATGTTATTTTAAAATAATCAATACTTTTTAATATTATAAAGAAGAAGAGAACTACTGATTGTATTAAAAAATAAATTTCTGTATTCCATAGCCCAATAATAGCTATATAAATGGAGAAAAAATACGTTAAAAAAACCGACGAAGTCTTAGATATTTCCCATTCAACCACGCGGACAGATAAAATACAAAATAATATCTAATACAGTTATTTCCCTCTTTTAGAAGCAGTACTGAGATAGATTTACAATCACAATGATTTCGGTAGTATCGCGGTACATTTGAATTTTAGTACCTGTTTTTACTTAAAATAATTACCTTAATTAACCTTGAATATCGTTTTGTGTGAGCTTATTGTTATTATGTTAGACGATTATTCGCGTCATGTTTCCAATTAATATTATTATAAGTTCAATTATGATTTCACGGGATATTACTAACATTATACAGAACGGATATTATTAGCGTGTAAACATTGTTTATGCTTCGTAATTAAATTAGAACAAATTATATATAAATCTTCTGCCACGTATCATGAAAAGACAAATTTAAAAAATGAGAACCTTTTTATAACTTTAGTATTCTATCTAGTATAGCAGAAAAACACTACAAACACTTTTTTAGAACGTATGACGACGTAACTCAACACCGCACTTGTCTTAATAGATCGGAGTATCCATTACTCCTCTATAGTAGATATTTTTTTGTCAATAATTTTCTTTTATGTGGCATCGAACCCACTGCGAAGCCTACAGACCATGACATTAAACAACAATGGCTTTTAAAGTGCTACTTTGAATACTACGTCACTACACTAAAAGTTATAATTGCAAATTTACAACCAATATGTAAGAATTTCAAGAAATAGCAATAACTTCAGAAAACCAATTTGTATCGTATTCCGTACAAGACAAATTCAACACAGAAGGCTAAGATATTGTCCTATTTCAGTGAAATGCTAGAAACGAATCTATCAACTTTTATATCCGACGCGACGAGAGAGAGGATGCCGTACGACAGTCACTGCGGCAATGGCCCTATAGTATTCAATAGTGACCAGTGCCCTGGCAGTAATGTCAGTAATATCGATGTCGTGAACAATGGTGCTACTTTAGTTAGAGGCGCTAATAAGAAGTTCGTACCACATGTTTCTCCTTTTGTAAGTTGTTTGTTTTTCTTAATATATTTTGAAAACTTTGTAGTGTAGTTAGTAATATAGGAATTATTCGAGCTCCGTTCCGCTCCCTATATCCCTAGTGGGGTAGGCAGAGAGAACGCTCCGTTCTCTCTGCCTACCCCACTAGGGATATAGCGTGAAGCTAAGTTAAGTTAAGTATATTGAAACTATTGTTAGTTAGTTATGTTTGTTCAATTGTTAGTTGAGCTAAACAAATTTAACTTGACTCTAAACTATTGATACTATTGGATAAGTTTTTATTTAATCTAAATTGAAAAGTTTGGTTAAAGACTTTTTATTAAGTTAACAACTGTTAGTTTTATTTTTACTATTTCTGTGCAAATATTTACCAAACCATGTTCGCTGTAAAAAAAACTATACCGACTTCGTACTGCATTTTTGACATACAAAAATCTTAATTTTTGTTCGTTGGCAGAAAGTAAGGAACAGGATGTTTTAACACTAGGTTGTTAAACTCCCTATACCTAGTCTGCTATGTGCGGGATACAGCGTGAAGCTGAATTAAAAATGTAATATATAATTGTATATACCAATATGTTATGGTGAATTATTATCAGATTATTATTATTCGCGTCCTGTGCCCCACTTTCACGGGACATTGTGATAAGGATATATTACCTTGTAAATGCTCAATTTGTTATGTTAGAATATGTACCCATGTCAAGATATTTTGTACAAAGTATATATTATTTACTACTTTAATATCAAATACTTTTTGATTTGTGTTGTACCCCAAAGACTTTTAACGTCCTTGCATTTCTTGTCGCTGTATTTTACATAATAAAAAAGCTTTTGCAAAGTGAACATTAATTGATGAAATTTGACTTATAATAATATCTTTTATTTTCGCGATTATTTTATATTTTAAATAAAACAAATTTAACCGGATTAATCGCGTATATTTAATTATAAAGATTCTTGGAAACTCGATGTTTTGAGTGTAGTGGTACTTTCCTGTAGTGGTCATGCCAGTCTAACCGTGGTCACGGGTAGACTGAGGTGATATCCGTCTGCCAGTTGACATAATTATTATAACAAACTGCCGCCAACGATTTCTTTATTACCGTACGTACTTTCCTAGATTCTTGTAGATAATTCTTCAATGAAAAAGTTTGTCAAATATAATGTTGAGTACATTATAGTTGACTTACATTCCTGAAATTGGTACGAAACCCTCGGACAAGTTCATAGTCTGACTTGCATTTAGCCCTTTTTTTATTGTAAAAAATCTTATTATTGATTTTTTTCCTTACTTTGTATTGTAAGTAAGTTCTCCTCACATAAAAATGATTATAATTGTAGATTGATGGGAAGTACCCTACAAATTTGCTAACGCGATGAGTATCTTACAAAATTATGTATAAACATCTTTTGATTGCGTTTACTTAACAGCTTGATTTCTGCTGTGCTGTGTGCTTGATATCTCTTGATCATTAAATATAGATACACAGACAAATAATAAAGTGATGCAATATGGGTATGTCTTTTTTTTATGTACGGAGTTCTATAAATATTTATATATTTTTTTTGTTTTTTATGGCCGATATTCAGATTCGCTACAACTCGGAGAAAATAGAAAAGGAGGAAGAACCCGAAGAAGAAGTAAATGTAGCTAGAGATGAAAAACCGACTAATGAAACTATCGAAACTTGTAAAATATTGCCAACTTTTGAAAATAAAATGTATCGTTTACCAAAAACTAATAAATTATACACAGGCAAAGTAGATGACTACGAAGCTATCTATCCTACGTATGAGAATGAGGAATCTGATTTACTTATGAAGAACTTATGGGCGTACGATACTCAGTTGGATGGCGTATTTCTGGAAAATAATTGGCCATTAGATGTATCTAAGAAAATGTTAAATGAAACATCACAATATTTGCCATACTTCAATAAGGTAAATTTTATTATTCTTTTACTATAATATAATCTAATTGAATTATGTTTACTTAATACAATGTTTGGAAACGGCTGTGAATATTTCATATTTTCATTTCTACGGTCTGGTTCAAGGCATAGCGCTGTGTTGAGTTGTACAACTCAATACGCAATGCCCAAATCCGGCGAAAAGAAAAGTGGAGAATGGAACTGAGTGTCTTGACACTAGGTTCCCAAGTTTCCTCTGCCTATTCTGTCATGTGCGGGATACAGCGTAAAGCATTGTTTAATTAATAAAATATAGTTTATTGTTTTCAGCATTTTGAACAAGATTTCCAAAATGCCCCTCAATGGAATCTAACTCTATTTAATAACAGCCAACCTTATTTGTTCAGCCACAATAAATACGGTCAAAACTTTGCCAATACATTCTCCAAATTCCTTAATAACACTGATAAAAAAATATGGTCAAGCAGCTTGTGGATGAACGGCAGTTTTGCAGTAAATCGACAAAATTTGAATGTATCGTGGAGTAATCTGCATAAGGAACTTATTATGTCAGCTTTAGGTGGAATATCTGGTTCTTGGTTATGGTCCTCACCAATATGTGGTGATAATGAAAACTTTGACGTAGAAAGCCAAATTGATGTGTGCGTAAAATGGTACATGGCTGGAACATATCTTCCTATGATAAAAATACATTCAAAAACCATTCCGAGATACCCTTTCGCCTACAACGGAACTCATAAATCTCTTATGCTTGACGCATTGAAAAAACGATTAGGATTTTTACCCTACTTTTATACAACCCTTCAAGAAGGCCCATTACTTAGGCCGATGTTCTATCAGTTTCCAACGTCTGAAGCATTGCATGACATAAACACTCAGTTTAGTGTAGGGGATAACTTGCTGATTGCTCCAAATTTACTACCGAGGCAAAGTCATGTTCACATTTGGCTACCTCCTGGTGCGTGGTATGAACTTTGGAGTGGACTTAAATTGCTAGGAGAGGAAGGAGACCCTGTTACTATGACAACGACCGAATCGGATTTCTTAACCTTCATCAGAGGAGGGTCCATTTTAATATTACAAAGGGTATTTTCTTTGTGATTATATTTATTTATATAGGTTAATATAACGATAACTGCACCATAAGTATATTTGTACATTATTGCAGTATAAACTATGTAAGCGTGATAAACGTTACGTTACCACTAATCTAAAGCTCGTTTAAATTATGCTTCTTTAAAATCTGCATTTGAATCTTCGGATCATAATAATTATACTCAGCTTCACGCTGTATCCTACTGCACATGGCAGGGTAGGCAGAGGAAACTTGGGAACCTAGTGTTAAGACACTCCGTTCCACTTTCGTTCCCTACTTTCCCCGAATTTGAGGCATTGCATGTTGAGTGACGGAACTCAACGCCGCTAATAATGATGGGTCCCACTAAAAGATTTTTACTATTTTTTATAGTTACCTAATTCTGTTCTTACTATAAAAATATGTTAAGAGTCTTCGTAGAAATATTCACCCTAATTTTATTAAAATATAAAATATACATTTTCAGGATGTTTCATCTTTATCAGCAGAAGACACACGCTTTTTAATTCCCTTTTCCGCAATAATTGCTCTAGAATGTACTAAATTAAATGAAACTGAAACCTGCGAGGCGAAGGGCAAGCAGTATTTTACATCAGGAATGACTATGCACTTCTCCGCAAATGAGACAACTATGGTTATTACTGCCGAAGGTACCGACTTCGAACCCATTTGCAACTTCAACACTGGCTCGTGGACGTATGAGATGGATCATTTTAGTGTATACGGTCTTGCTGAAGAGCACAATAATTATGATTATCATAGACGCTTCACAAGAGTCTTAGATTTGTGTGATTTAGAATCAAGAAGCGAAATTATTGTTAATCTACTATAAATATAATATTTTACTTATTTATAATACAATGTGATATATTTATGTTTTTATTTTGTTTTACCATAATTTTGATAAATTATTCTTATGTAGAGAAAAAAAATATTATTGACAATAAAATATTTTTACAACCTAACAAAATTTCGTACTGATTTTCGAAATATTGTTTAAAAAATATGTTTAATTAAAAAAAAATAAGTGTGACTATAAGGACGGCTGTGGGTTATATATATATTTCGCTCTAGTAACAAAGCAATGTGTCAATTTCAAAAACTGGGAAATGAACGTTTAGGGTCACCCAGTGTTAATACACTGGGTTCCCAAGTTCCCTCTGTGTACCCTGCCATTATTGGTACTTATACAATTTGAAATTGAAAAAGCAATAAAATCAAATATTCTTAAAGAATTTTAGTGTTGTTGTAGGAATTGTAATATAAACGAAAACAAAATTAAAAATTAATTACAACGAACATAAACTATGACGAACGTAAGTTTCTTATTATTTAGAGATCAATGTCAAAGGCAACGTAGGTATTTAATTAATATTTCGTAATCACTATAAAGTCCTTATTACATAAAGCGTCTAGTATACTATTATAAATTATAATAGTATACTGAGGTTTTAACAATTAATAATTATAATTTATAATTATTAATTGTTAAAACCTCAGATACTCTTAGAACTTTATACATAACGGCACGGCGACAACTTTAATAAAGAAAATGTGGTTTCTAGTTTATAAATTATAAATTAATAATGACACTTATCAATGTTACAAATATTTTCGTGATTTATCAGTTATAAAATATTTTTTCTATGAGAGATAAAGCATGAAGATTAAAAAAATGTTAAGAGCTCGTCTCATTATAAATCTTTATATCATACATAAGCATATTTTAATTATCAATGTCTTGAAATGGCACAAAGCTAACTGTATATTTGACTAAGGGAATCTATGTTATAATCTCATCCCGTAGCTCAGAAGCAAAAAACAGAAGCCGGATTAGGATCGATTTGATGTCCGTCTTTCAAGATCATTTATCTAGATTGCGTCTATGTATCAAATAATAAAATTTATATGAAATATTAATTTATACAATTCCTTTAAACAGAAAAAAATCAAGTTTTGAAATGAAAGCGATCGAAATATTCATGTATCGTTTTGTATGAAATGACACATTTTGTATGAAATTCTCCTATAATTATGAAATTTGGCAAGAAGGAATTTGCTAGTCAAATGCAGGATGAAATCGCAAACACAATATTATATTTAACTATTAATTGTATTTATGTACATTCAACAGTAAACTAAACTTTTCAGTCCGTAATCCGTAAACTTAAGTTGGTGTCACCTACCATAAGATAATATGTATTGTTACATACAAAAGATTTAAATATAAAATAAGAAATAAAATAAAATTACGTAGTAATATTTTGTTCAAATTCCTAATAAATAGATAAATAAAATAAAGTCAACATAATAAATTGAAATATCACTAATAAAATACTATTTTGACATCTGTTGTTTATTTATTTTTAACATTAAGAGAATATATACAGAAACATATTGTACGATAGAAGCCACGTTAGTATAAAACTACTAACGCCCACCTCACAACGCTGATACAATAGTAAAGGTTTTAAATATTAGAACACAATAGGATTGAATTCAAAACTGAAAACTAAACTAAAAAAAAAGTAGATACTATATTAAAATTACCTTAAGACTACACTTTAATCACTTCTACTTAACTTGTAGATACAAACACGATGACCAACCGTACAGTAAAATCATGACATTTAGAAATATGCTTTGTGTAAATAAGCTCTAAAATTATAATATATTTTTTTTTAGCTTCACGCTGTATCCCTCACACGGCGAGGTAGGCAGAGGGAACCCGGGAACCTAGTGTTAAGACACTCCGTTCCACTTCCGTTCCCCACTTAATATATTTTATAATATATTTTATAACATATAGAAATTAATAACGAAATATAAAAAAGACGAATCAAGTATGAAATAAGTTTATTGTAAAAACATCTCAACCGCATATAAGAGCAACGATAGGAATAAAAATTCAATTATTTTACCACGAGTCTAACAAAATTTCATCCTAAATTAAAATTAGGGTTTCAAATCAAATCCGTTTACAAGTATTGTTTATTTCTATTAAGTCTCTTGTTCCAGTGGAAAAAACTTCTAAGGTAAGCGCAGTTCATCACCGAAGATAATTAATTCACATTCAATAAAAATAGCAATTTACATTCATTGTATACTTACGATTGGACAAATTTATTTCATTGGGAAATAAAGAACTATAGAACTTTTAGTAAATTATGTAGAAATGGAGTAAAAAGTTAGTATATATATATATATACTTATATATATATATATATATATATATATATATATATATATATATATATATATATATATATATACATATATATATATATATATATATATATATATATATATATATATATATATATATATATATATATATATATATATATATATATATATATATATATACATATATATATATATATCTCAACCCACTACCATCTTACAATTGGGCACGTCTTGAGTACACTACCGACTACCAAATTGTACTATTATTGTAAATACAATCTCGTGATAATTAAATCAATGTAGACGACAGCAAAGTACTGTGGACTGTCACCTTTAGGAGAAGTTCGAAAACCTCGGGAATTTTTTTGTTATTCGTGTTGTTGAACTATACGGATTAAATTTGATTTTACTATAAGTTTTTCTCATATATTGCTGCATTTTATAAACAATAAAGTTCATATGTGATTCTTTATAATTTTTTAAGGTTTAAAGGTAACATCCATATCACATATGACATATACAAATACTTAATTTAAAACACCAACCTTGTAACTAAATATACATAATCGTTCTGATTTCTTAATAACTCTTAAGCAATACAATAATTATGATAATAAAACATATAGTTATCATGCGGCTATTTTAGCTCGTTATAGATCAAATATATAAACATTTACTTATGATGTAATTTTATTTGTGTATATCATTATTCACTTGTTGATAACAAACAACATTTCCATTACGGAGTGGTGAGATACGACCCGACCTCGTCTTGAACTTTGATAAATCTGTTTGCGGCTAATATCAGCTCATTTACTATCGCAATCACCTAAAATATTCATTTAGAAGTCTTGCAACAGTCAGGCTAATGTCATTAGGCAGAAAACACGGTAAATCTGAGGATTCAAATCAGACGACGAAAACCCAATCTCAACAGGAACCTCCAAGAATGCCGAATATCAAAGTATTCACCGGAAGCTCGCATCCTGATCTTGCGAAGAAAATTGTTGCACGCCTTGGCTTAGACTTGAGCAGAGCTACAACAAAAAAATTCAGCAATAAGGAAACCAACGTCGAAATAGGAGAATCTGTTAGAGGCGAGGATGTATATATTGTTCAAAGTGGATGTGGTGAAATAAATGACAACCTCATGGAGCTCCTTATTATGATAAATGCCTGTAAAATCGCTTCGGCGTCAAGAGTTACCGCCGTCATACCTAGCTTCCCGTACTCTAGGCAAGATAAAAAGGAAAAGAGCCGTGCTCCGATCACAGCTAAGTTACTGGCAAATCTCGTATCCGTAGCTGGAGCAGATCACGTAATAACAATTGATTTGCACTCATCACAAATACAAGGTTTCTTCAATATTCCGGTCGACAATCTGTACGCTGAGCCGGCGATAATCAAGTGGATCAAGGACAACATTCCAGAATGGAACGCAAGTGTCATGGTATCGCCAGACGCGGGTGGCGTGAAACGGATGACATCTATTGCGGACAGACTTGATATAGACTTTGCAATCATCCATAAAGAGAGACAAAGGACTAACGATGAAGATTCTACAGTTTTAGTTGGAGACGTCAAGAACAGAACAGCTATAATGGTAGACGACTTGGCCGACACTTGTGACACTATTATTAAAGGAGCAGAAAAATTACGCGAGGCTGGTGCTAACAAAATCTACGCAATTTTAACTCACGGTGTCCTAGCTGGTAATGCTATTGAGAAAATTAATAATTCTTGCTTGGAAGCTTTTGTAGTAACAAATACGATACCACAAGATAAAAACATGTCATTGTGTCCGAAATTACAAACAATGGATATATCTGTAATGTTGGCAGAAGCTATAAGAAGAACTCATTATGCCGAGTCTGTATCATACTTGTTTAATAATGTACCATACTAACACGATAAAAGATTAATTGATTATCTGAAACTATTTTTGTCTTCTCTTTTGATCTTAACTTAAAAAAAACATTTATTCTTGTATGAAATTGAGTTTTGTTTAACGCATTCTTAAGCGATAAGAAAGTATTAAACAGACGCCCAATTAAGTCAAAATTGACTATGGCGATAATTTCAAAAGCAACCCACTTCACAAAATTAGTATACATTTTATTTAGAATGTTGTTTGAACTATCGATTATAATTTAATATTTTTGTTAATTACAATCACAATTTTTAAGATTAAGGTTAGTAATTATTACTAAATTAACGCCATATAAAATTATAAAATCATGCGTACTTTTTACTGCAATTTGCATGAGAAATTTAATTTGGTTCTAATAAAGAACTTGTAATACCAATACAAAAAAACTATCATATGTGAAAATACATAAGTATTTCATAGAAACTTTACATATAGGTTGTACCTCTTGTTGACCTAAAATTCCTATCGAACAGTACGCATGTTAAATATTTGTTTTCGTTTTAGGAAATGTTTTGCAAAAGAAAATATACAATAGTAATAAATATTTTTAATATATATGTATAGTTTTTTAAGAATACGAAGATATATATGTGTATATATATATATATATATATATATATATATATATATATATATATATATATATATATATATATATATATATATATATATATATATATATATATATATATGCGTGTGTGTGTGGGTGAATAATATGACAAAAACACAACATTAAATATAAAAAATGTCGACTTGTTCCACATAGGCAATATTAACCTTCTACTATTTGGCAATCATTCTTTATTTAAATTATCACAATTTATAGCTTAAAGGGCTAAATATATGTTATTAGTTCAAGTAGGTCTTCTTGAATCGTGTTCATACAAAATAACATTATTTTCAAGACTGCTGTTGACAAGTAAGCCGTGGGAGGCGGTACTCACGAATCGTATAGTAATAAATCATTTCACCCAGAACTGATGGATTGGAAGAGAGTGGGTATAACTAAATCAGATCACAATGAACTGATTAATTCAATGCCAAAACAACGTCACACTCGTGTACTTCGCAATTTACAATATCGTGATTAACAAAACGATAATATGTATATATTTGAATAATGGTAACCTTTACTTAATTTGTTTTTTTTACAATGTCCTATTTAATTAATATATGTATATACATTATACAATAACAACATAATTCACGTTCAATTCAATATCTTTTCAATATTCAGCAGGCCATGGATGGTGACAAGTACGTATATACATTAAATACTTGAGTACAAATAAATATTAAGATTAGAAAGTAAATAAAAATAGCAAGAATTTATTTATTTCCATTTATGGTCATACAGCCGGGATTAAGTCAATCTTTGTCTTGCAGAAGCGAGCTATTCGCGCAATCTATAACTTAAGCCCTAAGTATTCTTTAAGGGAAACGTTTAAAAAGATTAATATATTGACCGTTGCAACTCAATACATTTTAAAATATTATGTATGTCAAAAAAATATTAATAAGTAGGTATACTAAAATCAGGGATGTACATAATATCTATAACTCGATCGCATCGAGTCAGTAATACTTTTATAGGACAGGGTGTACGCTTTTACAATAGGACCCCAGAAAACGTCAGAGAATTTTCTGGTTCATAATTTTAAAAAGTTATGAATAGACGTTGTCATGTCTTAAAGGTTATTACCATATTAAAGATTTTATAAATGATAACACGCCTTGGGAATAACATGCTCGCTCCAGACTATTTCAAATGTATCATTGTCTCATAATTATATAATGTTAATTTTGATTAAAAAAAAGACATGTCCCGCTGAGTTTCTTTCGCCAGTTCATCTCAGGTCTGAGGCAGAAACTTTAGTGAACTGACGGTAAATTGTTTGACGTTCAAAAAACAATGCTTGTAACTTCTTATTTTGAATAAAAATATTTGAATTTGAATTTGGTAGATAGTAAGAAAAGGCTACGGTTGTACTCAAGGGCCTCTCACATTATTTTTTCTTAAAGGAAATGTTATTTTGGATTTCGATAATTCATAGTTCGGTATTACATTATTTTTGTTATTAGCTATTAAGAATTAATAAAAATAAATAATATTAAAAAATATAATAATAATAATACAATGATAGAGCCGTTGCTCAGTTGTAATAATACAAAACTTAACTTAACTTAGCTATATCCCTAGCGGGGTAAGCAGAAAGAACGGAGCGCCAAACGCTACGGTCTCGGCATACCTCTTTCGCCTCGTCCACTGTCATCAACCTCTTCATACATGCCCTCCGGGGGGTCCTCATGCTTTTTACGTGACCTTCCTCCAGTATCGTCGATACTGTGTTTTCGAAGGTCAACCGAGGTCTCCCTCTCCCTCTTACCACTCACTTTTCCTTCATAAATCTTTTTTACCATTCTTTCTTCACTCATTCGCTCGACGTGCCCAAACCACCTGAGCACGTTCTTCTTCATTCTCACTGTGACATCCACGCTAGTACCTGCCATTCTGTGTATTTCTTCATTGGATATGCGATCAGATAAACTGACTCCGCATATCCGACGAAGAGATCGCATCTCTACAACAATCATCTTTCTTACATTCTTCTTCTGTAATACCCACGTTTCGCTGCCGTATAACAGTGTCGATACCAACACTACAATGCAGTGTACGGCCAAACGCGCAGCTATGCTGACGTTTCGCCGTCTCAACAATGCAGCTAAGGCACCGTTAACTCTGTTACCGGCAGCAATACGCCTTTCCACATCCATTTCGTATCTACCGTCTCTGCTAAACATTCTTCCCAGATATACTACCTCATTCACTTGTTCTAATATCTTATCATTTACACTGACCTTGCAAACTGTTCTTTCTTCATTTCTTTCAAATACCAGAACCTTCGTCTTATTCGCATTCAGGCTTAGACCATTATTCGTGCATCCTTCTTTCAGAGTGGTAACCAATGCCTGCAACTCGCTTTCTGATGATGCAATAAGCACTGCATCATCTGCGTAAAGCAGGCAATTTATATTCGAGGTACCTACTTTCACTCCCATGTCACTTTGTCTCACTCCATGAAGACTTGGACAAAGGATCTTGGTAAAACGTTTTTTTTACTTTATAGATAACTATAGCAAGTGCACCGTACAGAATTAAATCTATTGGATCCTAAAAGTTTTACATAAATGTTAACCTAGGGGCTCTTATTTTTCTTTCCCATTATGAGTCCTTATAAAATGCCTTAAGTCAAGTTCTAACAGAATTTTCACCAGCTAGAGCAATCTTCACGAAAATTTGCAAAATATCCAGCACCTATACATACTAACGCAGTACTTGCAAAATCTCTGATTTCTTTTTTTATAGAAAAGACTAGGCAAACGAGCGTATGGGTCTCTTGATGTTGAGTGATCACAGCCGCCCACGGCCTTGTTACAACTAGCTGACCTGGAAACACCTGGAAAACCGTTCTCCAGTAAACTCCTCGTGGTAATGATTCGATCGGCTATACGTTGCATGCGATGAAATGATTCAAGCTGACACCGTGAAGACCCAGGGGCGAGAAGAGTATTCTAATGCGAAGTATAATCTCGCTTTGCGATGACTTAGTTTCTTTGAGGCCTACTTGGTCTTGCTCTCCAGATAATCACAGTACTGGGAGTCATTCTAAAGGCCCAATATACTGATACAGGGCGCGGCTTTAAAGGAGTTTTCTCAAAAACTAGTGTCATGATATTTTGTATATTTTTATGGTTAACGCGCAAACTTGTGTCTTCTAGGGGCTGAATAGAACCAGGTTATTTTAATCACATAATGAGACATTCCCGAGGGATTGACATCAGTTGATTTCTGCACTGGTCGGAGTATACAGCTTCAACTATACATCTTCATAGTAATGTTTGTCATGAGGGAATCATATCATTGAAATGCATAAGAATTATCGGCAAGCAACTTTGATGCTGCGCCCAGTGAGGAAACTGGCGATCCACTTCCATAAATTCTCGAGAAGCTAATAATGGAAGTTTTACATGCAGCGTCCCGTGCGGAGGCTTATATTTAGTTAGTTAGTATTTATCTTAACCCTCGTCTTTTTTTCGGAGGGTAAATAAGAGCGCTTTTCCACAAATACGCAGACTGAGTAAAAGTGCCGAAATAATTATTATTACTATCACCGATATATTTAGAAATATATACCCTAGGCCTGGTACTGATGGTGTAGTAAGAGGAGACTAAAGTACGTGTGGTAGAGTCACGTTGTCAGCAATGACAACACGCATGGGCAGACTCGACCGGATCATTACCACCCCTAAATAAAATATCCAATAATAATTACTCTGTGCGTGTCTAATGATTAAAAATCGACAATTTGACATTCAATATACAAATGACATTTGATGATAATTTATATTTTATAATCTAGGGGACAAAAAAATTGTGAGGAAATTAAATATAAAATGTTAAAGCTATCTTAAAACAGATTTAAATTAATATTTTTAAATGGATAAGAAAATTATATTTATATTTTAATTTCTTAATTTTTATATTTGTTAAACTTAAACGTTATTAAGTTGAAAAATTGTTAATTTTAAAAATAAGATTAAATATTTTCAAATTTAAACAGATACAGATAGTAGTATAAAACGCCGCTGCGGTGTTCGCTGTTTACATTTTATGTTATCTTGTTGATTATGGTCTCCAATATTTGTATGTGATATACTTATTTGTGAAAGTGACCGTGTTCTATTATGCTTGTCTTATACAAAAATGATGGCAGTCCACCGGCTCGCGCTACAATCATGTTACTTCATATCCTTGGAGTGGAATATAAAGGGTACGATATGAATCCTGTTCTAAGGGACCAGGACACTCCAGAAATGACAAAAGTAAAAATATTGTTTTAACCATTTACCTGCCGATTTCTATGTGAAAAATTAATATATATTTTTTTATTTTAGAAAAATCCTATGAGAACAATACCCTTTATAGATGATGATGGATTTTGTTTAGGCGACAGGTAATGAAATATTATTAATGTTCCTGTTGGTTCTGGCTGTTTTCTCACCAACCATGTAGTAGTACTGACTCCAGCAAAACTGATTGGACTACTCAGTGTCACTATCATTTAGTTTTATTGTACTATAACGACATTAGAACCAGTACAGCATTGTGTATGGCATCCATATCCTATACCATTTCTATCTTTATTAACAGAGGTAACCTAGAGTAAAGAACTACTGTTCTCCCACTTTCTGTTCTAATTTTTTGGTCATTGCTACAGTTGATTTTTACCAGAATATGGAAATAAAAAAAAATTATTCCAATCATTGGGTGACATACCCAAAATGATTGCTTTAACAGTCAGTATTTTATCATTTACGCTCACCTTACATTTCATTTGACCTTCATTTATATTAAATACCAGAACATTAGTTTTGAGCTATTACCGTTTCGTATGTAAAGAAAAATACTCATTGTAATATATGTTTTAGGTATAATAAAAATATCCCAGTGCCAAGATAATGTTATGAAGATGTCATTTTTTTTTATTTTAATTACCAAAATAGATATATATATATACATAGGATGAAAGTTCTATTATGAACATTGACAATTTTATAGCAATAGAAAACACAAAAAACCATGTCAATTATGTAATATAGGAATTACTCACTTTCAAAATCTCACTGCGCGCCACAACATCTATCTAAGAAACAGCTTAGAAAATTAGTTTATTTATCTCAATAATAACTTTCAGTCATGCCATCCTGTTATATTTATTAGATAAATATGGAAAACCAGAACACTCATACCTATACCCAGCAGATAAACAAAAAAGGGCCACAATAAATCAAAGATTATTTTTTGATACTGGTATTTTATTCCCTCGTCTCAGATCAATAATGGTAAGTTTTCAAAAGTTCAATTTAGGCTGATCTATTTTTGAGATAGATTTCACAATTTTAGACTTTAAAAAACATTTTAATCTAATGTACTACAACTTTTACACTTTTCTAGTTCAGACAAATTTAATTCCAATATAAGTCGGAAATTGTGTAGTTTCAGAGAGCTAGCTTGCTTGTTTAAAACTTGAGCTAATATAGATAGAATAGAAAAACCACCTTCATGTGGCATGCTATCAAATATCTCAGTCCAAATAAATCAACTAGTAACTGCAATAGTAATTTTATATAAATAAATTTATTAAAAAAAAGAATTGCAAAAGCTACACCTCTTACAATAGTAGTGTTGTGTACTTTTATTTTCCTAATACTTTATTACTAAGATTTATGTATGTAAGTATATAAAATATATTTTTACTATTTTAAGTGTTATTTCACACTTAAAAAAGAAAATTCTAAATTTGAAGAGTTTAAATCCTGGTACATTCAATTTTTTATATGCTTTTAAATTTAAAACAAAATGTAGCTTGTTATTCATAGTTTATATTCAGTTGACAAGTTATTTAAAACTCAGGTTTCCTAAACTTTTGCACATTGACATTTAGGAATAAGCTTATCAAAAGCCTTATTATCAACTTTACACAGCCATCTCCAGTTAAATTCAGTATTACCACACCTTGCCAACCTTGCTGTAATACATTTTCTTCTCCACAGGCACCAACATATGGAGGCAAACTGACAGAATTATCAAAATTCATGGTTCGTAATATAGACGATGCATACAGAATGCTAGAGGCATATTTATGTGATACTTTATACTTGGCGGATGATGTTATCACATTGGCTGATTACTGTGTAATCACTACGATATCTTCTTTGCACGGCTTACATCCTATTGATGGAGAATTGTTAGTGAATATTTCTTTTATTATATTGTTTTTACCTTTTTTATCAGCTTTATTGTTAGTAGTTTTTGTACCAAGTATTTATGACACTGTTAGAATACTGAGTGTTTACATAAATAGCCAAAATATATTACATGATCAAGTTGATATAAAGCATTTCGAATATACCATGATGAGGTTGAAAAATCTCTAAATACAATGATTACTACTCCAAACCCATTTCATAGGACATTATAGGAATTGGGAAATATATTAAATTTTAAATGAATATATTTAATATAATTTCTGTTTCTATATTTTTTATCTGTATTAATATTTAAAAAATATACAAATTTATATTGTATATGTAACAAAAAAGGAATCATCAGTACCTTCACAAAAATATATTGTTATTACACAACTAAATGAATATCAAGGGTTATAGGAAACTAATCATGTCAGGTGTATACACATTTATTATATTTTTTTAAACTTAATTGTTTTAGGTATCCAAAATTAAAACAATGGTACGAGAATATGTATAGGCAAGATATTTGCAGGAAAATCAACCAGCCGGGAGCCGAATACCATGTGTCCAGCTTGAAAGCTCTAATGAAACATAATAAAGATAATCAAAACTCAAAACTATGATCTATTATCAATATATTTGTAGAAAATGTTATTTTGAAGTCTCTACTTTAAATTATTTATATAAGTCTTTAAAAATTTTATGATTAAAGGAATATTGTTTCTTTAAAAAATAACATGTTAAACAACTACATTATAACTATTCATATTTATACTTCATAAAAATAATACTATACAATGTCACATTGATTAATCAATTAAATCCACAATAATAATAAAATTGTTGTAAACACCACAGTGGCCATTGTGGCATTGTCTGTTTATAAATATGACAGTTGTTGGGTCATTCCCACTCAGAGGAATATTAATTATTTCATCATTATGTCACTCAAGTAAAAAGACAGCGTTCAGCGCTGGAACTCAGCGCCACACAATGTCTCAAAAATAGGAAAATGTCTAAACAAAAGGTTCCTTTCACTTACCCTGCTACATGCGGGATACAGCGCGAAGCTAAGGGTGTAAACAAAACACAATATATCGTTACGAATCACAGGTTTTCATTTATTTCAATAACTAATATGAAATGTAAAGAGTTTAAATTAAAACTTTACACTCCAGCAACGTCTAGGGCTATCTATCTATATAGCCGATACGATAACTTTATGAGAAATGAATGATTACAAAAAACGTTTACATTCCCTATAAGTCTTGTATAGTCCTCTTAACGCCCGCACTCAAAACATGTATAACACTTATTTTATAACAAGTCTCTCACACACACATTTTTCAATGGAATTAATTACATAGAGATCTGTCACTTGTCAAACGTTTAAAGATATTTTTTTTCCTTGTAGGGCGTTTGGGCGTTACGTTTGTTGCACGTTAGTCTTATGTTAGCGGCTGGATTAGCCGTCCTCCTTTGGCGGTGTGAACCATCCTGTTGGTGGAAATGCAATTAAATAAATAAAAGATATCATTAAAGCAATACTAGTTTATTCATTAATTAATAAATCAAGAGGTCTGTCTGTTCTTATAACAAGGCAATGTGCGATTGTTAAGTTCCACCATACACACAATGCCGAAATTTCGGTGACAAGTGGGGAACGGAATGGAGTGTCCGAACACTAGGTTTTTGAGTCTCTGCCTACCCTCTGTAAAACGAAAAAAAAATAGACAAAATACATAAAAATATAAGATAATCATTTCTTTGTCATATCGTTGTATCTCTAGCGAAGTAACCAGAGAACTAAAACACCAAACGTTGCGGTCTCGGCACACCATTTCGCCTAATCCACTGTCATTAACCTATTCATTCATTCTTGCCCTCTGGATGGTTCTCATGTTTTATACGTGACCTTCCTTCAGTACGATATACGATTATGTTTTCGAAAGACAATCGCGGTCTTCCTCTACCTTTTTTTAACTTTCAAAAATTTCATTTCTCTTTTCATAAATCTTTCTTGCCATTCTTTCATCGCTCATTTGCTCAATATACTCAAACCACCTAAGCACATTTGATCTTCATTCTCACCGTGACATCCACGCTAATATCTACTATTCTGTGTAACTCTGCATTGGTTATGCAATTAGCAAAACTAACACCGCAGATCCTACGAAACGATTGTCTCCACAGTATTCATCTTTCTTACATACATCTTCTGTAATTCCACGTTTCGCTGTCGTGTAACAGCGTCGGTAAAAATACTGCACAGTGTACGGTCAAATGCGCAGCTATGCTGCCGTTTCACTGTCTCATCAATGCAGCTAAGGCACCGTTAACTTTGGCCACGGTGTATATTGTGCTCACAGTGCTCATAGCGCGCTAACGTGCGGTCTGAATTGTGCCTTTCATGTTCACTGATAGCGTTGAAAATTGTATGAAGGCACTTGTGACGCCACTACTTAATACTTACAGTGCTGTCGGGTCGGAGCGTTAGCACCGTGAGCAATGTCACTATCGTCACTTTCCTCAATTGCTGAAAATGCTTGAATACAATCATTTTCACAAGCATTATATTTATCGGCTATAACACTTTTAACTTGTCAAATTCGTAAGCACGCTCATAAGTGGTCCGTATTATTAGTACTGCTAACTGACGTTGGCGCGCTCACTAATATTGGACTGCACGTTAGAAGTGTAAGCTTCGTAAGCACTGTGAGCACAATTCGGACCGCGGCCTTTGCAGCAATTCAAACGACTTTCCACATACATTTCGTATCTTCCGTTTCATACTTCTCAGATATACAACTACATTATCTAGTTCTAATGTATTATTATTAACGCTGATCTGACATTGTCTTTTCTTTATTTCTTTCAAATGCCCTTTGTCTTATTCACATTCATTTAATTTTAGTTTATTGTGATAAGACCATTATGATGCTGGGGTCAGTGTCTGATTGTAAATGTGATAGTTGTCGAGGTAATCACCACTTAATCTAATCTTATTTTAATCATTTTTATTTCCCCGTTCTGGGAAAATATGGGGTAATATTGAGAGTAGAGTGGCAATCCTACATGTGAAACTTTATTCATCCTGCATATGGAAGTACAAGAGAAAGTACCAGTATCAAAACACTACATTTTTCCTTATATTTATAAATATGTTATTAGTATATTTAATAATTTTAATCTTTTGTCTTACTAAAGTGGTTAAATGAAAATAATTAGTTTTCTCATGCAGACATTGAACTCGCAGAAGTCAGAAATCAAAACTTTCAATGACAATGTCAAGGTCAATATGACATTGACCTCCAAAACCATAAAGGATTTTTCTATTGGCCAGCTGATATATAACTAACTTAAAAAAACGTACCATTCTTCTCGTGTATTTGCACTAAACACTTGAAGCTTTGCTGGGCGCGGGCCAAGCTGTACTGCGACTGCGACACCACTTTGGTGGCCCCAAACTGGATTCGCGCTTTGCCCTTCACTAGTGTAGCTGCTATTTGCATAATGACCGCCTCCACTGTGTACGCTGATGACCAGCCCTGCTTTGTTAGGAGTTCCATACATATTGCACCACCTACTAATACGTAGCCACCTGGAATGTTTGATGGAAAGGATATAGTTTGTTTAGATCAAATTAATATATATCTTATATAGAAAAACATCCGATGCGTTTGCTTGTGATGTAACTAACACTACACGTAACTTTAAACTATTAAAAAGGAGAGTTTGTCAGGATTTACTCTTGACATTAAAACAAGATCTCGTGAAAGATCGAATAAAAAAAGTAGCTACAAAAATTCAAGCCATTACCTGATATAATAGGATATACAACACGTACAAATGGTGGTTCAAATGGATACGTCTCTTTGAACATAATGTTCAGCAGAATTGAATCTTTGCCCTCCTTCTCTTTAAGCAGGAGCAGGTCATTGTGCAACGGACTATCGGGGTCTACGGACCGCAGCGTTATGTTCCACTCGTAGAGTGAATCATTTACTAATTCTGAAAAAATGAAGGATTTATTTTATTATGGCTATTTAATTTCAATATTAATAGATGTATTTTTTAAGCATTATACACTTATAAAAACGAAACGAGTTTCCTTCTCGTAAAATTTTAAAGCGATCAAAAGTGCACATAAATATAAAATTAACATATATTTTATTGTATATAGTAAGCAAAGAGTACAAATCAAATTTCAAAATTGTAAAAACCTTATAAAAAAATTACATACGCATCGTTTTTTAAAACATTTATTTAAATAAATGTTTTAAAAAACGATGCGTATGTAATGTTCTCTGAGATTTTTTGTTAACACATTGTTAGCAGGTTTACACTCTAAGCTGACGAAATATTAAAAAAATTGACTCTTCAATCCTAAATAATGATAGAATATGATAGAAAGCAGAGAACAAAGTGCTTTTACAAGATGTCTCGGTTTTTTCTACATACTGTTACAAATATGAGTAAAACGAGAACCTGTATAAAATTAATTAGTAAGGTCTGACCGCAGAAGCTTAACGTGTACTGTAATAGCAGGTTGTGGGTTCATTTCCCACTCGACAAATGAAATATTTAATGTTTTCAATTTAATTATTTAATGTATTCATTTCTTCCAGAGCGAAGAAGTCAAAACGCGGTAAATTTCTCCCCTCAACACGCAATGCCTCAAATTCGACACAAAGTGGGAAACGGAGTGGAGAGTCTTAACACTCGGTCCTCAAATTCCCTCTGTCCACCCTGCCATGTGCGGGATACAGCGTGAAGCTGAATATACAGAATTAACACTCACCTATGGAATACATATTATTTTTAAATGAGTGTGAGCGGTATATATCACGCAGCTCCTTCATGAGGCGGTCGGTGGCTTGTAGGGAGCCCGAGACGCTGCCCGATAGGTAATCCTGTCGTTGATTCTGTCTTAGCCGCTCTAATGTTGCTAGGTGCTCTGTTTCCATGTCGTCCTGGACGGAAATTTAAAAATAATTCAGTTATGTCAATTTAAAATATTTTGTTTGACAAAAGCGGTATTAGATTTTGATTTTGGTTAAGCTGAAATTTCAGTAGTTACATTTTGGTTACAGTATTGTTCTATGCAGTCGCAATAAAATTGCATAGTGGTGAAATTTGGACGTATCAAATGCTAATAAAATAACTATCACAGAATTAGAAAACATGTGATACAAAAAGTAATTACCAGCAACTAAAATTATTCTGTAAATTATAAACATAAAAATGACATTATAAGACTATCAAAACATTTGTCATCATTATGAAGTAAGAGTTATGAAGCCTAGATTAGCCACGCTTTTCCTTGTTACCAGAGCGAAGAAACAAAAACAAACTAATATTTAAATTGAAAATATTAAATATCTATTTTCCTCGAGTGTTTATCAAACCCATAACCTTTCCTTTAACACGCTTGTGCCCCTATACCATTACAGGCCTTTAATTTTCAAACATTCAGAATATTAATACAGAATACAGAATAATATTAAAAAAAATAATAATAATTCAAATCACCTTGTTGCTACGTCCAGCATCATCAACCATTTCCAATGGCAGATCGTCCTCTCCTTCAGACTCGTCCTCCTCAGCTGCCATCTCTTCATCTTCCTCGGTGCCGGACTCCGCACCGTTTGACGTCACGCTTGGTACTCTGTAACGTTAGAGATTCATTTTATTAGAAAATCTTTATATACTGAAATTATCTCTCTCTCTCAGCTTCACGCTATATCCCGCGCATGGCAGAGACAGAGGTAACTTGGGAACCTAGTGTTAAGTCACTCCCGTTTCCCACTTTTCCTCGAATTTGAGGCATTGCTTGTTAAGTGGCGGAACTCAACGCCGTGTTTTGCCTTGTACCAGAGGGGAGAAATAAAAACATTAAACATTTAAATTGAAAATATTGACCATGTCAATTCCTCAAGTGGGGATCGAACCCTTAACCTATCGGTTTCAGTCACACCCTGGTGCCGCTGATAATATCCAAGAGAAAAGGAAATTAAAAAGAAATATCGCGAAATAATATCTTTTTTATTTCTAGTTCCATTTTGAGTATCTATTTTAATTTCTAACTTTGTTTGGTTGAACAACCTAATCTCAGGAACTACGCATTTGAATTAATAAATTATGTGTAATGTTACAGACCGCTTATCGATAAATGCGAAGATTACGATAAAAGACACTGTCTGTAACTTTTGTATATGTCGTAATTTGTCTCATCTCTTAGTTATCTTCATCTTACCTCGCGGGCGAAGCTTCAGGTAAAAGGTAGTGCCATATGAAACGATATACAATTGTTATAGTATGTAACAATTAAAGCGTAGAGTTATAGTATGTAAAAATTTTTTTTTGTCGTGAAACAATATAAACTGTATGGTAAAATAACAATTTATGTTTACAACTTATTTATAAATATTTCTTTATACTTTGTTAATTGACGTGCTTATTTTAATTTGATGGTAAGCTTAGTTGTACTTGAAATATGTTAAACATTTGAAATAAAACATATTTGAAAAGTACTATGCTTAGGGCCACAAATATAGCCGGGTTGACTACAAAACAATCTTTGTATACAAATATACTAAGATTGAATCTTGAAACCAAGATTAGCTCAATAAAACTTATACTTATAAACGTATAAGACGTTTAAAGAGATAAAACTTATTGTGTAAATGAAATGAGTGGGAACATTTTACACATACATCAAAATGTTATGTATACTGTAACTGCGATATTCTTATATAATTGATTGTCATAACAATAACAATTTTGAATTAAAAGTAGAAACAATAAAAAAATAGAACAAATTGTTTTTTTAAAGAGAAGTAATATTGATAAAATGTAAACGAAAAGAGAAATTATTTAAAATGCTTGGCATAAGCGTACAACTGTAAGCGTAACAGGTTTTGGATTCAATCCCCATTCGAGGAAATATAATATTTAATAATTTTATTTATACACCCTGGTGACAAGGCAAAGTGCGGCACTCAATTCTACCACTTAACGCATTATTGTACTAAAATAATTAAGAAAGCTAAATTATCTGTAACGTAATCAGCACAGTCCTTTTTTATTGTAGCTAAGCAGCAGGATTCTAAAAAAAAGTCGTATATACAACATAAATCCCACTCTTTTTAAAATAAAATTAACAATGAATTATATAGCGTTAATTTTATTACAACATATTTAAAAAAAAAGCATTTTTCAAGAAACTATTTATGGTTCCAAAAATAACTTTGTCACAGTCATTTAATTGGCGTACATATTTAAAAAAACAATTATATAAATTAAAGTACAAATAAGAAAACCAATTCATGTTTAATCAGATATCACGAAATAATGTTCTAGGAAAACCGTCACAATTTATGAGTGACACATTCATTTCTGCCTACACAACACATTATTTATATACATTAGACGTTCAAAAAGTTGCATTACGAAATAAATATGACTAGAAATCATGTTGAAAATATAATGATTACAAATACCGTTGAAAATATAACAAAATATTGGAAAAAATTTCATCACCTTAAGTTAATGATGAAATTTGTTATGAACAGCAGTCATATATAAAACAAAAATAGCTTTACGTGTGAAAATTTTAAAATTGAGTTTGTTGAAGTTGCCCAATTTCGATACATTGTTGAGTCACGGAACTCAATACCACGCTTCGTCTGCGAAAAGCCGGAAAATAACAATTATTTAAATATAATCAATCGTTCCTTTGAACGAGGATCAAACTCACAACCATTGACGTTTAATCAGAAGCTGTTCTAAGTTTATTATAATCAAAACGACTTTACTTTTGCAGAATTGGTTATTTTTAAATTAATTTAATTGATACTTAAAAAATATTGTAAATCAACTGTTATGCAAATAAATGCAATATATATTTGAGTTGTTCAGTCTCATAATGTTATATACAATCTACTTTTTTTTCTTTTTTTTTAGCTTCACGCTGTATCCCGCATGAGGCAGGGTTGGCAGAGGGAACCCGGGAACCTAGTGTTAAGACACTCCGTACCACTTCCGTTCCCCACTTTCCGCCGAATTTGAAGCATTGCGTGTTGAGCGTTTTTAAATTTAAATAAGAAATATTTCATTTCCTCGACTGGGGATCGAACCCAGAACCTGTCGGTTGCAGTCACACGCTTGTGCCGCTGCGCCACTACAGGCCTCAATCTACTTAATAACAATTTACTTAATATAAAATATAGAGCGTCACCTATACATATTAATATTATAAAAAAACTAAAGGAAATAAGGCATTTTTAATTATCGCAATCCGCATTTATTTGCATACAAATTCTAATATGCTAATGCAGTGGGGCGTTTCGTTGGAACGTTCTCTGGGGTGTAATAAAAAGGAACTGCTATTCATATAGTTCTGACGTCATAAAGTGAAAGCATTCTGAGTATCTATTAATTAATCCGGTATCTATTTCAATGTTAAAGTCCACAAGCAAAGTAAATAAATATCGTAAAGATATATTATTAAATATTCACTACAAACGGTCCACAAATCTTATAACTGTAACATTCTCAGCTTCACGCTGAATTCCGCACATTTCAGGGTTGGCCACAGGAAACTTGTAAGTCTACTTTCCGCCAAATTTGAAGCATTACGCATTACCTTGTTACCAGAGCGACGAAATGAGAATATAAAATATTGAAATTGATAGATATTTACTATTTTATTTCCTCGTTTGGAGATCAAACTCATCGCCTATAGCGCCTATATCTACAGTTACATACACTTATCGACATATCTAAAAGTTAATCCTTCATAAAATAAAGTACCCAAAAGAGACACATATCGATTGAAATACATACTCTATAACGGACCAGAAATCCGTAATAGACAAATGAAAAATATTCTTATTGTTAATGTTTTATAAATAATATTAAATATTACCTTAGCTGCGGTACAGGGTGGAGGGGTAGTGATAACGTGTCCAAGTCCGGCGGCTCAGGGACGCCATGCAGTTTGCACAGCTCCCTCAAGAGGATACCCACCTGATACGGTAATATTATGTTTTTTATTCATCTACAATACTGTAATGTACAACATTATCGAAATCTATACAGAAACAAAATTATACAATTAATTAAAAAGATTGGAAGAAGACAAAATGGTTATTTGTAAATCTCTTCCTGTCGACCAGTAGAAGTGGATGTCTGTCTATCTACCAAATGATAATGTAACGAACGGAGAATGAAAAAATATTAAAATTAATGATATTCATAAAGTAAAATAATTGTAAAAATAAACCAAAATGATGTAATGTAAAGTGCATTTAGTTTTTTTAATTTTATCGTAAAAACATCTCAATAGTAACTAAAGACACAATTATTTATAATTACCTGATTTATAACATGATTATCTCTCCCTTGTGTATTGGTGAGGATCTGCACTGCATTTGTAACAATGGGATCCTCGCTGTCTGCAAACCACACCGGAGGCGTGTTCGGATACGTCTCCTGTAAAAATTACACGTACAGATATTTATCGGCTGCACATTTCATATTTTAATATTAAAAAAACGTCAATGTAAAATTATATTAAGAAATATATATTTTAAGTTTCAGGCTTTATCACATACGTAGGCAGAGCGCCAAATGTCGACTCCAAGACACTGCGTTTTAGATTTTCGCCCAAATTTTAAACAGCGCATTTTTTTTGATATTGTGGTGAAATTCCATTTTTTCAACCTAATACATTATTTTTTTTTATTTTTTTATTTTTCAATCAATAAATAACTTATTTGTACAGTCAAACCGTAACTTTATGCCATGACGATGGCCTCTATTATTCTTAATATTTAAGATATTTAAAATATTTATTTCTTCATTTTGGGATCCACCAGTAGGTGCGGGTTCAAATCTCGCTGCGTTCACATTTTTATACGTTTCCTTAAAAGTAACAGGATATAAGCAAAACTTAACACAAAATAAGAGTCGGAAATAATTTACATATTATAAGCGCTTTTATAAATACTTACTGCTGACCTTAAATGTCAATTCTCACTATCAGTACAAAATTAGTATGAGCTTTTGAAACGAATTTAATGTTAATCAATTCTTATTTACAAATGTATGTACATTTATAGATATTTATTTAGTATTTATATTTTATATTGTATAAATATTTATAAATAAAAAAATTGAATCTGGGCCTTGTTTTTTTGACACAATGAAGTAATATATATATACTTATACATGTGTATGTGTATAACTGTAAAGGGTTGAAAGTAAAAAAGATTATTAAGAACCTTTAGACTACCAATATTTTGACAATAAAGTAAATAATCAATAATAAACATAATATTAATTACACATTCTCTAGTTACCACCCATACATCGACATGTTTCGATTGTCGTCGACGCATAATCTTTTGTTTAACAACACCAGCCAAACATTTAGAAATTGATACAATTAAGCGTCGAAATTCCAAATTCGTTAATTAGGTATCAAATTACCTATTAATAAAAGAAGAAAATACAGTGCTTACGATTACTGCATACGATAATAATGGGTTCAAATCATTGACTATCTTATGCAGTAATAGCAAGTATTGTGCCAGTTAGTCACAAAGGCTTGACTGCGTCGCGACATCGTATCGAATAAAATAGATTGAGCATTGTATAGGACTTCTGTACTTTTAATCGGCTTCTATGTTAATAAATACATCAAAATTCATACATTACAGTTTTATGTAAGCACAACTGTTCAAATGTAACGAACAATGCTCATGTCTTTGTATAATAGTTATTATCATACAAAATTTATTTATTATTACATTATCAAATAACAATTAAAACACCATATAGGTGTTTAAAATATTAATTAATGTAATGTAAATTATTTTCTATTATTTATAAATTGTGCTTCCAAGTTGGAAGACCAATATATATAACTGGCCGTGGGCAATAGTGATCACTCACCATCAAATGACCTGTACGCTTGTTTGCCTTGTCTTTTCCATCAAAAAAAGCATAATTGTCAAAGAGATGGAACCACACCAGAGCATGGAAATGAAAATAATTAATTCTTCCAAATGGGAATTTAAGCTCATTCTTTGTTTTTAAAATAATACTGCTTTCACTGGTCCACATCACCAAGTTGAACATTATTAATATAAAATTTTTATTATGTCATTTATGTTTACAAGGTCTAGTCTACGTATTAATTTACATTTATTCCACATTCACAAAGCTCAAAGTTGAATATGTCACCCTCTCATTAACATGACACTAAGAGACTCAACACAAGTTAAGAAAATTATACATAAATAAGTATTTCAAGTGTCCATAGAGAGCAAAGGGTTTAAAAATTCAGGTTTTGTACTGTCCAATTATATTCTTTTTAGTGTCAGTGCATTTTACAAAGAGCGGCCTGGATGCAGGGAGAAAGATGTCAGGAACAAATTCACTTGACCTACATGCTGTACAATGACTACTATGGAATAGATATGTTGACTTGTCTACTAAAACAATAAATAGAACTTGATATGTGCTGTATTAGGTTATTTATAATTAACATGTTAATATAAATAATCTCCTTATAGTACTGGATTAAATAGTTTAAGTAGAAATCAAGATATGTCTTGATCATAATAAAAAGTAGACTTAACATACATTCCATATATTTTTTTCTTTTGTAAGTGTAAAATAATATTTTAAAATTGTTAATCTGACTGATGTAAGTTACTGACATACATTTCTATATACACACACCTAAAAGTACATTGATTATACATAGTCAGCTTCATGCTGTATCTTGCACATGGCAGGGTAGACAGAGGGAACTTGGGAACCTAGTGTTAAGTCACTCCGTTTCACATCCATTCCCCATTTACCGCCGAATCTGAGACATTGCATGTTTAGTGGCAAAAGTCAAAGCCATGTTTGGCCTTGTACCAGAGCAAAGAAATCAAAACATTAAATATTTAAATAGAAAATATTAAATATTTCATTTCCTCAAACAGGGATCGAACCCACAACCTGACGGTAACAGTCACACACTTGTGCCGCTGCACCACAACAGGCCTCAATTATACAAATTTTCAAATATTTTCTTTCCCCACTGTATTAGACAAAGCTCAACATTGAATTCACACAATATCATAAAATTATGTCTCTAATACTATATTTACCCGTACTACCCGTACCTGAGGTAGGTATAAATAGAAAAAGTATAAAGTCAAAAAAAATATATACAATATTGGTTTTCTTCAAACTGCTAAAAAACTTGGTCTAAATCAACACAATAATACATAAGACTAGAATAGCAACCTGATTATATTTTAGAATGATTAACATAAAAATCAGGAAATACAAGTAGAAAAAGTTGTATATATTATTATGAAAACTATAAAACAATTTTGCTTTAAAGTATAGATTGGAATATAATTTTATTGTCATCCTATTTATATTAATATAGCTATGTCTCTGTAATAGAATAGTTTTTACAGTAAGCATCTAAACACCTCTGCTTAAAATGAAATTTTACTCTTTACTTAACAGAAAAATATTTACTATAAGTTTCAATAACTTGTATATTTTAATGTTTTTACAAAATAGCAATCAAGACTCCTTATCCTTTGCTTCCCTACTTTTCATTTCATTGCATATTAAGCAATAGAACTCAATGGTGCTCTATGTCCACCAATATGAAGAAATAAAAACAGTTTAGATACATGTATTAATTTCACTGAGGGAAGATCACATACATCACATGTTAATCGTATGACAGTTTAAAATTATCTCTTAATTATAGATATATAATATCTATCATAGTATGGAATGATATATTAGTAGTAAATAATCTTGTTGTAAAATTGTATTAGCAACATACAAATCTATTATTATGTTTTGATTTTCTTACAAAAAAGGAAAATTAAGAGGTAGAAATTTATTAAATTGTTTGTTTTATTAAGAAAATTTTAAATGACTATGTACCTAAAAAAAATTTAAATTGACACAAACATACAATTATTTTTGTTCTTAAGAATTTAACAATATACTTCTATACACAATGTTCCTGGAAATATTTTGTGTGGTCATCCAAAAAAAATCTTTAGAAAAAAAAGTTTGAGACTTACTATGCTTAAACTTGCAATCTTTACATCAGGTACCACAAAAAGCAGGTAGCCAGCATGACTAAGAGCCTTTGTCCTAAAATCGCGCATCTATACCGTTATTTAAGCAAAACAGACATTACCCTCAATAAATGTAGCTGTAAAGAGTCTCGCACTCTGAATAGACTGCTGAAACTTAAATAATCGATACGATGATTCGTCATGGACCCGTAAATCATTTAGAAAGAAACGTCATACTATGATGAAAAACCTGCGCACATAGCAAAAGCGTTTACTTTTAACGTAAATAAACAATCGGAGTGGTGTTCACATTTTCGTGTGACAAAACATGCGATATAAGCAATTTCAAAAGGAAAATAATCACTTCCGTAAACCTTTTGTTGACAGCCCTGCCCTTATAAACACGACCCTTTGTCCTAACTAACGATAATCAATACGAACCATCATTAATTTCAGAACGTAATCTTTATATTTCTTCAAAGCTTGACAATAACTTAATGTACTTACCGTGATATTTGCGTGGATTTCGTATTTCTTTCCATTTTTGCCAACGAATCTGCAGGTCAGTTCGTCGACACTAGCTGACATTATCTGAAACCGCTCATGGTTTTTTGGAAACACTTGTTCTAGAGTCTTTATTTCTAACTTAAGTGTATTTAAGCAAGCCATTAGTGTATTGAAACACTAATTTTTAAACTAAATAACTATTTGCCACATTAGAATACATAGAAATACATTTACGTTCACTCCCGACCAAGCAAAATGGCGGAGCGCAATGGCGGACCACTACAAATACAAAATATCGATGATAGAGGGCGTTCATATAAATAACATCGTCTCTCTCACTTTATGGACATGTGCTCCCATATCCTTGTAAGTTGTAACTTGTAAGTTTAAACCTAAAAAACAAATACATTATTAAACAAAATTATCTACAGAAGAAACAAATTAGCGGATTATTGTTGTATAATAATATTATATACATATTTTGTTGTATTTTTACTCTTTTTTGTAAGTTTATCGATTATTTTATTTTCATTACATATTAAAATACCATAGATTCTTTAAAAAGAAATTGATGAAGTTATTTTTTTCTAGCTTAAAATCACCCCGCAACATAATTTTAAATACATTTTGGTACTTAAATTAAAGTGAACACAATAGTGAGCGCATAAAAATCGACTCGTACCGAAAAAAGAATTAACTAAACGTAATATAACTTTAGAAATCAAATTACATGCTTTGAAACTTGGTTCAATAGATCTTTTATTTCAGTGACTATAATGTCATAAATTTGAACTTATTTATGTCAAATCTCAAGTGTCAATTAATGTTTACATTTTGGAATGCACGCTAGAAACGTCATAACTCATAAATAAAAAAAAGTATTAAAATATATAAATTATATACTATATTGGTAGTTGGGAGAATAAAAGTTAGTTTTTTTTAAAAAAACTTGCTAAATATTGCATGCTTTCTACTATTTAAAAATATGTAATTGTTTTATGTCTCAGTGTTTTACTTTTATAGTTTCAAAAGATATATGTTGTGTATTACTGTCGCCTTTAAGTTGGAATTTGTAACAAAAATCTTTAAAATATGAGTAAAAAATCTCGAGATTATTATGAGTCTTCGAGGAGGAAAAGATCTCGTTCTGATGAAAGAGATTTAACGGAAAGGCATAAAGTCAGAAAACAAAGTCCTTCTGCAACAACATCTAATAATGAATTTAGTTTCTTAAACTACAAGAAAAATTTGAATAAAATGATAACATACAGCGGTGACTCAAATACCATAATAAACAATCTTGACGACTTTTGGATATTTGTAAAGAAATACGAAGATACTTTGAAAAAGGCTGGTAAAACAATTATAGATATAGAAACGAAAGATTTCGACGTCACAGAAAAAGGAATTCCGAATATATTTTCCAAACATCATTGCATAAATTTTAAAAGTAAAATGAAATTTCTTGATTCAGTTTATGATGACAGGGAAAAGAAGAAACTGGACAAAACAATGTTTGATATGTTCTTAAATATTGTTTCTATATATTTAGATTTTAAGAATAAAGAGAAATTTGAAAAGTTAAGAAAATTGAGGAAAGCCCAAAATGATCTTCCTGTTGCTAAATATAGGTTTATTTTTATTTTATTTTAACCTAGCATAAGTTAATTTTTAATAAATTCAAATGAGTTTTTGTTGCAATTTAAATTTTACAGAAATGACATTGTATCAGCTGTACAAAATGAAAAGGTAGTTATTGTAGCTGGTGACACGGGATGTGGTAAATCAACACAAGTACCTCAGTACTTGCATGCTGCTGGATTTCAAAACATAGGTAACTGTGTAATAATTTCATTCGCATAAATATACATATCTATATTATAAGGCTAATGAGTTTCTTTAGTTGAACCTGCTAATCTCAGAAACTATTAGTAAGAAATAATTTTGTGTTGGATATTGTATGTTGGATATTTTTTTATTTATCAATTAGAATGTATTTAAATACCTTAAATTTGGCAGAAAGTGGGGAATAGAATTCCATACCTTAGTACTAGATCCCCAAGTTCCCTCTGCATGCCATGTGCGAGTTACAGCATGACGGTGAAAAAGAACAAATCTGAGCTAAGCTTTTTCTTAAAAACTAATCCATTATAATTTCCTTTTATTTATTTCACAGCATGTACTCAACCCCGAAGAATAGCTTGTATATCTTTATCAAAGCGTGTTGCATTTGAAATGCTAACACAGTTTGATACAAAGGTTGGATATCAAATAAGATTTGAAAAGAGTAAGACAGCAGATACTAAAATATGCTTTATAACAGAGGGCTTGTTATTAAGACAGGTATATATTTTATTATGATTGATTTATAATTTAAAAATTAAATTGTATATATATTGCGAAATACATAATTTTTAAATTTCAAAACTTGTAGGTACGTAAAGAAACAAAAATTATTGCATTATGAAAACCATTTTGTGGTACGATATCTGCCAGTAAACATTATATACCAAGGAAGTGTCCATGGATTTCTGTATTTCAGTACATAGTAGTTATTTTAATAAATATTTAAATTATATAATCTACATCTAAGTTAAATTTTAAATTTGATTAAAAAAATCTAAAAAACAAAATTAAACACAATAGAATATTTGTTTCTAGGCTACATTATGTATATGCTTTCCACCTTTGGCCTAATTATTCAGACATTGTGTTTTGACATTGAGTGGCTGAACTACTATAGTAAGAAAATTAAAAAAAGTTATTTATTTCTGTCAATAAAGATTCAACCCACACTACCATGATCACAATCAGACAACCATGATCACAATTAGATAACCATGATCACAATCAGACAACCATGATCACAATCAGACAACCTTGATCACAATCTGATAACCATAATCACAATCAGACAATCATAATCACAATCAGACAATCATGATCACAATCAGACAACCATGATCACAATTAGATAACCATGATCACAATCAGACAACCATGATCACAATCAGACAACCTTGATCACAATCTGATAACCATAATCACAATCAGACAATCATAATCACAATCAGACAATCATGATCACAATCAGACAACCATGATCACAACCATGTCATCTCTTTTTGTTCAGCCTTACGCTGCATACAGCTGGTTAAGCAGAGGGAACATATTGTTAGGACACTCCATTCCCCACTCAATGGACGCTTATGCTTATTATTATTAATTTCAGATGTCATCAGAAAATTTGCCACAATATGATGTAATAATACTTGATGAAATACACGAAAGGCATCTCATGGGTGACTTTTTGCTTGGCATCCTAAAATGTCTTATACACACAAGAAGTGATATTAAACTTGTACTTATGTCGGCAACAATTAATATAAAATTGTTTGAAGATTATTTCTGTAGAGAAGAAGCTGTTGTTATACAGGTATGTCAGTTAAACTTCATATTTTTTATGTTAGAAAAATATGCTTAAATCATTGAAAATTTGGTTTAAATTTGAGTGTGAGGTGTTGATTAAAAGAGATTTTAATAAAATTATCTACCCTGGTTGTCCTTTGTCAGTGTCTTTGTACACTCTTATCTCTAAATGAAGTTTTTACTATTATACTTTGGCAACTTTCCTTCAACATGTTTGTTCTATTTAAATCATATAGTTGATAAATAAAAAAGTTATGTCAGTTTATTGCAATTTGTTTTTTTTTTTCAATTAGCTGACATTTAAATAATCTCTCTCTCAGCTTCACGCTGTATCCAGCACATGGCAGGGAGGAAGAAGGAACCTAGGAACCTAGTGTTAAGACACTCCATTCCACTTCTGTTCTGGCATTGCGTGTCGAGTATCGGAACTCAATGCCGTCCTTTACTTTATTACCAGAACGACAAATTGAAAATTTTAAATATTTAACTTGAAAATACTCAATATTTTATTTCCTCGAGTGGGGATCGATCCCACAAACTGTCGTTTACATTCACACGCTTGTAACGCTGCGCTTCGAGAGGCTTCTAAATGAAACTGTTATTAAAACAAGAAAATAAAAATATTAGTAAATAAAATTGTGTAATTTAAGCGGGCTAAGCCGCGCTCGCGTCGCTAGTTAAGCAATAAGTTTCAGTTTTTTCCCACACTTTTTCTTACTTTTCACGTAATTCTAGACACATGTCGTGTTTAGTTGGTGATCTCAAGACAGATATTAGTTCGTTTCGTTAGCAAAGAACAAAAAGAAAAAAATCATTACCCTAAGTGAGGATTTTAACTTAACACTAGGTTCCCGGGTTCCCTCTGCCTACCCTGCCTTATGTGGGATACAGCGTGAAGCTAAAAAAAAGAAAAGTGGGAATTTGAACTAATAACTGTTGTATTAACAGTCAGATGTCCTATTACGCTACAATGGATTCATTACTATTATAATTATTTCAATTATTTCAATGTTTTTTATGTATAGGTTCCCGGAAGGTTATATCCAATAGAATTAAATTACAAGCCCATATTGATTGAAGATAAGCCATCGAGAGATGATCGACTCGATCCTCAGCCCTATGTTCAGATAATGCAGTTGATCGACAGTAAATATCCTAGTAAGTGAAATAATTTGGTCTTTAAATATTTTGTGTATATATATATATTAAAAAAAAAACGTTGGTTTTGTTCAAAAAACATAAGATTTAATTTTTTTCTTTACGTTTTTTCTTACTTATCAGTGTTGGTAAAGGCATCTAGCATTAAGGCCTGTTCGCCAATTTTGGTCGTTTTCGGCATAATGCATATTGAGATGCGGAGGTTAACATCGTGTTTTGTTTTTGTTATCAGTAAGAGGTACTGAAAAAAATCCTCTAGAGTGAAATTTGAATTATGGCTGTATCTCGTACACTCTGATTAGAGAACTAAACTCAGAATAATGCTTCGATAAATTAAATCATACTGAATTATACAATATAATAATTGAATATTCACAGATGATGAAAGAGGTGATCTGTTAATATTTATGTCGGGTGTTCAAGAAATAACCTCCATATGCGATGCAGCTCAACAATACGCAGAGAAAAGTAAAACGTGGATAATTTTGCCGTTGCATAGCGGCTTGTCTCTTATAGAACAAGATAAGGTATATTTATGTATTTTTTTTTACAATAATATACGAAAAAATAACTAATATAGCCTGTTGTGGCGCAGCGGCACAAACGTGTGAACGACAAGTTGTGGGTTCGATCCACATTCGGGGAAATGAAATATGTATTTGATATTTTCAAAATAAATAATATTTAATGTTTTCATTTCTTCGCTCTGATTACAAGGCAAAGCGCTGCGTTGAGTTCACTCAATGCGCGATGTCTCAAATTCAGAGGAAAGTGGGGAACAGAGTGTCTTAACACTATGTTCCCAAGTTCCCTCTGCCTACCATGTGCGGGATACAGCGTGAAGCTGAGTATATTGAAATTAAAATAATATTTGACTAGTAATAATTTTATTTATGTCCAATTTGGTTGGCACATTTGCTTACTTAAAAAAAGCACATTTAAAGTAGTTTTTTTTTAACAAAGTTTATTTGCTTGTAAAATATCGAGACATTTTCGATATATGATTAAGACTATTTTTTAGAAAACTTCAGAATGTTAAATTTTTTAGTTAAAAATTACTGGGAAACTGCGTGTTGAGTAGCGTGATTTAATGCCGCGCTAAGTAAAGTAATACACCTTACCAGATCGTTGAAATGAAAATAATGAATTACATATATCAAATGATTATTATCGAACCCACTAGTATCGCACTTATAATCAAACACTGGTCCACTAGGTACATACATAAAAAATCAGAGGTGTTAAGGGACACCCGGATGGATCGACGTTCCCTTCGGTTAATTAGTGAAGGAATTGTTATAATATTTTTTTATTTTTACGAATGTAATGTAATATAAACCTAATCATAATAATTATAATTGTTATTTTATTATTGTTAACATATTCTATTATTTTACTATTTATTGTGTACAAAAAACTTGTGTAAACTTAACAAAAAATAAATAATCGTCGCGATAAAGCAAAAGCATGTTTCTCTGTGTGTGTCTCTCTCTCTCATAGAAAGCAATGGATTTGCTTTCTATAAGAAAAAGAGAGACACATTAAAATGTGCACGCCATACGGCTACCACACTAAAGCAAAAAGTGTCGTTAGAACATTTCGTTAGAGTTTTTTCCGTCTAGCCCCCTTTCACCACACGCGATAAGGAACATCGTTCTAATAATAATTATTCTTATATTTTTACAGGTATTTGATTATCCTCCAGAGGGCGTCAGAAAATGCATAGTGTCCACCAATATCGCTGAAACTTCAGTCACAATAGATGGCATTAGATTCGTTGTGGATTCAGGAAAAGTATAAAGAATTTTATCCGTTATTACAATTTAGAGTACAAGAAATTTTAAATTATAAATATATATATTTTATTTTATTATTATTTTTAAAAATATTTTTTTTTTATTTTTGTTTTAATATCATTAACAAATATTTAGAAATAGTTTATATGTGTCAAGAATATATTTTTTATGTGTTATTAATTTTAGTTACGTACATTTTTTACTTAGGTGAAAAAACAATAAGTTATTAGCAATATAACTATATCGTTATTTACAGGTTTATACAAAATGTATAATGTATAATGTGTCATGTATAATATTTTGTTCTAATAACTTGTAGGTAAAAGAAATGAGCTACGATTCATCAACAAAAATGCAAAGGCTTAAAGAATTTTGGATATCCAAAGCGAGTGCTGATCAAAGGAAGGGGAGAGCTGGGAGAACTGGTATAATATTTTTATTTCAATACATTTGCAAAATGTTATCTTTAAGTTTTATTTTACATAATGATATCTTAGTTATAAATTAACATAAAAATAAAATATTTATGAATATTTAGATTTATCACTAACTGTCTAAATCCAAATGGAAATATTATGATTGTATGAAAACAATTTTAATAATTGCTTACATTGTTAAAATGTGTATATTTTACATTTAAATATAAAAAATATATCCTCTTAATATAAACTATAGATGTAAACATAAATTATATCACAATAAACATACTATCATTTGCATAAATATAATTTAAAAAAAAACTGAAATTATTTACCAACTCAGTGTTGAGTTCCGGCCCCTCCATACGCAATATCTAGAAAATTGGACACTGTTTCAGCAGACAGATCTTTCTGACAAAGTATGAACTTGAAAAAAAAAAACAAAATATTTTTTTATGGTTTTTCAACATCCATTTTCTATATACATCCAGGCCCCGGTGTGTGTTACCGCATTTACTCTGAACAGCAGTACTCAGATATGGATTCGTTTAGTACTCCAGAAGTATCTCGAGTGCCGCTAGCCTCTTTGCTACTTTTGATGAGTTCTCTGGGCGTGAACGATGTTAGGGTGTTCCCCTTTATAGACAAACCACCGGACAACGCTATAGAGGACGCTTTGCTTGAATTGAAGCAACATGTGAGTTTTAATTACTTAATTTTAACAATTTAGGCCTATAGTAGCGTAGCAGCATAAGTGTGTGACTGTAAACGTGACTGGTTGTGAGTTTGATTCCCTACTTGATGAAATGAAATGTTTAATATTTTCGAATTAAATATTTAATGTTCTCATTTCTTCGCTCTGGTAACAAGGCAAAACCGTTATGTGTTGAATACGTTATAAGTTTGAGTCCCGAGAAAATTGTGTGCTTGTTATACCCGTTGATTGACACTTATCCACATACACTGGTTGACTGGCAGAGATCTCTTAAGAGATAAGTCAGCCTTTGTACACTAACCTTTTTTTTAAATATATATTTCTGTATTTATTTTTCTAGTACAATAAAGAATATTATATATTATTTGTTTTCATTTCCTCTCTATGGTTATAAGGTAAAACGGCGTTGGTTTCCGCCTCTCAATACCTAACGCTTCAACTATTTGGCGGAACGTAGGGGACGGAAGTGTCTTTAGGACCGAACGAATTCCACATTCCGCTGAATTTAAAGCAATTCATGTTAAGTGGTGATACTTAACGCCGCGCCTTGCCTTGTTACCGATGAGAGTGAAAATATGAAAATATATATTTTAATTCCTCGAGTGGTGATCAAATCTACAACTAAACGCATTTACAGACCCTTTGTACTGCTGCGCCATGACAGGCCTCTTTCTCCTTTTTTCGTTCCTGTCTCTCTTTTTAAAGTATAATGTTTTAAATTTCCAGGGTGCAATAACATCAAACGAAAAATTAACACCCTTAGGTAAGGCATTGTCAAATCTACCAGTAGAAGTGTCTCTAGCTAAAGCCCTGGTAGTGGGTAGTGCGAGCCTACCACCACATAAACTGGATTCCGCGCTCGCCCTTACTGCAGCTCTTGGCATCCGGTCGATATTTACTACTAGAGCCCATCGGGACCTTGAATGTGAAGTGAGTATGACATTGTTTAATAAGTGTTGGTTAAGGCCCTGGTAGTAAATAGTCTGATCTACATTTTTTTTTTTAATAAATTTAAACGGTACTTGCGCTTTTGCCACAAAATATTATTGCAATAATATAAAAAAAAAACAAAATTCAAACAAATTTTGAGCTTGAAGCAGTTTCAATTCAAATATGAATCAGTGAATCAAACTTATGGCTCGCAAATAATATTTTTAAACTAAATTTTTAATGTTTTTATTTTTTAATAAGGAAAAGCGCGGCGTGGAGTTCCGCCAGTCATTACACAATGTTTCAAATATGTCGGAATGTAGGTAATTAAAAAGAAAAAATATACTTCATGTGTATTTTTTTGTCATGACATAAAATCTTTTTATGCGTTAAGAAATATTACCCTGACAATATTAATTTGTAACTATTACTCTAATTACTATGAAATTATAAAATAAATAAATTTCTATAAAATTTTGATAGTAACAAATAACGCACAGCAACAAAACAACAAAATGAAACATTATTAACAACGAAAAATCTTTCTTTTTTTTTAATTTTTTATAATTAATTTATGAAAATATTCACAAAACGAATATTTATTCTAATGTAACTTTTAATATTTGAAGTAAAATTTATGAGAATATAAATTTAATATTTTAACAAAACGTAAAGCTCAGGTATAAATAAAATGGCAGATTCTTTTTTTTATATAATGATATCTTTGATTTTCGCGGTTATTACACATTTTAAATTAATTCAATTTAAACAGATTAATGACGTATATTGTTTTCTATACATTTCCAAAAACTTTGCGTGGTCATGGGAAAACTCTTTTTTTTTATTTATATGAGAAAATAAAACAAAAATAATTTAATTTCTGTTATTTACGACCAACATGAAACATTTAATTGAACATATTCTTTTTCAATTTTTTTAGTACATAAAATATAAGTGATATTAAGTGATATTATAAACTAATTAACTTAATTGTGGGTTTTTGAACATTTATTTTAAAAAAATCCCCTCGTTCTTTCACCGTGTTCAATTATACAATTATTTATTCACTACAGTGAATCGCCTTAGGGTTCTAATTACATTATTGTTTTCAAGACAATATCTATACAAAACTAAACATTTCAGCCATTTCAAGAAAAAAATGTTAGTTTATAGCAGTTTGGTTGATTAAAATACTTAATTTTAATATAACATTTTCTCTAATTCTAATTGATGTTTTATTAAACAAATTGAAATAAAGCAAATACTAAATATCAAGGGAAGTGTGCCAAACTACCATTTCTCTTTATTAATAATGAAAAGTGGAGAGTTAAACCATTTCTGAGATTTAACTTGTATAGACAACCAAAATCAACAGACAAATACTTTTAAAATCACTGTTTTGTTGTATTACATGTGTCCAATAACTTCTTGTAGGTATATCATCCATGTACAGACAGCGATCAGTTTTGTTATATGTATAGATTTTTTTTTATAAGAAAATATATAAATTATAATTTAGCCTTACAATATTTTTTTTTTCTTATTTAACAAGCTATCATTTTTTTAATTGACTTTTGAAAAGAGCAATATTTATAACAAAAAAATATAAACAAAATAAGAAACGAGAAAAAAATCATTAAAAAGATAAGAGCTTTTAAATCTTTGACCCCGACGTGATTTGAACACGCAACCTTCTGATCTGGAGTCAGACGCGCTACCGTTGCGCCACGGAGTCTTAAGTAATCTGAGTTCAATTTAGATACAGTACTGAGATATATTATACGTAATTATCAAATTGTGCCGATTAATGTTATAAATGTAAAAGTGTGAAGAGTTTGTTCCACTTTCACACGAGATATGGTTAACGGAGTTTAGAATAAACTTTAAAGTAATATAGTTCATGCTATATCAGGTGGTTTGGTCATGTCGAGCGAATGAGTGAAGAAAGAATGTCAAAAGAGATTTATGAAGGAAAAGTGAGTGGTAAGAGAGGGATGGGGAAACCTCGGTTGACCTTCAAAAACACAGTATCTACGATACTAGAGGCAGGTCACGTAAAAAGTATGGGACCCCCGGAGGCCATGTATGAGGAGGTTGATGATAGCAGACGAGGTGAAAGAGGTATGCCGAGACCGTAGCGTTTGGCGCTCCGTTTTCTCTGCCTACCTCGCTAGGGATATAGCGTGAAGCTAAGAAAGAAAAAAAATATATCAGAGTAACACATAGGCTATAATTTATATAAAGATGTTGTAAAGTTTTTAGTATATATTTTAATGTTATATTTATTTCTTATATAATTGAATGGCAGTTACATTATTTATTTAATATATTTATATATTTATTATATTTTTCTCTTGGAAGGAAATATATTTAGGAATATGCCTTATTTATTTTAATTATACTCTTTTTCACTTTTTCTTTTTCATTAAGACACTCTTGTTCCATTGTTCATTGTTTTATTAATGTTCTTAGAGAAATTATAATTATGATTAACAACATACTAGGTATATGAGGCCTGTCGTTGCGCAGCGGCACAAACGTGTGACTGTAAACGATGGGTTGTGGGTTCGATCCTCACTTGAGGAAGTGAAAAATTTAATATTTCTAATTGAAATATTTAATGTTTTCATTTCTTCGCTCTGGTACAAGGCAAAATGCGGCGTTGAGTTTCACCACTCAACACGCCATGCCTCAAAATTCGGCAGAAAGTGGGGAACGGAAGTGGAACGGAGTGTCTAAACACTAGGCTCCCAAGTTCCCTCTGCCTACCCTGCCATGTGCGGGATACAGCGTGAAGCTGAGTAAGAGAGTACATAGTATAAATTATACATTGCTTTAACTTAAAAACTAAATTACAAATATGTTATATTGTAATATTATTAAAATTTAAAGTATTACTAGATTAAAATTTAATTTAAATTATTATTAATTATTTTGAATACTTTTTTTGTACACCTTTATGCTTTAAAGGTCACTTTATATTTTATTACTATTTTGGTTCAGTAAGTGTTAGGTTACATTTATAAAAAAATAATAATATTTAATTGTTTATAACTTTACTTATAAAAGCCGTTGCCTTCTTCTTATTCAAAAAAAATACTATCTTATACTTTTATATATATGTACTTTATGTTTTTTGGGTGACATTATCATTTAATTATTAAATTTATCCATAATTTAAAATTTTATAGTTTATTTTTTTTATATAGTCATATTTTTATTGAGAAATCAGATGATATAATTGTATACTCTTCATTATTTTGTGACATTGCTATGCCAACGTCCATACCACGTTGAACACACCGGTTCTCGTCCGATCACCGAAGTTAAGCAACGTCGGGCGCGGTCAGTACTTGGATGGGTGACCGCCTGGGAACACCGCGTGCCGTTGGCTTTTTTTTATTTTTTTTAATTATATAATTATTAATATATCGTAATAAATATTTTTTTAATGTAATGCATTTGTATTATATAAATGATTACTGTATATTTGAGACCTGGATGTAAAAACATTATTAGTTTTTATTTACTCACTCTGGTAACCATGGAAAATGCGCTTTTGAGTTTTGCTACTCAACTAACAAAGCCTCAAAAATTAGGTGAGGAAATGATTGTCTGAACACTTGGCTCCCTGCCTACTTTAAAAAAACTAGCTTAAAAACCGCTAGAATATTTTTTAAAATTATTTTTTACTTAGAAAATTAAAATTTTAGAAAACGTATATTAACAAAATGTAGAACATAACGTCTTCCTTCATCTTTTTTTAAAAAGAATATACTTATCCGTATCGATTTACATATATGTATATAATATATTATTTTAGCGTTACGGTAAATAAATAGATACTAAGGTTTGCAAAGGGAACCTGGGAACCTAGTGTTATGACACTTTTATTCCCCACTCTCTGAAAAATTCTGGAGGCGTTTTGTGTCATCGGAGCGAGGAAATGATACTTAAAAATATTTCCTTCTTGATTTAGAATCGCACCTAAAAGCTGTCAGTCACCTTTACAGTGTATTCTATTGCCTCAGGCATAGGAAAAGCGTGGGTACTGTTAAATGACTCTGTATAAGGTACAGAGTCATTTAACAGTACCCAAAGCAAGGATGATGGTGGCATCTTGTATTTCTTTTCTTAAATATATCTCCTAAATATAACTTCCAACAATTAAAAATAAAAATATATTTCTTTTATAGAATTCACGTAAACCAGATGAATCAGATCACGGGGATCCTATTACTTTGTTATCTTTATATTGTGCGTGGCTAAAAGAGAAATCCAAGGGCGGTGGTCGAGCGTGGTGCAAACGGCGTGGCATTGAGGAGCAAAGGTTATACGAAATGACGAAACTTGCTGCTCAGTTGAAGAATTTGCTACAAGTTAGTGTGGATTTTTGATATAATAGTTTCAATTTCTGAAATATAGATAATTTAATCTTTTTACTTTTTATGTTTCAATAGATTTATTTTTTAGCGTCCCGCTCTGGTACATCTCTATATGAAAGGGAAGGCAGAGGGGGCTTGAGAATCAAGAGTTAAGATACTCCGTTTCGTTCTCCATATTTCGAAATTCGAGAATATTTTGATATGGCGTGGTGAACAGTGGAATTCAACGCCGTGTTTTGCCTTGTTACCAGAGCAGGAAGGAGTGTAATAATTAAATATTTCATTTCCTGGAAGGGCCTCGAACTTTAAGCGCTACGAAAGGCTTTAACATAAATATATCAATTAATTTCGTCCAAAATGTCCGATTTTTACTATTGACGAATAATGATTGAATGATTTTTGTCGAGGTCTGTTTTATAACGTGATCGTGATAAGATTTTATCAATATACACTATAGTGTGGATCGACTTCAATTCTCATTCAAGGAAACAAATATTTTCATATCCTCGCTCTTGTAACGTGGTAAATCGTAGTGGCGATAAACGCTATTTAACACAAAATCGCGATAATTATAAAAAGAAAATATAATGTAAACGGGTCATAAAAAAGGTGTCGTCAGAATATTAGAAAACGAGTATAAGTTGTGATCATTTCTAGAAATTGTATTTTGTGGTCTAAAAGTTATATTTTTATTGCAGGATAATAATCTAATGGAAACTCAGGAGCCTGAGACCATGTCGTCAGCAGAACGCTCTATGAGACACGGCCAAATGAAACAGTTGAAGGATATGAGAAGGTATTTGCTGTTTTTTTAGTGTTAGGACTCTCCGTCCTATTCCTGGCGTTCCGCCGACTTTGACTTACCAAAGTGAAAAAATGAAAATATTACTTATATAATTTTGCTCGAGTCAGGATTGAACCGACAACCTGTCGCGCTTATTGTCGTACTATTTATGTTCATATATACTGTTAATATAAATAAATACATAATAAAGCCATTAATTAAAACACTAAAAATGTATAATATTACTTACTTTTTTTAGTGTCATGGTAAATATTGCATATAACAGAGTAAGCAAAATGAAACTAGTGTTAAGACTCTCCGTTCTCCACTTAGATTTCGATTTTGAGATATTGGCGACTCTTTGCCTTGTTACCATAGCGAAAAAATGAAAATAATTAAATTTACCAAGTGCAGTGAAAATTTTTTTTTATATAAATCACTCACTCACTCACCCAGCTTCACGCTGTATCCCGCACATGGCAGGGTAGGCAGAAGAAACTTAGGAACCTATTGTTAAGACACTCCGTTCCACCTTTGTTTCTCACTTTCTGCCTTTCTTGAATTTGAGGCATTGCGTGTTGAGTGGCGGGACTCAACGCCGCCTTTTTACAAGAGCGAAGAAATAACAATATTGAATATTTGATTTGAAAATATTAAATATTTCATTTCCTCAAGTGGCGCTCGAACCCACAACCTATTGTTTACAGTCACTTGTGCCGCTGCGCCACGACAGGCCTCGAAAGGCCTCTAATGGAAATTATTATAAATTTAATAAACAACTAACATATATATACTTTACGAATGTATGACTTTTATTGATATCCATTTTAAATAACAACTCCAGGCAATACAAAACCAAAGCGGCTGAAGATTCAAAACGTAAGAAACGTCTCAAAATGGACACCTACGAGATAATAGATGACAAAGAGGACAATGCCATCGACATACGTGATATAGAGTTCCGTATGACAAACGACGCGAGTCGAATACAAGCTCTTATCAATGGCTCTAGTACAAATAGTGGGAGAGATCTTATAATGTTGAAGGTATTTAACTTTTTCTTAACTTTACGTTGAATCCCGCATGTAATACTCTGAATTCTAGAAGCCTTAAGTGTTGAGTGGTGGAATTTGTTGCTAGAGTAAAATATGAAAATTTTATGTTATTATTAGTTGTTCACTTCCTTGAGTGGATATCGAACCAAGAACTGTCCGTGACGAGAGCCTCTATTTAGTAATTAGCTTAATTTTAATATAAAAAACTAATTGACGCTTATAAAATGCTTTGTTTAACGACGTTTTCGTTTTGTGCAGAAGTGAATAATATTGTACAAACTATGGTTATAAAGTACAAGGACTTCTTGTTTCTTTTTGAATTTATTTTTCGACGCATGTGAGGCGGGCGTTAATATCCGCGACACAGTTTACAACTAATGCAGTTATTATCGTTATAAATTGTTTTTTTTTTGTAATTTTTGTCATGAATAAACGATGTATTGTTATTGAAAAATATATTTCTGCGCATTTTTAATTTGTGAACAATTTTACATTTTGAAAATTGAGTATAAAAAAGAGTATAAGACTCTTTTTTCTAATATAAGCAAGTCCTTTTTACCAAATGCGATAGGTTTTCATTTAATTATATAAAAAAGTGAGTGAGCAAAATGTGAGTTATGTAAGAATATTTTAAATTATATGAAATAATTGACTATATAATTGTGGTTATTCATAAAACATATTATATATGACTTCATTATGACAACTTTTTTATAAAAGGTAAAAGAGTTTTATTTATGAGTATTTTATTTGAGCAATTGCATTAATAAAATGAGATATATTTCTAGTTAAAAAGATATTAAATAACAACAAAAATAAATACATGTAATGATATTTGACCCCGACGTGATTTGAACACGCAACCTTCTGATCTGGAGTCAGACGCGCTACCGTTGCGCCACGGAGTCTGTGATAGAAGTGCTTAAATTTAGCATTCAATATATATATATATATATATATATATATATATATATATATATATATATATATATATATATATATATATATATATATATATATATATATATATATATATATATATATATATATATATATATATATATATATATATATATATATATATATATATATATATATATATATATTAAATATTAAATTTCACAACATGTCGCGTTTACGCCGCGACTGGCTTCAGTTATCTTAACAGTATTTTTTTTTTATAATATCTTAATACTTAATTTTTTTAGTTGGTGTTATGCCGAGCGTTATACCCACAAGTGGCTGTAGCGGATGAATTTAACCACTGTAAGGTAAAAAAAATCTTTCTAATAATATTCTAAAAACATTAAATATAATTATTTTTTCTGTAGTATTTATTTAGTATATTTGATAGATATGTAAGAGTTTTGATGTCCACGCGACGGAACATATTATTTATTTATTTATTTTGCAAATAATAAGTTGTAACAAGCGCAAAAGAATCGACGAAGTTTGATGAGAACTTTTGGCTTAGTGGTCAGAGCGCTTGCACGGATTTCAAGAGGCGCGGATTTAAATCCCGCTACGATCAAATTTTTAATATTAATCTTTCTACAGAAATAATAAATATTACATTTTATTAATTTCAGTCAGTTTCCGATCAATTGTATCACACTTGGAGTAAGCCGTTCGTATTCCTTCACCCCACGTCGTATTTTGGTAGAAATTCTAAATTATTACAATTGCACGAAGATGACATACAGACAGACTTGCCTTTGGGATACAAGAGCAAGTTGCCGTTGTCGTCGAAACATCAGATTTTGTGCTATTTGTAAGTATTTTTTTTCTATATCTATACTTATAATAAATCTGTAACTGATCACTGACTGTACATGGAAGATATATAAAAAAATAGTGGAAGTTTATAGGGCCCAAACATGGTTTTTAATTATCTTTTTGTCATTGCGTTTGTATGTGCTAACTCTAAGAAACGGCTAAATTTTCTTTTTTTTTCAGCTTCACGCTGTATCCCGCACGAGGCAGGGTAGGCAGAGGGAACCCGGAAACCTAGTGTAAAGACCCTCCGTTCCACTTCCGTTCCCCACTTTCCGCTGAATGAGGCATTGCGTATTGAGTGGCGGAACTCAACGCCGTTACGCCGCGCTTTGCCTTATTACTGAGCGAAGAAATGAAACATTAAATATTTAAATTGAAAATATGAAATATTGAGTGAGGATCGAACCCAGAACCTGTCGGTTACAGTCGCACGCTGGTACCGCTGCGCCACGACAGATTAAATTGCAGTTTTCACTTTTATATTTTGGTAACCTCTCTTCAATATTTAGTGTTTGTTTTTTGAAATCGATTTATAAATAAAAAAGTTACGTCATTTTAATATATTAGGTTTAGCTAAATTGCTGCAACTTTTTTATTCATTCAATGGATGGATATTGTCTTAAAAATGATAATGTTATTACAATGAGAAAATATGTAGTTGTAATTAGTAAATAAAGTAGTGTAATTAAAGCTGGCGAAGTCGCGGGTGGCTCGCTACTTTATAGTTTGGATTAAATTTTTTTACTATATCTAATTTGATATTTTTTCTTTTTATATATACCTACACATTTTTATGTTACTTTTGTGACTGTTTTGAAAAATAACGCATAGAGCTTTTGTTTGTAAACAACAAACTAGTCCGTGTTTTTTGTTTGATTTTAAAATGCTTATGCAAGTGTGGAAGCTATCCTACACTTAGGCAAAAGATGTTTTTATTACATGCGTCCCTATATATATATTCAAAATTAAACGATTCACTGGATATCATTCAGCTGTCCAGATTAAAAGTTAAAAATCATGACAATTTTTTTTTTAAAAACATAAACTATAATAACACAGGAAATTTCATTAGGATATTATAGACAACGTTACCTTCTGACACACAAATGCTTGCAAAAGTAACTCATAGACGTACACAGCACACATGATACACACACACACACACACACACACACACTCACATACACACACATACACACACATACACACACACATACACACCTACTATTGAACTATCAAATTGAAACTTAAGCTTAGCTAAGTAATGTTAACTATGCTTTATATGTATGTTTTTAGACGAAAGAGACTAGTCTCCACGACACAGGGAATCCTAGCGTGGAGGCTAGTGACCTACATATGTATTTAATTTAAACGACTTTCGAACAATAAACATTATTATTATTACCTACCTGTGAGACAAAACGTTTTAATTTTTATTTCTGTACTAAAGAAGTTTTTTTCTTCCTTAAGCCCCACAGACGTAAATATCACTTTAAATATGTTAAAAATAAGCTATCAGTTCTAATTGTAATTTATCGAATTTTGACAAAACATTAAGAACAGTCCTAAGAATTGAGTACTTGGTTTTGTCTCATCAAAATAGATATATGTATATTTACATTGTATTTTTATAATGGTGTGTTTTTTTTATAATTTACAGGTCGCTTCTAGAAACAACGAAGCCTTATATAGTGAACTCAATGAGAATGCCAGCTGCTCAAACGTTGTTGCTTCTAGCGCATTCTATAGACACTAATATTGGTTTTAGTAGGTAATATTATGAATAATATTTTTTTTATTTTTTATTATTATATTATTTTATTATATCAATCAGCTAGTTTTTTTGTCATTGTATTTTTGTTTTTCTTTTGTACTTAATTATTATTATATTGTTGTTTATTTTATTTTAATCTTGTAAAATTACTATATGAAACGACGCATGAGAGGCGGGCGTTAATAACCGCGACACAGTTTACAACTAATGCAGTTATTATCGTTATAAATTGTTTTTTGTAATTTTTTGTCTTGAATAAACGATGTATTATGTATTAATATACATTTGTTTTAGCCTAACAACCTATCCACACCACAACTTTCTAACTAACTAACTAAGCGGGAATATATATATATATATATATATATATATATATATATATATATATATATATATATATATATATATATATATATATATATATATATATATTATAATTACGTTTCACAGGTTAGTTTGTGATTCGTGGTTGTTATTAGAATTCCCGTACCCCGAAAGTGGATTGAATCTACTAATGAAGGCGACTAAACTCCGACAGCGTTGGGACGCACTGATCAATAGGAGATTGGCTGGTACTAACAAGTTTTATATATTAGAAATTATGTTATTAAATCATTATTGTTATAGTACGATGGTGAGTTGTGGTCGCTCTGAAGATAACTATAGATTGGTGAAATGTTTCAGTTTTAGTTTTTCTTCTTATTTATTTCAGAAAACATAACTTCATAGTAGCCATAACTTGTTGACCGTACATATTACTTTAGTTTTGACCGCCTTGATGTATTGGGATGGTAAAAGTAAAATTTAAATAATTGGTATTATGTAGTTGGGAATAACTGATTTATTCCTTTGAAACTAGATGATGATATTCCTTTAATTATATTTTTTTTTTTTGACAATTTGATTATTTTTAAATGAACAAAATTATACATGTGTATATTTAATATGAGATTTCACACACACACACACACACCCACACACAAACATTACCTACTTATTAAGACAGTAAACAATCAAAACAACATGAAACTAAAGAAAAAAAATCTATTCCAGACGCAAATCCAAACAAATCAGTAGAGAGTGAACTGAAAAAGCACAAAAGTGCTTACGACGAGCTTCAATACGATCTATCGTATGATATAACTGCATATATAAATATAGATATCAGTTATACGATAAAAAGATTATTGCCCGGTGACCTAAAAGTTATATACATAGGGCCAAGTGAACATCCCAATGTGGACCCTAATCCGTTTGAGGAAGGACTAGAATGCCGTGCGAATGAGAAGAAAGGTGGAGTTTATGTTACGGATAATATTGTTTATAATTGGTAAGTTTAGCTTCTTATTGTATTCCAGTGTTGGAAGGGAAAGAGGTGGTGTGTAGTTGCTTGGAATGTTCTCAGGTCTGAGGCAGTAACTGTAGTTTTTTGATGTTCGAATAATAAAGCTGTGTAATTTCTTATTTTGAATAAAATATTTGAATTTCAATCGTGCTTGGCCTTGTTATCAGACTAAAGAAATAAAAATATGAAATACTTCATTTCCTCGAGTGAGGATCGAACCCCCAACCAGTCGCGATAACAGTCACACGTTTGTGTGACTGCGCCACGACGGGCCTCTTAGAAGTTCTTATATTTCAAATTAAAACTAGAACTTTTAAATTAATTAATAAAGCACAAGTAATATTACATATATATATATCCTCAAAATATATTTATTTTGTATAATAATCGTACAATTTTTGTTGTACAGCGTAGTGGATACAGACTGGAGTTACAATAGCTATCAAGAGTCTTACAACATTCCATGGAAATGCGACAAATGTGACATATCAGTTTGTCTGTCACCTCTAGAAAGGTTACAGCACAAACACTTCACTTGTTCTTCTAGAACTATCGAGAAGAAAGAAGAAAAGACAGAAGTTCCTGTTAAGAAACCGAATTCCAAAGAATATAAATGTGATAGTTGTGACAACACCCTGTATTTAACGCCTGTTGAAATATTGAAACATAGGAAAGCTTGTAAAATAAAAGAATGATTTTATATTGGGGTTTTATTTTTTACTTGGTGTCAGTATATTTATATTTGTTAGAGATTAGGTATAATCTAAGTTAATATCAGTTTTAACAAAAAATGGAAAAGTATATGGAGTGTCTTAAGACTAGGTGCCTGCCTGCTCTGCTGTAAGCGGGATACAGCGTATAGCAGAAAAAATAATGTCTAAAATAAATATTTTCTTGTCAGAGCTTAGGCAGCTCTAGTAAGTGTGTTTAAACGTTCTTAAAAAGAAGAAAAAAATGGTTCTTGATTTTATTCTTATGCTATTTTTATATGGAAATCTAATGTTAGACCAATATAACAGATTTTTTTTTCTGAATCTAAAAAATTCTGTATTTTTAAATTAAATTTAAACAGAAATGACTACTGATTTTATTGGCATTCCTTAGTGTTCTAATTTGTGTCTTCCAGAACAGTTAATTTCGCCAATGATTCTTAGCGTTTCAAGAGCAAGCAAACATTTCTGTTATATAATATACCTACAGACGATACCCCTTTTTTATTTTACTATAACTATCGATGTTTTTTGTGTATATGGTCTGATGAAAAACTTTCTGTATTATTAAATTTTCATTTAATATTCTTGAACAAATCTAAAATATTTGTAAAACAGAACGGTACAAGTTATTAAACTAATAAAATTGCATGGAAATAATCTTTTGTATCTATTTCCGAAGACACTTTGCAACTAGTGGAACGACGCTCCCGGACGACGTCGAGTCACGATTTCTCCATTGCGCTGATAAAATTAAAAACAAAAAGATGTTTAAATATTTAGTAGGTAATGGTTGTTGGGTTCTCTACAATAATATATGGCTACTATATTTTTTTTTTTATTTTACAACTTGTTACTTATACCTACGTGGGTATACTATAAATGAAAAAATATAGAAAGTTTTAATGAGTTTTCCACTTTATTTAGAAATATAAAAATATGCGTGTCTATAGTCAAAGTATGAGGATAAAGAGAAAATTTCAATGAAGTCGTCATCAAATTTCCTTTCATGCCTACTTGTGGTATGTTCACTACGTGAAATTTGTTACTAACTGCGCTGATATGATAGTATTGGTGATATTAAATGTTTTATTTTTTATTTATATATTAGCAGGGCAGGCCTACCCTGCCCTGCTAAGAGGAAAATATAAATCTAGTGTTAAGGCACTCCGTTTCCACTTTCTGTCGTAGGCATTAGGAGTTGAGTGGCGAAACTGCCTGAACGGAGCATCGCGCTTTGCCTTGTTATAGCACAGAAATTTAAATATTAAATATTTCATTTCCGCGAGTAGAGAACCCACCACACCACACACCAACCCACAACCTGTCACGTTTAAGTCGCACACTTGTGCCCCTCCGCCACGACAAGCTCCATAAACATTTATACTGGTAATAAATAAAAATAAGAGTTGAATTTTAAGAAGTTTTATCTCTAGACATAGAGTAATGTGCGCCTATGTAAGCGTAATTGCTTAATTTAAAAAATAAAAAAAATATATACCGTTCTTAATCATCATAATTTGTCACAATGAGCTGGTGGTATCAATTGACGTCATAATATATTATTTTAATTTAACTTTTAACCTGAATGCTGATACAAGGTTGGTAACCTAGCAGATATCTTTATTCAATCTTTTGTCAAGTTGACATAGAATATTTGATTAATGAATATATGATATAATTTAGCATTTCTCTAATAGTACAAGGGATTCCTAGCAAAGGCGTGAATTAAAGTAGATGGCGTGAAGGATCGTGCTGATTGTCCACAGTCGTTCGTAGGTAAACATTAAACAGTGTTTTATTGTTTGAATGCAATCGTGATTGCGTTATTTGAACTGATGCTGTTTTATAAGTAGGTACGTCTTGTACCGCCCGCGACGCTATCTAATACTTATTTGAGATGACATTTGTGTGATAACCTATGGAATATTCTCTATACTAATATTATAAAGGAGTTAGTTTGGATAAATGTGCCAATGCGTGATTAGGAACTACTGGTTCAAATTTAAAAACGGCGGGTAGTCCACTATCTGGAGGGCTTAAAAGGTGTGAGAAGTGTTATGGTACAGAAGTACAAGTGTTCGACTGGGAACTCAAAAGGTTGTGGAGTCCAACTTCCACTCGAGGAAATGAAATTTATACCTAATTTTTTTAAACAATAATAAAATATTTCCTCGTTTTGCTAAGGAGGCAAAGCGCGGCTTTGTGGTCCTCCATTTAACACGAAATTACTTCAGAATTCAGCGGAAAGTGGAGAATCTAATGTATTTATGGGATCGAAGTGTCTAAACACTAAGTCGCTCTGCCTAGAATGCTATGTTCGGACAAAGTGATGTCATGATTTCATGTAACTCACTAGACGAACGGTAAAAGTTGACTAGTGCTGTTAGAATATATTATGTCATATACTTAGGTACAGTTTTTATTTATTTCCATTAAAATTAGGGATCTACGGTTGATTAAAGCTGGTATAACCATAGTATTGTATACATTTTTAACTAATAGAAGACGATTAAAAAGGAAGTTTTATCTGTACAAATTCATATTATATCAGTTTATTCTTCATTAATATAAACTATGGCGTTGCGTTTAACTTCACACACGAATGTTTTAGGATCACTATTAAGGCAAATTATTGAGTCGTAATGCGGAGGCACAAATGTGCAAATGTAAACGGGACATGTTGTAGGTTCGATTCCCATATTCTTCGCGCAACTTTCCATTTTCGCGCTAATACCGAGGCTAAGCGAAGCGAACAGATGGATTTAACACTGGGACGGGGACAGATTCGCTCTGCCTACCCTGCTATATACCAACGAGATATGGTGTGAGGCTAAAAAAACATTGCGTTGTTTTCATTTCCACGTCTTGGTATATTAGATATTTGTATGAAAAACGTTATAATGTATCTTATGTCTGGATGTCAGTCTCGTTTCTGAAATATCACGTAGGTAATGTAGTGTTGCCAGACATTACCTACTGTAGTCACATTGGAAGTCAATCAGTCAGTCACTTCAGTTGTTCGTTCACATTGGAAGTCAACGTATCAGTTATATTAAATTATTACGTGTATACGTTTGTTTTTGAGTGTTTACTTAATTTAAAAATGGTGTGTATCGTCATTTGTCAGGATCAATAAGTTTAATATATGAAAAGCCATTTTTTTTTGTTTGCTTTTTGACCTACCATAAAAATCTTATTTTTTTTTTTAATTTTCAGTATTTTTTTTAATTGTTGAACATTTTACACATCTATAAACACGCATAATCTTCGTAAAAAAAGTTCATAACCACACATAACATTATGTGAGTCAATAAATAATTGCTCGTAATCCATCACATTCTTTCATCGTAAATAGTTTCAAAAGCAATTTAGTTATTAAAAGACAAAGCGTACGTTAATATGTCCCGTTTCCACTATAGTTGTATAGTAGTATGGGTACTGTAGTATAGAAGTATGTGTAGTTCGTTATTACCGCTGTCGTGACCCGCCAGCCGGCTGCCGATGCCGGATTGCGATGCCCTTTTTAATTCGCACAATAACGCACCGTGCGTTGTGGACGCGGACTGTTCATACGGGGCTGTTTTTTAATGTCAATTTCTTTGCTTAAATATAAAAAAGAATATTCCTTTTTTATGTGAAAATAGTTATTACACACATAGTAGTTATGTTTGAGCCGTTACCTAACACGGGATGTATACTTTTCTTACCTTAAGCGGCAAAATATGTACGTGCCCAGGTACATATTTTGCCACGTTTCAGTATTAAATAGATATATTTTGCAGTAAAGGAATTGAATTCGTTAAAATACTGAATATTTAAAGTTTGTGTCATTGATTTTCTAGAAAACGAAGTTGATCCATTTCTTTAAGCGAAGTAAAACGTTAGAACACTATTTTTGTTACTGATTTAATGAAATGCTAATATTTATTATTGACAGGCTTAGGCTAGGTAATCCACGACAGTAGAATCTCGTCAGGACACTCGTGTAGAGATATGAAAATTTTTGTTATTTAAAAAAAACGTATAAAAATTTAACCGAGCGGGATTTTTATACGTTATATTTCATCGGTTACAAGGCAAAACGCGGTGTTGAGCTCCGCCGCTAAACGCGCAATGTCTTAATTTCGACGGAAAATGGAGAACGGAACGGTGTTTTAACACTAGGTTCCCGAGTTCCCTCTGCCTACCTAGCCATATGCGGGATACAACGTGAAGCCGGGCCAAATAGGATATAATCGCAAAGGAATGACGCTGTGTGTACCGACTCGCGTCCAGCAGTCGTAAGAGATGCGATGCGCCCCGCCCTCACTCGGCCTGACATTAGAGGACCATTCGTCGTGTACGTATTATGTATTCTGTATTCTGTACTTTGCTCTTTTTATCTTTACCTTTATTAAACGCACGCGATGCATCGAGAAATGGGAATTTTAATTTATGTGTGGGAATGTAGATAAATTGTAACAATTTTAATGTTCAAGTTGGTACGCTTGTTAGACAATCTATCGGACAACATTAATCTATTATATATAGTTAATGTTTTACATTTTCATCATATACATATTTGGGTACCTATTTTATTATGTGGCGCATGGGCACAGTGGTGTGACTGTAACCGCGACAGGTTATGGGTTCGATCCCCACTCGAAGAAATTAACTAAATAAACTCTTTATAACGAAACTCAAGGGCACACTGAGCATTTTTTTCGTTATAGAGAATTATCGTTATATGGAGTAAACAATCAATATGCGAGTTTTAACGGACACCAACCGAGTTGTGTTTACTTCTACTTTATAGGGAGTTTATCGTATTAAAAAATAACGTTATGAAGAGTTTACACTGTAGTTAACATTTACATTTTTTCACTCTGAAACAAGGCAAAACGCGGCGTTGAGTTCCGCCACTCAACACGCAATGCCTCCAATTCGGCGGTAAGTGAGGAACGGAAGTGGAACTGAGTGTCTTAACACTAGGTTCCCAAGTTCCCTCTGTCAACCCTGCCATGTGCGGGATACAGCGTGAAGCTGAATAATTAGAATATATAGAACATTTTTATGAATTAACCTAAATGACATGTTAATTTATAAAAATACTCATTTGAACCCTGAATTCTACTAACGTAAAGTAGCTACAGTTTTTTGCGACCTTGTCATCGTAACGTTACCTACTCACTTGCACGATAACATCAAAATCAACACAATCGTGATCTGACTTCTAAACAGTGGTTAACGTTTGACCTTCATCTTTTCTTCACATTAAACACTTTAAATTTCCTTCACCCAAAGTATTAAGAGTTGTTTCAGTAGATATAAAGTTGAGTCAAGATAGCAAAGGTAACCTGACAACCTATCAGCCTGTAGGAAGCGAAGCTGCGGCATCTGCTGTTGCTTAATGAAATTATTTCGTGGAGGTAAACTTGTGTGTGACGGAGCGACAGAAGGGTGAAGCTAAGTCGTGGTCTTGTGAACATTTATAATTGTATGTTAGATAAGGTTATTTGGAACATATTTTCTCTTTAGAGAAAACGCTTATAATGCTACGTGGTACAGTAAATTGTTAGTTTTTCATGCAAGTATATACTGTATTTAATTTATGTGTGAGAATGTACCTAGATAAATTGTAATATTTTAATGTTAATGTTGGTACGCTTGTTAGACAACATACCGGAAAATATTAACCTATTATAAAAAGTTGATGTTTTACATATAAATATTTGGGTATCTATTGATCCGGTGAATTTGGTTAGGAAATGCTTGTTTAGTGACAGAATTCAACGCCGCTCTTCGCCTTCTTACTATAGCGTAGAAAATGAAAATATCAAATAATTCTTTTCCTCGTGTAGGGGTCGGTACCACAAGCTGTCGCCGTTTCAGTCGCACGTTTGTAAACTTTACTAGGTATAAGATGCATGCTATTACAGTTAAACAGAGTTGTACATTGTATGGTAACCCACCAAAGGTTATTTTCAGCAGGAAATTTGGGAAATCTAGTTTTAAAACACTCCGATCACACGAAGACGCTTCCGTTTCCCACTTTCTGTCGAATGAGGCATTGTTTGTCTCACACTCCCGTGTTTAGAGTCACAAACAGTTGTGCCCTGCGCCATGACAGGCTTTTGGTACCTACCAAAGGTTTGGTACCTACCAACCTATATATAATATTCAAATAAAAAAATCTTAAGAGATTCATTTAATCATTGTAAAATCAAATTAAAAAAGCAGCTTTTTTATTGTTTATTTCAATGTAAATTGCAAATGCAATTCCTGTAGCTAATAGGTTAAAATCAAACATTTTAGAACGATATCCCGCCATGTTTGCAAGAAAACCATAATTAAAATTTAAATTCATCATTAATAAATAGTAACATCGTGCTTATCAGTTATTTATTTTGCCATTATAGTACTATATAATTAAAATTCTCGGTAAATAGTAAACATTATCCGCAGTGGACCTCGACAGGGCGCTCACGAGGCTTATCAATTTACGCGCGACCGTTGCGTAGGTACTAATGTTACCAAATGAAAGTTTTTTTTAGCTTAAGGAACTCTGGTAGGATAGATTTGGCAGAAGGAACTTTGGTACGTGGTGTTAAGACACTCCATTCCATTCCCCACTTTTCGTTGAATTGTGTGTAGTGACGGAATTCAACGCCGCGCTTCGCCTTCCTACTGTAGCGTAGAAAAAGGTAATATCAAATAGTTCTTTTCCTCGAGCAGGAATCGGACCCACAACCTGTCGAGGTTTCAGTAGCACGGTTGTGCCTCTGCGCCATGAGAACCTTCACTAAGTGTAAGGTATTGACCTAATGATGAAAAACGCTTTGGAAGTAGTTGATCTTAATTTAAAGTTATTTATTTTTAACTTTCTCATTAACATTACCTTCTTTCTTTCTACTCGGGTTTGAATCAGTACGTATCTACTACACTAGGCTTAGTTACACAGTGAGGCAAATAACTGTGCAGCTATAATATTAATTCTTAGTAATTATATTTTAATACAAGTATTTACTTTATTTATTTATTACAGACTATTATATAAAAAAAATATTATCCGCTTTTAAATAATAAATATTATTCGTTAAGCGAATCAACTTGAACGAATTTACTTCAAAGGCTTGCTAATGTATGAAAAAAATTTTCGCCACGCCCCGCCGTATAACAATGAATTGGCTTGTATGGGATTACTATGAACCACGCGAACTTTTCTACTCAACCTGCTTTATAAGCGGCACACTAATGTTGTACAAACCAAATTCGTAAACAAGATACTCGATCGTAATTGTATTAAAAAAAATATGCTTATAACAATAATCTACGTTAAGGTCGCTAGTTTACAAAATAAAATTGCACTTGAATATTGTGATGTGTAAGGCGATAAAGCACCGAATAAAAAGAAAATGTAAGTTCTTCTTTTATTTATTTTTTTGCTTGATTTTTGCAATGTTATATCCCACGCATGGCAGAGTAGACAGAGGGAACATGGGAGCCTAATGATAAGACACTCCTTTCCGTTCCCAACTTCCCGCCATATTTGAGGCATTGCGATTTGGGTGGCGTAACTTAGAGCCGTGCTATAGCAGCCGTGCTATACCAGAGCAAAGAAATGAAAGCATTAAATATTCAATTTAAGAATATTCAATATTTTATTTCTTCGAGTGAGGATCGAACCCACAAACTGTCGCGTTGCTAATCTCACGATTGCGCCCCTGCGTCATGACAGGCATGAAATATGAAGCTGTAAGGCTCTTTTATAAGAATATTTTAACTGTAACTAAGCTGATGGAAGTTTTAAATACCTATACATATAAATTAAATTAAAAAGCAATAACACTCAGCTTCACGCTGTATCCCGCATATGGCAGGGTAGGCAGAGGCAACTAGGAAACCTAGTGTCAAAATACTCCGTTCCACTTCCGTTCCCACTTTCCATTGAATTAAAGGCATTGCGTGTTGAGTGGTGGAACTCAACGCCGCGCTTTGCCTTGTTACTAGAGCGAAGAAATGAAAACATAAAATATTTAATTTGAAAATATTAAATATATCATTTCCTCGAGTGGGGATCGAACCCACAATCTGTCCTTTACAGTCACACGCTTGTGCCGTTGCGCCACGATATGCCCCTTAAAACAATTTTTAAACACCACCAATAAATATCTCAAGTTAACATTACGCATAAGCACTTCAACTCTATGTAAACTAAAATGTTCTAAATGGAAAAATCTATCTTCATTTAGATTTGAGGTGCAAGGCAATATTTTCGTTTCGTACATTCGCTATCTGGCAAAGCCCTTTGCGATTATCTGGCGGGCTAGCATCTGTACTAGCAGGTAAGATAAGGCGGACGTTTACACAGTTTATAGGGCGGCGGCACGCAATGTTCACCAACGATCGATCGATAAGTAAGTAGATACGGTGTGTGATGTGTCCTTGTTATATCTATGTGCAAAGACATATTGCACATTGCCCTAACATCAAGGAACTCTTTTTTTAGCTGAATTTGGTAATTGAGGTACGTCGTGGCGAAGGGGCACAAGTGCGAGCCTAAGCGTGTGATTTGTAACGCGACAGGTTGTGGCTTCTAATCCGACTCGAGGAAATGATATATTTAATATTTTCAAATGAAATATTTATTAAAATTCAGTGAACGGAATGTAGTGTCTTAACACTTTATGCTCAGGACAATGTCTTTATTGTAATATATAATTTAAAACCATTTAAATTATATATTACAATAAAGACATTGTCCTTCTGTTCATTAGTTCAGCATTTTACAAGAATAGAATAGGGTACATCACTTTATCATTATACCTTAGGCATATTGTATGTTGTATAGTGATGTACCTACAGTGGTGCAACGTAGAGATTTCAATATGTAACCATTTTGTACACTCAAATAAGTGCACCTAAGTGTATGTACGGACTGTAATTGTGATTTGATTTAAAAATATCTAAGGCATTTAGAATGTGTCATGACTGACTTTTGTATGTCAATCATAATTTTAACTTCTACTAATTGATCGTTTGAACAAAACTGTAAGTACAAATTAAAATTGTCGAAATTAAATCGAAAATCTTTTTCTAACTCTGCTTACACAAATCTCTAGAACACCGCGTGCGTGTTAACACGATCTGTTATTTTTTTTTTATTTTGCACAGATAAGTTGTTGTAGTCGCGACAATTACTTTTGTATTTTAAAGAGCTTAAAACATGTAGAGTCGACGAATTTGAAATAATTGTTATCTATTTTATGTTACATTAGATTATATCTTTGGTTAAAATATGAAATATAAATATATAAGTAAGTATTGAGGCCTGTCGTGGCGCAGCGGCACAAGAGTGTGACTGTAACCGACAGGTTCTGGGTTCGATCCCCAGTCGAGGAAATGAAATATTTAATATTTTCAATTTAAATATTTAATGTTTCATTTCTTCGCTCTGGTAATAAGGCAAAGCGCGGCGTTGAGTTCCGCCACTCAACACGCAATGCCTCAAATTCGGCAGAAAGTGGGAAACGGAAGTTTGAACGGAGTGTCATAATACTAGGTTTCACTTCCGCTCCCTCTGCCTACCCTGCCCAGTGCGGGATACAGCGTGAAGCTGAGAGAGAAAGGGAAGGATATATTATATTTATTGAAAATAATTATAATAATGTTAGAAAAAAATATAATTAAATAAAATTATAATTCTTTTAGTCTAAATCAAAGAAAAATAATAAAAAAATATCTTTAAATGCATAGAAAAATTAATTATTATTTTAAATAAATTTGAAAAAAAAATATATATTCTAAATTAATATTTTCTAATTAAGATATTAAAAAGCAAGTTGCTATTCTTGAGACTCTCACAGGACGCGTAAGCATTCGTGACCGATGCAACTTGATAGCGCAGCTTTGTTTCGCTTTAAACGCCGTAAATTAAATCTATTTGTCAACTAACGATCGGGAGATATAATTTGTTGTGATATATTGCACTAGCTGGTGCACGGGATTCAGTTTATGTATTTTACTATTGAAATTAATATCTAACGTAGGTATATACAATAAAAATGTAGGTAAAAGGTTTTTTTTTACGGATTTGGCAGTATTAGTTAAAAAAGAGTGAAATATAACTTTGTATAAACATATTTTTGATGATCTGTTACTAAGAAACATCATTTTAGCACATCATCATCATTTTACATAAAACAATTAATAAATGACATACTTTGCCATTTTTATATTGTAAGGATGTAGATACATAAGGTGTACCTACCTAGAATATATCTAAAGTTAAAAATGTTTATCAATATTACTGTAAATATATTAAATAAATAAAGAATCCGACATGGCACAGTGGACTGCGTTTGCTTGCAATTGCTATGGTTTTATGTTCCTGTTTGGGGAAAAAATCTATTTTTATTATTTTAATTTCCCCAACTTGATAGACAGACAATTTTCTTATGAAAACAATTTATCGTTTTAAATATTAATTATTATTAGGACTCGTTGAACGAAAAATATCAAATCACGGTAGTGTTAGATCCATTGCTATATAAGATGTCGGCACGTTAATCACTACACATTGAACTGCTTTTGAAATGTTATTCTAGACAAAAATATACTTAAACACAGTATTATTCATATTTCATCCTATGTAATTTTATATTTGATCGCACACCCAGTTTCGCCTTTTATTCCTACAATAGAACGGCAACAAAATATTGATTGTTAATCGCCTTTCTTTAAACCAATTATTACCAATTGTAATGCAATTATATTTTTACGATATTCAGTGAACAATAAAAGTTTTTAAGCACAATGGGAGATATGACAAGGTTTGACGAGAGGACCCCCCGCCTTGCTTAGCTGGACATGACTTAAGAAATGTTACATCAAAAAGCTACCTTATACGTACAGCATTAAGAGCTTTGCATTTCTGTTTATAATAAAACGTTGAGTGGCGCTAAGGCTTTGTGAAACGAAATTTCACGCATCAAAAACATTTATGCTTCTATGAATGTGGAAATTGTTATTCTGGATAGTTGAGGCTGTGGATTGTTGTTAAATGTCTTATTAGGTAACTTTGTAGTGCTGGTGGACGCTCGCGGCTTACTTTATACGTACTTTGATAATGTCTGTACCTACGGGGCTACCAGCCTTGTTGATGAAATAGGTAAAATCATGTTGATTGTAAATATGATGTAAGTGAGAGACCAATTTTGTAGATACATGTTAGAATATTAAAGACTTTGGTTTAAATTAATATTATACATTTAAAATTAATATGATTTCCTTTAGGTTTAGAATTGTATTACTTAAAAATAATAAATAAATGAATAAACCTTCAAATTGACTTCATTTCTTTTAATTTGACTTGCCGTGATTGTATGTAATTATGTAAATTGGTGTATGTGAAATCTTACAACTTTTATTTAATCCACTTCCTAGTGCCGGTGAGGCATGTAGTGGCGCAGCAGCACAAGCGTGCATCTGTAACCGACAGATTCTGTGTTCGATCCCCACTCGAGAAAATAAAATATTTAATATTTTCAATTTAAAATATCGAATGTTTTCATTTCTTCGCTCTGGTACTAGGCAAAACGCGGCTTCCGCCACTCAACACGCAATGCCTCAAATTCGGATGAAAGTGGGGAACGGAAGTGGAACGGAGTGTCTTAACACTAGGTTCCCAAGTTCCCTCTACCTATGCTATGTGCGGGATACAGCGTGAAGCTCAGTAGTTACAATTAGGAGTAGACTCTTGTACATTTTATTATATTGAGGGATGCTCAATTTGATTTAAAAAAAAGTAACAATAATTTCCATTAACAAGCTTTCATTATCTCCGTTGGCCAAACCTTGTCTTGATACATTTCGACTTTTTAAACAAATTGCCACGGATTCGTTCACTTAATGAGTACGTTGGGTAGCTTAGGTCGTAATTTAGCGTAAAAGTTGAAGGGCTATTTCGGGTTCGCATTGTCTTGTCTGGAAGGTAATTGCTGAACAGGTGGGATTAACTGAAGCTCACTTGTCGTGGGCCGGTCATGAGACTTTTACTAAAAGTGGCTACAATCTGAAATCTTTGCTTTCGGTTTTGGAACAGTTTTTATGTTTCAACTTAGTTTATTTTATTTATACAAATTGATGAGATAACTATAATGATGTATTCGTAATACATAAGTAAATATTTAATATTTTCAATTTAAATATTTAATGTTTCATTTCTTTGCTCTGGTAATAAGACAAAGCGCGGCGTTGAGTTCCGCCACTCAACACGCAATGCCTCAAATTCGGCGGAAACTGGGGAACGGAAGTGGAACGGAGTGTCTTAACACTAGGTTCCCGGGTTCCCTTTGCCTACCCTGCTTCGTGCGGGATACAGCGTGAAGATGAGTATGTATTCGTTCATGTAGTGCCTGTACCATAGAGTATGGGGAAAGGTACAGACGAAGAGAGTACACTATGGTTTTTTCTAAGTACCCAAAGGATATGCATTTATAGAAGGAATTGAATTGAATTACCTTATGGGCATAATAAAATCTATCCTATGTAAGAAAAATAATATATATATATATATATATATATATATACATATATATATATATATATATATATATATATATATATATATATATATATATATATATATATATATCCTACGGAAGAAATAAAAGACATACATATAAATAGAATATATTAAATACAGGCATAACCTATCCCCAAAAAGAAATGTATCAGTAACAGTGTAATTTCGCGAGACGTAATCGCGGTAAACGCTTTGACATGCGTGCGTATTAATCTGCTTGCTCCGTGGGAACCGTCCGGTCATTACGAGAGCCTTGAAAAAAGTCCCGTCGCTTGGAACTCCGACAAGGCAAGCTGCATGGAGTCAAAATTAATGTGCTAAATTTCACTTAGCCTCCACTTTGGTTTGAGAATAATTATTGCCTAACTGTATCGAAAGTATAAGCATAAACAGGTTTCGATTAAAATTTAGCTGTCATGTCGAATGTATAAATAATAATATTTATGTATTGATACATTACTTTTTCAGTTTCACAATGTATCCCACATATGGAGGGTTAGGTATAGGGAACTTGGGAACCTAGTGTTAAGACACTTCGTTCTATTTCCCACTTCCCACGTAATTCGATGTATTTCGTGTTGAGAGATGGAACTCTAGGCTGCGTTATGCCTTGTTAGGCGAGCGAAGCTATGAAAATACCTGCTAAGCACGAAACAGAATTATATTTTTTAATCTGCTACAAAACCCCTATTACTTTTGATATTTAGTAATAACACCACATAAATAAAAACTATGTAATATATATAATTATATTTCAAAATACTTATTACTATAATAAAACTATTTTGAGTTATTTTGGTAATTATTTTCGGTGCTATACCAATCTACCTGGCACGCGCCGTTTTTTGGCTGCGATATTCTACTAATTCCATGGGTCATCTTGGATTGCCCCATAATGATGGGGTGAAGGGTAGTTACCGGCCATAAAGTAGCAGATTCATATGCCACGAAAATTACTTGATAACATTTCATGTAATAGTATCGACATTTAAGTTTATGTAGGATGTCCAAGATTATTATGTTCTTATATAAAAAAAAATAGTAGATATTACTAATAAAATATTTTATATATTATATTTTCTAAAACTGTAGGTTGGCACATTTGTGGTGTAATTGCTTCATGGAATGTGACGTTATGTGCTTAAATTTCAATAAAATATAATATAAAATAAGTTTGATATTTAAAATGGATCACTTTTTAATTTTTTGTATGAAAGTCATGTATTCAAAAATTTTAAATTAATAAAACGCAAATTCTTTTAAATAATTATAACCCTAAAAGTTCATGGTCCCTCTACGGTCATCCCAAAATACGGTTAGTCTTAATCTCCTCAAGTAATTGCTGCCATTTCGGTGATCATAAATCATATACCTAATTAGATATACTCGTACCGGGACCTTTGCTTGTTATGATGATAGCAGTTTTTCTACGATCTTTAATTTTGTGCCGACTTTATGGCACTGACGTGGATATATGACGATCGTTTGGAAAAATCATTCGAGTCTACATTTTATACCTGCGATACAACAGTCAGTAAAATGTTTGGTTTAGAAAATGAAATGTATTATCTATATTACGTCTCATTGGCGAAGCGATTTTGTGCTCAATTAACACCTTCAAAACGCAGTGATTAAAAAATATTTAGTACCTAGATAGAGCAATTTCACATCTACATCTCTCTATCATGTGTGTATCTAAAGATATTTTCCAAGGTGACTACGATTTGTCTCCAGTGGCTTTCATGGCTTAATAATATAGAAGTACAAAATTTTAAAATTTCATTAATACAGATTACTGGTTAATTTTGTTTAGCAAGTAGCTAAAATTCTTTGATCTTGACAATTCTGAGGTGGGCACAAGAATATATTGACCACATTGCTTCCCTATCAAAACCTACGCCTATGCCGTCAAGAAATACATTTAATATCTGCGCCGTTCAGACTGCTACAAAATATGCCATGTCTCCAGAATCCGGCGGAAAGTGGAAAACGCAAGTATATTAACGGAAACGGAGTGCCTTGACACTGGGTTTCCTCAGTCTACCCTCCTATGTGCAGGATACAGCATTAAGCTAAAAAAAACATGACATATCTAAATTCCTGCAACAAAACTTATAATGAGCACCTGAAACATACAATGGAAGGTAATATTTTAAGGTCGCAGTCGGCGTCTGCGCATTCGGCACGTCTGCGCTATCGGCCAATCGTAGCGAGGGCGGGAACGCATAATGCTTTGAAAAAAGCTGATCGCTTATACCGATAACATCCGCTCGGAGGATACTTGACAAGTTTCGAACATAAAGGATTATAATAATTACATCGATATATTAAACTTGAGAGCTATGCTTGTGTAATTTAGTATAATAAATATTTTCTACTTTATTTTTTTCAGCCTGCATGTAGTTGTGGATTCCAATCGTGGGTTAGAGGGAGGTTTATGATACTAAAATCGCTTGAAATATTGAGAATTTCCAGATTTTCGCATTTCCATTTCCATTTTTTTGCATAATATCAAGTTTTAGTAAATACTAAAAATATTACAAATTTAAGACATAAAATGGGAAATCTCGTTTTCCAGCATTTTCTCTTTTCTTCTCTTCTCTTAGTATTCCCTTATAGACACCATATATACCTACTGCAATATTCGAAATTTCAACTTCTTTCATCTTTGTTTTGTCTGTCAGTCAATAAGTAACGGAAGAGTTTCATATTTGCAGATTTTTGTTATTTATTTGAATGTGGGTATTTGGTACATTGATAAAATACTTGTTTCATATTATTATTAGAAATTAAAGTTAATTATTCTCTCTCTCTCTCAGCTTCACGCTGTATCCCGCACATGGTAGTGTAGGCCTAAGGTACTTGGGAAACTAGTGCTAAGACACTCCATTCCACTTCTGTTCCCCACTTTTCGCCAAATTTGAGGCATTATGTGTTGAGTGGCGGAATTTAACGCCGCGTTTTGCCTAACAGAGCGAAGAAACGAAACCATTAAATATTTAAATATTCATTTCTTCGAGTGTGGCTCGAACCCACTACCTGTCGGTTACAGTTACACGCTTGTGCCGCTGCGCCACGACAGCTATAGTCAATCAGACAATATTATTCAATGATTTTTTCACTAAGGTTATACCCAAAACTTCTAAACAAGCTGTATAAATACTCACATTAAAACATTAATCACGACCAGTACATTAATCTTGAACGTTGTTGACAAATAGCGGGTCTGCCTACACTACACTATTGCTTTATTAGCATTAAATATCGATAAATAACGAAGCAAATTACATTATATACTTTTATCAGATCGTAAGTTTGATAAGGATATTGTGTTTTGTTAATAAAATTCACAAGGAACAGGAACGTTTATATTTTTGGAGCTCTTTCTTAAATATCAAAACGGTGTGTAAATAAAAGTTGGAAGTGAAAATATTTAAAATATAAGTAATATATAATATGAAAATCGAATTCATAACTGTCGTGAGCACATTAGACACAATAGTCAATAATATTAGGACTGAGCCACGACAACGTTCAGTTGACAATACAATATTTTTCTAATGAAAAATATTGTTTTGCGAGTATATAATGTAATTTGCTAGAGCCTAATGGCTCTCTCGTTTCTAGTTTCTCAGATACTGTATACGTATGTTCGATAGTGATACTTAATTAAGTCTCATTTTGAATTAACAACCATAATATACAGTATCAAAGACCTGACCAGATGATAAGGTAGATTCCTAGATAGATGTGTAATATTCAATAAACTATATATATTAGTCAATCTATAACTAGATAATATTATATATAAATTAATTGCAAAAGTTAAGAACTGCTGCAAAATTTAAAACTTAGTAACAAATCAATCGGACCAATCCTGCGACATTTATATAATAAACTTCACTCAGCAAGTAGAGGCCTGTCGTGGCGCAGTGGCACAAGCGTTTGACTGTAACCGACAGATTCTGGGTTCGATCCCCAGTCGAGGAAATGAAATATTATATTTTCAATTTGTTCCGCCACTCAACACGCAATGCCTCAAATTCGGAGGAAAGTGGGCAACGGAAGTGGAACGAAGTGTCTTAACACCAGGTTCCCGGGTTCCCTCTGCCTACCCTGCCTCTTGCGGGATACAGCGTAAAGCAGAGAGAGAGACTCAGCAAGTATGTAGGTACTCGAATCAAATATTCTGTTTATTTGCCATATAGGTAACACCTAGCAGGGACGATCTTGTAAGCTGTTTATGGTTTCACGGAAGCGTTCCGTTGGATAACAAAACATCAGTATGCTAATGATATGTTTCGTGACACAGTCATTAGATTCGACACCTAGTAATCGTTCTTATGTTGTATGGAAAAACATAGGTAATGATTCTTGGTTAAAGTTGTCATAGTTTTCGTTAATTATTTTTAAATTAATATAATGATTTTGTATTATTTAGGTACTCGGTAAGTTTATAAATGTACCTTAATTTCGTTACAAGGTAATTTCACTCATTTTTTTTTACATATCCATTGTATTATTCTTTAAAATTTCTATAATTCTACTTTTAAAATTAAGCGATAAGAAAATTACATTTCATACACAATATTAACTATCTAAAAATGACAATTTCAGACCAAATAAGCTACCGTATGTTTTATTCTTGTACTCATACCAGAGTGTGTGCCATGGTAATGTATCTTAGCTGTCAAACGATGCACGCTAATCTATCATCTATTACAGGTACGTAAAGATGCAATTAGGTTACGCAATAGCAATAGACGGTCCGTACGTACGTCGGTGTATAGGCTGCAGCACGCACAAAAATCATTATTCATTAATATCCGGCATTTAAACGACGGCTCGGTTTTTGTAAGTAATTTTTGTAATTGCTTTAATTGTTCGGTACATACAAATTTTTAAATAATCAAGGATAAATAGCTGGTGTTAGAAGTAGGTAATATGCTATTTACAAAATTTTACGCAATTCATAGCTGTTCTGTTTGTCTACGTAGAGCTCAAGAAGTAAGAAACTACGAAACAACGTGGTATATCATAGACTTACATTGTTATCTTTAAACATACTTTATACTAATAAATAGACTTAAAAATGATGAGACACCCCTAATTATTTATTTATGATTAATTTGTCATGGTAAAAAAATTCTACGAATTTTATGAAAGGAATGAACGAACGACTAAAACTGTTATTTCTCCCGATTGGTTTTCAAGGAAATGTGGGCTTTCCTTTAGTATATAAGTCTTTTCTTTCTAATAAAATATAAATAATGATGTATAAGTAGGTATATTTTTTTTTTTCACCCTGTGTCCCGCACATGGCAAAGGGAACTCCTTAAGGAGGGCCTGGTGTTAAGTCACTGCGTTCTACTTCCATTTCCCACTTCCCGCCGAATTTGGGGCATTACGTGTTGATATCAAATTCTTTACTATTCTATATCTACCTAATGATTTTTTTGTAGCTTCACGCTGTATATATGTTAAGACACTCCGTTCCACTTCCGTTCCCCACTATCCACCGAATTTGAGGCATTGCGTGCTGAGTGGCGAAACTCAACGCCGCGCTTTGCCTTGTTACCAAAACGAAGAAATGAAAACATTAAAATTTTGAAAATATTTAATATTTCATTTCAAATTTTGAAAATATATAATATTTCATTTCCTCGAGTCCCCACTCGAGGAAATCGAACTCACAAACCGTCGTTTAAAGTCCCACGCTTAAGTCGCTGCGCCACGACAGGCCTCATACCTAATGATGATTTTTTATGTACTTATATTTTTAACTTTAAAATCCTTGGATTTGTCCATTTGTTGTTGTTTGTATTAAAGGTGTCTGGGCGCAACCTGAAAGGAGTATATAAAAATCTCAGAGATAAACTAGGATATTATTTGCAGTGGCGTATGTAGAGGTAAGTAGATGAAATGGGCGCTCACCCATAAAGGGCCTATTAGACTTGAAAATTCTTGAATCCATAACCTAAACTCATATTGACCAAACTTTTCAATGGTTGATAATTCAACTATTTTTCAGTATCCTCCCACCGTGATTATATATTGTTATTTGCTAACATGAGTGTTCTTAATATAAAAAGATGTTTTATTGTTATATAGATCTTGGGAACGGAAATAAAATGGGTATTGGTGATGCAACTTCAACCACGTCTATCTTATTATATATAGGTGCACCATAGATTTTTTATATTAAAGGAACATTAGATAAGCTAAGTATTTATGTAGCACTTAAAATACGCAGTCAAAGGCAAAGCAGCAGTTGCAGTTTGATGTCAAAAAGAAAAGCGTTCCTAATTATTTTTCAAAAACCCTATAATTATTGCCTTTCTAAACGCTCTCAGTGTATGTTGTAGTTTTAAGTCGATTTTTGTTAAATAAATTACAGAATTGTAAGTAAATAAAACTATATTTAAAAAGGATTTTCAATATTTTTATAATAAATACAATTGAAGCATTAGAAAAGGAAAAATTCAAAGCTTTCAAGCTTTCGTCCAGCCGTGGGAGATAATTAAATTAATAAATCTAAATATATGTATTTTGTATAGAGTTTATTGGTTTGCCTCATGGTTCGCAACGTTATATTAGCTATAAGTATGTAAGTAGGTAAGTTCAAAATCGGTACCGATAACTACAACGCGATAATCTGTAGTGATTTTGAAAGTATTATTTCCGAATGAATATTAATAAGTTTTTATTGTATGGATGTAATTTTTAAGCGTTACCGAATATTAGTATAATTAATAAAACAACTTTAAAAAGCAAAAGACCATGCTTTATTTTTATGTTTTTGTGTGTTATTTCAAAGTCTCGAAATCTAGCATTTCTTTAGTTTACTTGGCTGAATGGTTGTTTGTCAAAGCCGTCACTAAGTCGGTTGCAATCAAATTTGGAACGCGTCCATTAGACGCGTGCCAAGATGGCGGCGCCCGTGTTAGCACATCACGGTATAATACGTTAGGCAAATGTCTGCTGCTAAACTGATTGGCGGCCAATGAGTGCTATTAGCGTGGAAATGCCATATTCGGGCCACAGTGACTCAACGTGACAGAGCACGGCCAAATCATTGTGAACTCTACAATGAACGTATATTTTACAGTTCTCAATCAATGCAGGGTTCAGGCTATTGTGGTTGATTTGAAGTTGCCAAAGCGTAATTAAAATTCATTAGCGTTGTATTTTGAGCACGGCGGTGCGGTGAATTGTACTTTTGGTTTATTTTTTTTGTGTATCTTCTTGTCTTATGACCCTGCAGTTATGTGATGAGTTGATTGAGTCCAGGAATTTTTGTTCGGTTCTTTTTTTATTAAGGAATTTGCTTGTAATTTATCAAAGTACATATATATCTGAGTAATTAAGTAGTAGTATATGCTTATTGCATACAACAAATAAATAAAATACTATTCATAAAATAAAATAAAAAAACACGCACATTCATAGTTTTCTTGTTAGCTTTACATTGTATCCCGAACTTGGCAGGCTAGGCAGATAGAACTCGAGTGCTTACCTTCAAAGACACTCCGTTCTCACTAAGAAACTTTCGTTAGGTACTCAGTTTCCGCCGAATTTGATGCATTGCTTGTAGATTTGTGGATCTCAACATCGTGCTTCCCCTTGTTTGCAAAGGGGAAAAATTAAAATATTAAATATTTCATTACCTCGAGTGGGGATCGAACCCAGAATCGTTTACCGTCGCACGCTTACGCAATCATCTGACTTCAAACTTAGCAGACATTAATACATATCTTACATACTTTCAAAATGCATATTAACGTAAATAATTTAATGCCACTGTTGAATCATTAACCGTATTTACAAGCCTATGTCTTTAGTTACAAAGATTTACTGATTTTAGAACACGCTATATGACATCTCCTCCTTTCATGATAGTCGACGTCAACTAAAGCACTTCAACAAAGGAATTTCGCTTAACTACATCCAGTTACTTTTTATTATGCATAGTTGCGAAAGTGCGAAGTGCATAAAGCAACAATGGTAGGGACACCGCATGTACCTACGACTCCGATGATTCCCATCCCACTAGCCTCAGTTTCCTGGCCACGTGCTAATTGGTAATAATTGATCTGGCGAGGGCCACCCGCGTCGTACATATATTTAGTAAGTACAGACCACTGTTGTCGGTGTTAGTATTAGAGGGAAACACCATAAAATGTATTGTATTTGTGCATTCTTTTTCGAGTGTTCTGTTTCTATTTTATGCCTATAAAGTTTGATGGTTAGTTTTCTTGCGGTCGCGCTTGTGTTGGTACTTTGATTTATTAGACGTTTTGTTATGGGGTATAGTTGTTTAACATGGTGTAAGGAATCATTTTAATGTATGTAGGTAGTAAATTTTTCACTACAGATAATAAAATTGATTTTTTTTGTCTGTATTAAATGTTCTTCCGATCGAATCCTGATTGATAGTGATAACGAATTTTGCTCTATGAACTTTGTCGTAGATAACAACAAATTAAATGACCTAACTAGGGAACATCACATCATTACATCAAATATTAATAATATCTCATAAGATTACTTACAGTACATTCAATGACAAGTCACCATTGTTCATTCCCAATATTACACAGCCTCGCGACATCGACAGCTACGCCATTACTCACGGCGTCGCCTCCCTAGTAGTAGTTAGTGAGCTCAAATTTTAAATTCATCGCGAGTCATTTGCTTTGCCGCTTTGCTTGTGAACTGTGATAACTGTGCGGGACACTTGACGTCATTAGTCAATGTAACGGGAATGTACGCGTTTTGATATTATTGGTAATTTTTTTTTTGGATTTTTAAAATGTTTTAACTTAAACTGTCATATAGTTTAAGTTGAGAAGTATGTTGTGTTAACTGGACTCAAATTACAGTCAGTAATAAAGGATTTGATTTGGTTAGACAAAAAGTTGAGTTTGGTTCCACTAACTACAATGTTTATACTTATAAAATTTATTAGCTTCACTCTGTATCCCGCATATGACAGGGTAAACTAAGGGAATTTGTTAACCTAGAACTTAGTGTTTATAACTACCTACATTCCATTTCGTTCCCCACTTTCCGACGAATTTTAGGCATTGCGTGTTAAGTAGCGGAACTCAACGCTGCACTTTACCTTGTTACCAGAGGGAACAAATGAAACATTAAATATTTATATTGACAATATTAAATATTTTATTTCCTCCAGTGGGGATCGAACCCACAGCCTGCCGCGTTTACAATCATACGCTTGTGTATCTGCGCAACAAAAAGTCTCCCCTGTGATATACAATGTGTCTGTAAAATAAATAAAATATACATTCACTTACTGCTACATTATTTTTGCCAATATTGTTAATATAATTAAATAATAACATTAATTTTCACTCGTTAACCAGGTTAATCTATCCTCGATGTACATCAATAATTCATAAATTTATTTTACATTAGTAAAAGTATAATTTATAGCAAAAGTATCAACACCATTCGTCCCAGCAACACGTAGCGGCGGCACGGTGTCGCGCTCGCAGCGACATGACGAATGGCCGCTATTCGCGAAACGTTCCAAATTTAAAATCTGCCGCGTAACGTTCGCGCTAATGGCATTGTTTATGGGAGCGTTCCCGCGCAAACCTGACTCGCCTGCCAGTGACTTACGTATTTGCACGTCTGAATAAACTTCTGCTTTTGCCTTGACGGTTGACTGTTTTAAATGGCGCTGGATTTTATTTTTCACTTTAAATGAAAAGTTTTTTTTTTTAATTTTAATTTCTAATTTATTAATATTATTTATTGCTTTAATTTAAAAAAATATATTAAAAGAAAGTGAAAATATTAGCGCTTATTCTTAATTTATTTATACAGACCACCATCGAGTACTTACTTACCACAATTTTACCTACTCTGAGTCCAGCTGCGCATAAACACCGTCACAAATATTTAAATGTCAAACCTATTATTATACGGTTAAGTTTATTGCCTCATTAACTCTTACTAAAATACTTATAAGAAACGACATACAGACATACGATTCAAATATAATATTACACATATTACAACCATAATAATTATTAAATGTTTTATAACTTGCATTAACCGACCCTTTCAATGTCATTTTAAAATAGCAACAAGGTTATATCTTTCTCAGCGGGGATCGCGTTAGATACGCACTACGGACAGGTGAATTAGGAAAGATAACTAGAAACTTAGATTAACTTGTTGAAAACTCTTGTTTATAATAGATTCTGTGCTTAGCTTGGTTTAATTAAGATGCATATTAAAATTCAGCACTATATCTGCATTTGAACTTATGTTAAAATTTTCATATATTTAATGTTGTTCGACATGTCCGTGGTTATATAGATGTCTAAATGAAGGTCTAAAATTGGCCTGTTGATCAAGAAAATATCAAACATTATTATAAGAAATGACTACCACTTGTTGCATTATTTGAGAGAGAGAGAGAGAAAAATAAGAAAGATTTTGCTACTTAGTGATTAGTATCTACCTACCCATGTAAATTTAATATTAAAAATAATAACGGTAAAGACAGTGCATTGTAGAGTACCTACCTATAGGTGAAAAAAGATAAATTAGCGAGATAAAAGGTAAGAAATTTAAAGTTAGTTAGTTTGATAAAAGGTAAGTACTTAATATATGATTAAAAGTTCAACAAGACAACCACTGATCACTTCTATCTATCTACATCTATTTCGCAAATTACGGTAAAACATAATAAACAGACCCTCATATCAGACACACAAGTTACACTGAACATTGTTTTTTTAATACAAAAACTTAGCTCGTTTCAATTTAGAAAATGAAAATCTTTATTCACTAATTCCAACAGTCGTAACACTCCTAAGCTGAGCTCATAACCCCAAAAAACAAACGCAACCCTTACCAAGTTAACCCTTGGCACAATAAAAATAAAACGACAATAAAGAGAGGCATAAAAGTGTCCGGGAGTCGGAATGAAATGGAATGCAAATGTGAATGGTAAACAAGCGGGCTCGAGTGAAGTGGCTAGTTCACCCTTACACCCCTGGAAGTTACTTGGGGCTTGGGATTTGTGGCTTCAAGACACGACACTCCTTTGCTTTTTACATTTTTATATTTGTTATTAGTTCTGTAAAGTTAGGGTCTGTATTGTTTTGATATTCAGTTTTAAATCTACCAATTAATCAAGTATTACTTATGGCCTGTCGCGGCGCAGCGGCACAAGCGTGTGGCTGTAACCGATAGGTTCTGGGTTCGATCCCCAGTCGAGGAAATGAAATATTTAATATTTTCAATTTAAATATCTAATGTTTCGGCTCAAATTCGGCGGAAAGTGGGGAACGGAAGTGTGGAACGGAGTGTCTTAACACAAGGTTAACGGGTTCCCTCTGCCTACCCTGCCTCGTGCGGGATACAGCGTGAAGCAAAAAAAAAGTATTACTTATTTTATTTTCATATAGGTATATTGTTAGTTAAATAGAAAGGTCTGTCGCTGTTAATAATGACTGAAAGATATAATTCAGTCAATCTACATACCTATATTGGTTAATTAAATTTGAAACTGTAACTATCACATGTAGTGAGTAGTAGAGTAGTCTCAGTAGGTACCAAATTTTGAGCCACAATATAGCATTTCGCACTCTTTTAATCTTGTAAATAAAATAAATACTAAGAAGGTAACTAGGATTAACCTAAGAACTAAGTATAAATAATATTTAATTTTAATGAGTCATTACATTTTTTTCCTATCAGTACCATAGCTGGTAGATAAGTATTCAGCAACATTAGTATAGGCAATACTTTTACACATTATCTTGCCTATTGGAGACATCTCAGTGCCTTTACTGTCTGTCGAATTCAAGATGAATGGCGAAATCTTCGCTTGATGAGTGGTGGAACTCAACGCCGTGCTTTGTTTTGCAATTTAAAAAAAAACCCAAATAGGCATCGAACCTTCAACTATCGTTTTAAAGATGTTCAACTAAAATAAAACATATGTACCTACATAACAGCCAAGTTCACCTTCCACACATAACAATAAAAAAGGCAAATACGTGTTATAAAGGCTTCTTCTTTCTTTGCATTTTCTCCTCAGTTTTATTCATATAAGTGTTAAGAAAAGTAGATGTGATTTTTATTCGAGTGTTGGTAGGTACCTTTGTTTCCAAGTGAATCCACGTTTCAGTTTACAGCCGGTCGTTCGCTTTTATAGCGGTGGTGATTGACCTTATAACTACATACGTATAGTGTGAATGTGAAATTGTGTACTTTTTGAATGTACCATTAATCTTTTTATAAATGTTTCACATATTTTCGGTTTTTAATAACAAAAATATATACAGATATGAAGTTAAGAAACATTTTAAAATAATTGAGAGGAGGTGTTCTAATATTTGGAAAACGAATCCAATAACGCACAAATCACTGTACTGTCTTACTCTACTATCTAACCAAATCGTCGACCCTTCTGTCAATAGCGAGATAAAACAGCAACTTTACGAACATTGGGAACTAAGGAATAATATTTACACATTTTTTTACTATCTACCTACTTGAAGAAAAATACTAGGTATATTTAAAACCTTATGGAAATTTGTACGCGCGTCTTGGTACGTTCACCGCTGAACGTATGGCTTAGCTGGTCGTACTGCTTGGACAGTTAAATTAAAAATTACTATTTACTACCTATACATTCCTTAGGCAAACGTTTATATACAACTAGATATCTTAAAGTTACTCTTAAATCTTTTCCATTTCTTAATAAGGTAGAATAAATTAAAAAACCTCATTGAAATATTTTTACATTCAAATAACTGAACTCAACGTAATACAAGTTAGTATCTTTAAACCTGTTGATGCAGTCTATATGGCCGCATAAAATTTTACGCTGAACATTATGGCTCGTGGCCTGTCGTGGTGCAAGTGTGTGTCTGTAAACGTGACAGGTAGTCCGATCGATGCCTGTTTGAGGAAATGTTTCTTAATATTTTCATTTCTTCAGTTAAGATACTCCGTTCCACTTTTGATTCCCACTATCCGCCGAATTTGAGGCATTGCGTGTTGAGTGGTGGAACTCAACGCCGCGCAATGCCTTGTTACCAGAGCGGAAAAATGAAAACATTAAATATTGTAATTGAAAATATTAAATATTTAATTTCCTCGAGTAGGGATCCAACCCACAACCTGTCGGTCACAGATACACGCTTATGCCGCTGCGCCACGACAGACCTGAATAGATAGGTAGGTATATCACCTACCTTTTTCGATTAAGATTTAGTTGTCTCAATTCTTATTTTAAGTAAAGTTACTTAACGATCTCACATGCGTTTTTTTAAGTTTGCTTACTTTTTTAATTTACTATCTTTACTAAAATATCTACTCCAGTATAGTACCTACTTCTAAAAGAGTCATATGATTCTAAAAATAAAATCAAGGTTCATGGTAGTGAAAATCTATTTTTTTCTTATTTTAAGCTATTTTTCTTTCCGACAATCATATGTACCATTACCATACCAGTTAACTTATAAGTACAAAATATATAAAATTCAATTGTGATATTCAAGCATTATATCTATAGGTAAATAACTGATGTAATGTAATATACATATATAAAAAGATAAGTACACGTTATGATAAACATCTGCTAATTTCTATGTTAATTGCAGAACAGCAAAGCAAAAACATAACGAAACAACTAAAATTTTGACCTCAAACATAGTTTTGTAATCCAATTAATTTCTGTACGTACTTACCCAGAACTATCTACCTACTACAACTTAAATTTTCAGTCAGAAAAATCATAGCGGATTTTCAAAGTTTCAAGTATCGATTCAGCAAGAACTTTTCGTAGGCTATTAATAAGCGATGTTTTTTTGCACTTGTTCCCTCAAAGTTAATGTTTGTTAGCTAATTGGAGTTGGCCGGAGTTACGACAATTTGTTCGACCACTTCAACTGTAAGTACCTACGTAATTAGTTACGCTGGATTCGTAATTCCCATGAAGAGCTATTGTTACCTGTACCCTAGTGCTTGCTGCCTAGTTATATAGCTTTTGTGCGTATTTATTATGTATCTACTATCCAATATAAGTAAGTGTTATATGAATTTTACTTAAAAACTGCTTTTGGATTAATTTTATAATGATATCCTTCATTTCCGATAGTTTAGGTTATTTTTAGGGCATTTTTTTATCGAAACTAAAGAATAATTCTTCATAAAAATTAAAAAATTGTGCTTAGGTACCTAAGATATATACTGTATTACAATTCCCCGTACATTCACAAATATTTACTTACATGTAAATGTAAGTAACATGCAAATGAAGTCTATCATCATAATTAATTTAATTCGTCCTTCCAATACCTAGAAAGAGTTGTTGATTTTGTACGTCTAGAATGATAACAGTTAGTTCTAAACGATTTTTGTAAGAACTATATACATTTAAAATTGAATAAGCTGTATTTTTGAACTATTTAGCGTATCTGTTGGGGTGCTTTAGGAAGGTTTTTCTCAGTGTCGCAGTGAGGCGCGCGGGACTTGCGCGGAATTATTGATTGGGCACGCCCGACTGTGACAAATGTCTTGGCTAATTCACGTTATTAGGTCACCTAGCTTAGGCTTGTTACGCAATGTTTCTGTAGTTATATGCGAAGTGGGGTATTTATAGAACCGATTACGATTATATTGACGGTAGTAGTGATAACTTTATGTATTTAGTGTTAAAGTTAATAATCTATTGAATTTCTAAGAGGATTTATCTTTTTATTTTATTCTTTTTTGATATTAAATTATTTATAAAAAACAATTGTAAAAGCAATTAATTCTATACTACAGTACATATTATTCACTCACTAAAAACCTCTAGGTATAAACAACTAGAGTACCACTAGCGTTTAACCCACTAACAAATGTAAATTTTAAAATTATACCGAGTGGGCGTGGCCGGACCAACCAGGAATGTCACGCAATGCGACACGGTGACACTTGCGACCAATCGCGTAACGCGGTGACGACGCCCGCCCACTACGAATTAGAATTTATTACTATTTATATGGATTTTGAGATCTTTCTGATTGAACAGTCTGACTGTAAAGCCGACGGTTGCAAGTTAGATTCCTGCTTAGGGTAATATTTTTTTTTCTCATTGGTTATATGACAAAAAGGCATTAAATTCAGGCAAATGAAAAGGCAATGGCTTGAAGATTGTTTTTGTGGTGTGACTTTTGTGTCTTTATTCTCTTTTTATTTTTTATTTTCTTTTAATATTCTCTTCACGTACCCTGCAACAGCGTGCAGCTATTAATTAAATTTATATTATTGTATGGATAGAAAAAATATTTTGTAAAAAATATCTCATATAATTCATTAGTCCTAAGTATATTGAAGTGTTACAGTGTTACTTCTAATTCTTGTTATATGATACTTTATATCATATTTTAGATAATATAATGCCAAGAAAAAATACCTAATAAGTAAGTCGTGGAAATTAATCAACAATTTATAACAATGAATAATATTTATTTTTAGTATCTTGGCTTTTATATTTGTCTTTAAAGATTTAATAAAAAAAAGTCTTTTATTAATATACTTTTAAAATTATTATCTTATAAAATTTCTATAAGAAATTCAATGACAATTCCAACCAATGGCGACCCACTACGCTATCATTGGTTAGACGCGACAAATCCGTGTCAACTGGATGTCACTGCCTGCGACATAGAAACGAGATAGAAATACGCTAATAGTACGGTGTAAAGAGGGATGCACGATATTTTTTCTAATCTACTTAAAATTAGAAAGTAGATTATAAGAAAATTCGTTCATAACTGTCGTGGCGCAGCGGCAGAAGTGTGTGACCGTAAAAGCGACAGGTTGTCGGTTCGATTGGCTCGAAAAAAAAAATAATATTTAAAATTTGATATAAGTATTTAATGTTTTCATTTCTTCGTTTCGGTAACATAGTAAATCGTGGCATTGAGTTCCGCCACTCAACACATAGTGAAATGGGAATGGAACGGAGTGTCTTTACATTTGGTTCTTATATTTAGTAAGATATAGGTATATATAAGGTATTATTTAATAAGAAGGCATTTTTTATATTATATAGGTAGGTATAGATTGCATTTCTATGAGAAATACTTAAGATATATTTAAGTATTTAAGTAGGTGATATTTAAGTAGGTAGGTACGTTCAAATTCTATTGATATATGAACTGCACTAAATGGCTTAATAATAGAGTGGAAACAAATTAAGTAAATTATAACTTTAATAAAAAACTTTTAGGGATTTTTATATTGAAACAATTATATAAAATTTTGTGTATCGAATTAAATTGTTTAGAATGCCCCTATCGAGGTATAGCATAATTGACTAAGACTTGGCTTTGCCTGCGTATATGGTTGTCAAGAGGCGTAAGTTCGAATCTGGTATGTTTAAAAATGTTTCTCACTCATTCACTCACTCAGCTTCACGCTGTATCCCGCACATGGCATAGTAGGCAGAGGGAACTTCGAAACCTAGTGTTAAGACACTCCGTTCTACTTCCGTTCCTCACTTTACACCGAATTTGAGGCATTTCTCCAGTTCTGAACACATATTTTCTGTTTCTCAGTGTAATATTATAATTATTGAATGAGTGATTCAGCCTCGCTGGCAACCTTGTAACTTCACAACACTGCAACAGCAGACCTAATCAAGTGGTACACGCAAAAATTCCCACACGGAAGCCGAGTGGAAAATTTGAGCCAATTTGATATCGATTTTAATCAGAAGCCCGTGCCTATAGTCAAATTGATCTCAATTTTATAAATTTCGGACGGCACGCTCCCTGTTCACGCAATTTATATTTTTATTGGGTTAAAAAGCATTTTTTTTGGAATGGCTTGTTAAAATCAGACACTTTATGGAAGTAAACGTAGAGCTGAAATGTGCGTTGGCTGTTGTTGGGCATTTTTTCTTAGTCGGGAATCAACAAATTCATAATACAGTAGGTATAGGAAGGCATGATTTTTGTTTCACGTTCACGTTATATCCCGCACACGGCAGAGTAGACAGAGGGAACTTGGGAACCTAGCGTTAAAACACTTCATTCAAATTAGAAAAATGAAAATAATACATTGCCTGGCAGTCATATAATGATAAATAAAAAATAAAAAGGCGAAAAAATAAGCCCGGTTAATTTCTCAAGAATAATGTTTACGTTACAGTTAGGCATTGTAATAAATGGAGCGCTACAATAATTTTAATGATAATAATTTTTTCAACAAACACTACGTAATGGATATTATTAAGAATTCACGAAGCCCCCGAAGGGATCATGTCGCGGCGCGTATTTCCAAAACATGGCGCTTGTAACCTTCGATAACGTTCAATTGTCGCATTACGGCGTAGCTTTTAAATCAAAGCTTTACAAAAAATTTGAAAGCGAAAAAGTCGAACAAAATGTGTTTTATGTGTAAATTTTATTAATTGCTATAGCTGGCTGTTGTTTGTAATTTTGACTTGACTAAAGTTTTTTTTTAGGTAAGTAAGTAAATTTCTATATAGTTAGCAGGAGCTTTTGGTATTTAAACTAGGCTGAGGCCTCTGTTAGGGGACATAGTTTATTTTAAATGCGGAAACCAACATTATTATTACGTCTACATATCATATAACGCGTTTTTTCCAGTAATATAAGTTACTAACTATTGCTTCCATTCGAACATATCTCAATGCACAACGCCGGCGTTTAACTTGGTATTTTTTGTATATTTGTAATATTTTTAAAGCGTACCTAGTAGCTTTATAACGTCTTTATAAGTGGATATTATTCAATTTGATAAATATTGTTACATTATTCAATAAACAACGTAAGTGTAAAACGTGTTAATCGATGAAATTAAAAAATATATATACCTATTAATAGAACATACAGAGGCATGATGTGGCGCAGCGGCACAAGCGAGTCACTATAAACGCGACAAGTTGGTGGTTCGCTCTCCAACCGAGGGAAATGAAAGAATTAATATTTTCTATTTCTTCGCTGTGTTAAAATAGTAAATTGTGATTTGTCTTTTTATTACTTGGCCTCCCAACACGCAATGCCGCAAATTCGGCGGTAAGTAACAAAATGAACGGCCGATATTAGCGAATGTTTTAGTTTTTTAATACTAAGTTTCAAAGTTTCCTCTGCCTACCCTGTCATGTTTATGACACAGCTTAAAGCTCAAAATAAAAAGTAACATAAAGGAATAATTAATACACTTAGATAAATATATCACGGAATCAGATTCCCACGCTTGTCAAGCGCTATAGGCACGTTCCTAAGTAATTCGGATTATTTGAATAATTTTCTTTAAACTTGTGTTACGTAGTTTGAATATTTCATCAAATTATGCCCAAAAGCGCTACTTGGTAAGCAAATTGTGCTATTTAATTCATTTGCGAATGTATCACGCATGGTTAGGTTATAGCCAGTGACAGTGTTTTTTTTTTAAATAAATTTATTTTATACCCTCAGGGTAAGAAAGTTGATGTAAAATTTGTATAATCATTTTGGATATTTCAAATTCGGTAGGCATTTCTAAATTGCAGTAATTTCTGGAATTTTATATCCAACTATTCTGTCACGATATATCGTTCTCACGGTTTGTGAGTATTTTAATAAATAATTTATGATGCAAAACAAGAGTTTGCAAAATTTTTAAAGTCACTATTTAAAATTTCTAAGGAATATTTTAAATTGTTTACTTGTATTATAAATCTCCAAGGCTATGTTATTATCGTAATATAACGCGACGTGCAAGTGATCCTCCTTACCTTACCATTGGTTTCCTTATTTAGGGTGACTTGAGGAAACCTAGTGTTAAAATGCTCCGTTCCCATCAAGACACTCTCGTTCTCTACTCTCCGTCGAGTTCTGGAGGTATTGCTTGTTAAATGGTGGAACTTGCCAAGCTATTCTTTGTTACCAGAGCCAGGAAAGGAAAATATTATATATTTCATTTCCTCGAGTACCTTTTCCTTCAAACTTTCACATTTACAGTGGCACGTTTATAGAGTATATTTTACTTTCGCAGATATATCGTAGCAAATGTCCTTTTGACAATAAAAAAAACGATAACAATATAAAATTACATCTCGTCGTCATGGCGTCGCGTGCGATATGACGGCCAAATTCAAAATTCGAATGCGAATTCGATTGTTTCGCGCCTTCCCCGCGGCCAGTTATCGCGTGATCGTTCTGAAAACAATACTTTAAAAAATGAAATGGTGCTTTATGCTCCTTATTAGGGTCTCTTCTGTTATTTTTTTTTATTGTATCTTAAAATATTGTTTTGGAATTTCAAATTGGTATAGGTATAGTTTCACTGCTAAAAACATTTTTTTTTTCAGAATTAACCGTTAGCACCTATCTATCTACTTACTATTTATTTACAAATTATTTTTTGTTTTTTGCATTACGTTCAACATTGCAGGGTAGGGGGAAGGAACTTGGGAACCCAATGTTAAGACATTCCGCTCCATTCCCTACTTTCTACCTTTTGTGTTTGTTTATATTTAAATATTTATTAAAATACATATAGATATATGTAGGAGGGTTATTGGTAGGTAAAATAGCTAGAAATTATGAGAACAACTTATTTATCTCCATAAAAATATAATAAAATTTAATGTTTATTTATTTCAATATTTTTAAATATAAAGTAATTTGTTTTAATAAAAAAAAATATTTAAACACAGAATACAAAACTTTTATTGCTTATGAACTTTAAATTCAACCAAAACCAAAATTTTGATAATAGCTAAGCTTAAAAATACGGTACACTATCGTTTCATTGTTGTAAGGATTAGCAATTATCTACTATTAAATGGCCAGACTGCCTATCCTTTGTTAATAAAACATCTGTGGCTACAATCATAAGTGAACACTAAAGTCTAATATTATCTGCGATTCTACAAAACCAAAGCCAAATTGGCTATGGAAATAACTGGCTCCCTAAGAAGCCGCACTCTTTAGCGGAACACCAAAAAAAAACATTTTAGAAAGCGCCATTTTAAACTTTTCAAATTCAAATTTCGATTTGTTAGGTCGTGAACAGACTGGAGCAAGGGTTTTTTATCGTGATTTTTTGTATTTAACATTAGGTGCGACGTCAATTAATTAAGTAGGTAGGTACCTATTATTTTGTATAAGAATTTCTAATTACTCTGTCAATTTTAAATGCTTTTACATGAATGTGAAATCTAACAGCTTAGTGTAAATAAAAACAGATTTATTTTTAAAGTATATTCTTACCCACCCATTCACATATGGGATTATATGAATTGTAAAAAGTTATTGTAATTAAATTCATTATATCTTAAACATAAACTTTAATAAAAAACATATTGTATAATGTTTACAAAGTCTTCTAGTAGATATATAAATAGTAGATATATAAATTTTATATTGTTTAGCCTTAAAATGACAGGATATTTTATAATTGACTTAATAATAATTAATTATTAACATATAAATACAAGATACAAAATAATATTAAAATACTTATTGATGTAATAACCACGACTTAACAGTTCGCGTGACGATGCGAGTACTTTTTAAACATTAGCGTTTGTGAATTAGAAGCGTTCTCTTTTCAAAACAAATTGCTGACAAGCGTTCCGATTCTTATTTTGAATTTGCTAACCGCAAATCCTGTGCAAGCTTAACTTAAGTAAATTTAAATCTTACTGTAACGCAATAAAGTTCTTTTTTTAATGGCCGTAATGAACTGGTAGGATTCAGAAATATAAGATTACAACTTTGGTATCTATGGTTACAAATTCATTTTTTTTTTTTGTCGCAATTTTTGTATAAATATTTAATAGTAAAACTAAAGGCTATCTTTGTTAAATTTAGAGTTATTTTTGTGGAATATTAATACACAATCATACTTAGCCGTTGTATATGTAACATATACCTACATGTGTCAAAATTAAATTACGCCGTATTTGTCACGATCTTGTTAATTCTACAAAGATATTCGTAAGAGAGCCAAAAAATTAGGTAACTGCTGAGTTAGACGATACACAAACTAATTATACCTATATTTATTTATACTAATTATACTTTTATTCTCATTATTTGTCATCATAAGTACCTACCTATCAGTTTGAAGTAGATATAATCAATAGAGTGAAACCCAGATGGTCTCTGTAATAAACAAATATTATTGAAATTGAAAAATTATATTATTTTTTTCAAAAAAGTATTAAATTAAATACCTATAGGTAAGGGTAATTTTATCGTGGCATTTTAAAAAAAAATACTTTTTTACTTTTTTTCACTCAGGTTCACGTTGTATCTCGCATATGGCAGGGTAGGCAGAGGGAACTTCGGAACCTAGTGTTAAGACACTCCGTTTCTCTCGCGTTCCCCTCTTTCCGTTTAAATTGAGGCGGGACTCAACGCCGTGCTTTGCCTTGTTACCAAAGCGAAGAATTAAAAAAAATAAACATTTAATTTGTAGATATTAAATATTTCATTTTCTCGAGTGGACATTGAACCAACAACTTATCGTTTTACAGTCACGCGCTTGTGCCGCTGCGCCACAACAGCCCTCTAGTATTTTAGTGTGTTTTCGTATAACTGTCGAAGTGTTTAAATTGGACTTAGATAAAGACAAAGCTAAAAAATAACATTGATTTATAGATTTTCTTAAAAATATTGCTTCACAAGGAAGAGGCACTTGCACAATCATAATTATAAAGTCTATGATTTAAAAAAAAAAAATATAAAAAATCTTATGGTTTAAAAGTCTATGGTAAGATTTTTTGTAATAAATAATATAATAGTTAAGAGCTAAATTGTTATTACGAGATAGATAAGTACCTATTTTTTTATTGCAATCTTAAATTTACCCATTATTTTAAGAAATTGTAATTTACTTCTAAATATATCAATTTAGTTTTAGTAGTGCTTTTGCCGTTTAAATGTTAAATATTTAAAATATAAAAAAATAACTATGCAAAATGCGGACTATGCGAAATGGACTCAGGGGAAAAGTAATTTAGTTTTATCTGAGTATCTAGTAGTATTTCTTTGTTAGATACTTATCTAGTATATTACATACTTCATAAAAAAGATTAAAATATTTGTAAATAACTGTATTTATGGTACAAATTCTCGTAGCTACAGTAAAATAATAAGTATAGCATTTTTTTTTATTTAGTAGGTACATATGATCTCGTCGAAGAAGTTCAGCTAACGATTATTATGTTATAGGTACATTAAAATTGTATAAAGCTCAGACTTCGAACTTTCGAATAAGCGTAGGTACCTATCATGTTTAAACAGATTTTAGGAAATGCCTACTAATATTTATTTGAAAATATATTAAAGTTTGAACGTTTCGAACCCTCTTGGAAACCATTTATAATTTTACTCTTCCTAAATTTGGAACACTGGGACACTTTAAATATGTCTAAAAAAGCAGGCTTCGAAATTGTTAATTTTTGTTTTCTAAACCGTAACTTTTTGTTAAATAAAGTTATTTTATTATTATTATTATTGTAGGTATATACACTGATTTTTGCCCGGTGCCACCAGAGCGAACAAATGAAAACATTAAATATTTAAATTTAAATATTAAATATTTAATTTTCTCGAGTGGGATTAAACCCACAACCTGTCGGCTTGTCCCACTGCGCCACGAATAAATAAATAAATATACAGGAATTTATGTGCATTTATATACCCAACCATTATTAATGTTTTGCTTAAATAACAAAACTCGATTGTAAATTGGCATTGACGCTAAACGCCTGACGTTAAAGATCGACCCATTATTAAAAAAAGTTGGCGCTAGATTTTATTCTACCAATTAATTGACATTCAGCTTTTAAATTGGTGTATTAAAACTTCAATATGTCCTAGAAGTCCTAACGGATTCAATTTGTAACATGTCGCCCTTTAATGAGGTGTTTAAATATTGAAGGGTAAGCCACACGCGATGTCACTACGTGACACGTGACATGTGGGAGAAATGTCGTCGGAAATGTCACGTCGCATAGTGCTTTGTGGTAATCGATACATTGTACACAGAACATCAATTTATAAAAATCGATATCCAATTATAATAAATTGAGGTACGTATTAAGATTTTTTTTATAAAACACTTTTTTATAATATTATATTAAACTTAACTAAAGTAAAACATATATTCAAAGCTGTCGTCATTGTAGCGTCACAAGGTAAGAAAAAGAAGCTAGATTTCTGCTCGGAGATTTTTTTTAATTTCCTTTTTCTGGAAACTAGGAGTTGAAGTGCAGCGTTAAGCTTCTAAGTATAAAAAAGATTGTTTAGGCAAGTATATTTGGTTTGTTCTATATACTTTCATCTTATTTCATAGCTTTACCCTGTATCCAGCACCAGAGGGAACTTCGCGGAGGGTTCCACTTCCGTTCCCGACTCTCCGCTGAATTGAGGCATTACGTGTTGAGTGGCGGAATTCAACACCGCGTTTTAAATATTTCATTTCCTCGAGTGGGGATCGAACCCATAACCTGTCGTTTACAGTCACAGTCAGTTTGTGCCGCTGCGCCACGACAGGCCTCGACGTTATACCATATCTGATTACTTTTGTTTAACGCACACGTGACAGGGTAAGCAGATATAACGTAAGACCCTAGTGTTAAGACACTTCAGTCCATATATTTTTATACGTTACCAGAGCGAAATAAATGAATATATTTTATATAGATTTTTTTCAAATGGGAATTGATTCCTAAGTAAGAGATCCCTAAAGATCCCTGAACTAATGCTTGCATAGGTATAAGTAAATGCTAGAAAATAGTGAGTCTGTTGTTTTCTTGCCTCTGAATAGTCACGATATGTACAAAGAAATCCAATGTTAGGTTGAATATGCTTCTCTACTCTACTCAGCTTCACGCTGTATCCCGCACATGGCAGGGTAAGCAGAACGAACTTGGGAACCTAATGTTAAGACACTCCATTCCACTTCCGTTCCCCACTTTCCGCTGAATTTGAGGCATTGTGTGTTGAGTGGCGGAATTCAACGCCACGTTTTTTTGCTTTGTACCAGAGCGATGAAATGAAAACATTAAATATTTAAGTAGAAAATGTTAAATATTCCATTTCCTCGGCTTCGGGGATCGAACCCACACCCTGTTGGTTACAGTCACACGCTTGTGCCGCTTAGCCACGACAAGCCTTAAATAAAAAAGAAAGTTTCTCAATTAAAACAACAAGATTTTTAAAATGTTTTGCAAACAGATCATGGCGTTTTAGGATTATATTTTAACAATTAGGCTTTTTTAATAAAAAGTTATGATAGATTTTAATATTTTTTCACTTTTCTGGTTATTATTAAAACATATTAAGTATCCCAAAAGTAGGAATCGAACCCACAACTTATACCATTTATTTTAGTACGCTCGTGCTGCTCCATGACAGGTTAGCACTGTGATATTATGCATGTCGATTAAATACTTAAAAATGAGGAAAATAAATAAAAAACATATTTAAGAATTTGCTTTAAATGTTTTATTTGATACTTAGTAATGTTTGGCAAAAGGAAGAATAACATGCTTCTTTGAGGGCAGCGGTCACTACTCTCGCCTTATATTTAATACTTTTTGGTTCTTATACGTAATTTAAATTATTTAACAAAATCACACTAATTTAATACTATTTTGAATTTTAATAAGATATGATAGAATATACAAGGAAATTATAATTTTGTTTAGCACCAAAATAGCTAGATATAGGAATTACAATAAATATTTTACAAGTGCCGTCGATTTAGGAACTTTTTAGAAGTTTTTGATAACAAATTTATTTATTTTTTACTTTTACAAAACGTCTAATTTCTTTTTACAACAGGAATTATGAGTATGAAAATTATTAAATAAAAAATATTTTTTTTTATAATTTTTAACACACCTCACCTGTATATTAAACTTAAAGTAATATGTAATCATAACAAAAAGCAATGGAGTGATTTTTTATGAGTAAATTATCAAGTTATCAAAAACTTCTAAGAAAGCTTACTCGTAAGATTAACTATAACTAATCTTTCTTAACTATACATTTCTCACAAAAACCACAAAATTGTAATTAAATCGTCAGGCATTACTTTGTACATTATACAATTATTATATACATTTTTATTGCACGTTATTACTATGGAATGTTGATTTTAACGAGTTATTAATACAGGTTAAATTTTTATTAAACATAATTACTTAGAACACACTTATGCATTGTAATCTCAGCTAATCTTAAATAAATTTCTACTGTCAAAATATTTACAAAGCTCTTTAAAATTACAGTTACACGTATTTGTAAAAAATACACATCGAATGACTCTCAATGATATTCATACATTATCTGAGAATATTAGGTACTGGGGCATTTACACAAGCTTAACTATTTGGTAATCTAAACAACATCACAAATGCACTGGAGAATCTGTACTTATCAGTCCGTAAACACTGGCTTCGCGAAATCGGGTCACGATAAATTAGATGTTTTACCGTTCTGACGGCGGCTAATGTGGGCCTCCGTGTGAACGTTTCTCTTAGTCCTTGAGAAGAAGGCAGCGTTGCACCCACTCACTGAACACCGATGCAACAGTTGTGCATGAACACTTTCACAATGCACCTTCAAACTAGACAAGTCTTTGAAACACTCTCGGCAACCGCGACAAGGGTAATAGCCATCTTTGTTCGGCCGTGGCGCTTCATCTTCTACACAATAACTCAGTTTTTGAGACAATGGAGGCGAAAAAGTCTGGCACCCGAATGTATTGAGACCGGGCGGTAGAAAGCCAAATGGTAATGGAGGGAAATTTGGGAGCATACCAAATGGGGTGAATAGAAAAGGGTGTTGAGTGAACATATCACGGCCATTTAAATAAGTCTCTGGCAAAGGAAGAGGTGGGTACGATGCACCAAAGGGCATATGACCTAGGTGACTTTTCGCCTTATCACTATCTCGAACTCGATAATATTTTTGGGAGTCGATGTAGGGGACAGCGCGTTCTTCTTCACTAAATTTAGCTAATAAATCCATTTGCTCTTTAATTTTCTCTAAGATACGAGATTCATCAAATATTCGTAGATCTTCACTCAATATTCTTCTATGTAAAATAACATTTGAATTGTGACGATCTCTACTACGTCTTGTGCTGAATGCAGCTCTGCAGCCTTCAGTATTACATTTGTACATAACTTTTAAATGTGCGTTTTGGTAATGTGTTTTCAATATATATACATTTTGAAACATTTTGTCACACACTTTACACTTAAGAGGGTTCTCCATATCGATGGGTACATCTGTTGTTGTTACAAAGAATCCGTTATCAAAATGGCCGTATATTTGACCTTGCACGTCGTCAGTTGCATAATCATAACTTGAAACTGAAGATGACGGGGATCTATCGGAGTAATCGATGCCGTCGTTGACACTTAAATTATATGGTCCTAATGTACTTTGTGTGTCGGTTTTTTTCGAGATATGAGGAAAATCTCCCCGTGATAAGATTTCTAATCTTTTTAAAGAGTTTTCGGATGAGAAATGGTCATTGTTCTGATGTAAAGTATTTGTCTTTGCAGAATGACCATTATCAACAGGCTCTTCTTTAACTCGTAAATCTTGAGCTCTGTTATTTATGTCAGATGTTTCTGATATTAGTGTAGGTTCTTGTTTTATTTTGAGATTCTCAACTTTGTCATACGGTGGAGAATATGTAACATTATCATTATCATTTTCTTCACATTTAACACGTTTTAGATTTAATGCTGTATCTTCATCGTTATTGTGGTCTAGTTGCATTTCATGATCATCGCCATCTTCTATATATTTATTTTTAAGTCTTGTTGGATTAAGATTTTTACGTTTCCTTTTCATTACTTCAGGACTTGCAGTATCTTTATTGGTGTCTGTATTTTCATTATTATCACTTACGCTTCTTTGGTCGTATTCTATCTCTGAATCTTCGGCGGATCCCATAGATTTATTAAGATTAGAATAATAATCACTGGTATCAACGTGATCATTGTCGTCCTCATCTTCATCACCAGCCACAACGACAATGCCATCATCTTCATCTGATTCTCCATGACCTTCTTGATCTTTGTTTTCAACGGAACTAGATTCCCTTCGAAAATGCTGTGACGAATTTAATGTTGGAGAGAAGTTGATATTATTTTTATATTCTAAAGGCATATTAGATGCATATGATCTCATGTTTTGAGAAGGATTTAGTAGCGGATATGATCCGAAAGGATGCATCGAACTTATTACAGGTGGTATACTCATACCAGCTCCAGGAGGCGGAATAAGTACTGGATGGGCTTGAGCACTCCTGCCATCGTGCGGTGATATTTTTCTACGTAAATGAGGAGAGTGTAATTTTGGATTTGGATTAGCGCTATGTCTGTTTCTTGACCTTCTAGAGCTAAACATCATACTGCAGCCTTCAACTGTGCATTTATGCATTTCCCTAAGATGAACTGCTGAAAAGTGTATTTTCAATGCACCTTTATCACAGAATGTTTTAAGACACACGTTGCATTGTACACGCTTTTTACCCGTAGCAGGGTTAATGAAATGCGTGCCTAAGTTTAAGGGCATTTGTGATGCTCCCCATTGTCTTTTTGGAGGACTTATACATTTTCCTAACATCATATCGCGATGAGTTTTTTGAGCAGCTTCTACGTAAGTATCCTTACTTAAATTAAGAACATTGTCATCTTCTATTCTAGAGCTTTCTAGTCTAACTTTAGTGCCTATACTCATTCTACTTTCTGTAGATTCTACGGGTTTTGTAGATATTTGCGGTAAGAGGGCTTGCAGTGACGCTAATCCCATTGGGTTTTGGCTAAGAGCAGCAACCATCGCTGCAGGATGAGAAAATGTGGATGGCATTGAAATTGGTGGAATAGGCATGTTTGTAGGCAATTGAAAATTAAAAAACTGACTTCGCATTACATCCATCGCAGCTTTTTCTGTTGACGTCATATCGTAATTACGTTTTCTGTTATCATCTTTATAATTGTTTTCACTCGATTTTTGCTTTCGAAAATCAAATGGTTGCATATTTTGCAGATAATTTAATGGAGATGAATTAACGGGACTAGTATTTGATAAAGGACTAGATGAGGTAGATAAATGAATACTGTGGTTAGGAGAAGCTTCAGCGGATGATGTTCTAGGAGGTGAACGTGATGGATCCGGTGAAAACCGATTGTAGTTTGGAGATAGTTTTTCTTTTTTAACGTTTACGTCTTTATCAAAAGAATTATTTTTATTTTCTCTCTCTTGCAGCTCTTTCATGTACTGGTAATTACTTTTAGATTCCATTACATGTTGAAAATATTTAAAAGATTCATCATTGCGAACATCTTTTCCTGAATTTTCCATAAGTCTTTTGAATTCAGCCTCGAGTTTCAATTGATCTATTGCTCTTAATTCGTCATGGTTACCCATATTTTTATCCGAGACCTGTTCATAATCATGAGTAGTCCTCGGAGGCGATGGAAGGCCGTTTTTTTTATAAATTGGAAGTAGAGAAGTTTTATGAAGAGCTCTGGCTTCTTGTAATTTGAGTATCTGTTGTAAAGCTAAGTTGTGTTCGGGCCCACATCCACTCCATCTTTCCGGGCTTCCTGATTGCGTTTCCTGTAACAACAAAGAAAAAAATAAACAAATGATAAAAAAATACTAAAAGCTTAATTTAAAAATTAACAAAATAAGAAACCACGAAGTATTCAATTAATGAAAACAATATTTATTAATAACCTGAAGCTTGATTCGATTAACTTAATTTGGATGTATCCGCCTATTCATATAACTTTTGGTCTAGAGTGATTATAAAGACTGGTTGTTCTAATATATCTTCAAACTAAATATCGGGTCGACACACAACCACACCTTCGCGTTTTCAAAGGCTAATATCGAATTAATTCCGAGAACGGAGAGCAATTGGGTAAAATTGTGTAAAATGACGGTTTGGAGTCGACTCAAGAATAGAAAAGTGGTTTCTGTCGCGTGTTCAGAACGATTTAATCCGAAAACTAAATTACTATTCATTTGGTAAGTATTCGGGGTCGGCTCGCGTTGTCAAACTTAAGTTTCGGTTAATTCAGCCACTCCTTAAGCAAAGTTTGGCTGAGATAGTGGCTTTAATTCAATTTATTATTATAAGTTCAACTGATAGGTATTTGAAACGATATAGATTCATACATACACTTGAAATTGTATTTTGAATATTAAGTTATATACCTATTTCTATACTATATACTTCAATTTACTTTATAGTAATTAAACACAAATGAAGAAAAAATATTTACAAAAGAAAGTTCATTACTAAACTTTAAATAATGTTTCATAAAGTAATTCACATATTCAACCCTATATGTTAAACAGGGAATTAAAAAGCGACAACACTTTTGAATTCGTTTGTCACTCGATTATGCCGTGTAAACGTTGTGAGCGGTGGGGCTGCCATATCATTATATGTTTCTGGGGAAAATTAAATCGTCGTTTGGCGCGTCGGTAATTTTATATAATACCATAAGTAAAAAACATTTTAAAATCTTTTCTAATGCCACAAAATGGATAAATATAGGATAATAAAGTGTCGTTTAACTTAACTACAGCTTTCGTGTTCGAATGAAATTGTAAGCTTTTTTATTTCTATATGGAGAAACGAAAAACTGTTTTGAATGTTTTTTTTTTTCAAGTTGAGCTGTTGGTCTAATACAAAAATAAGCGGGGTTGATAGTTGACGATTAAGAATAATGATATTATGTTGAGAAAGCGGTTGTTATATGGAAATTATCTATTTTATTTAAAATGTACAAGGATTTAATGATTATAGCAAATGTTACAATTAAATTTAAGTAAATTATACTGAAAGTCCACGTTTAAAATGTTAACATTTGGTGAATTCTTAATGATTTAAAAAATATTTAATGATGGACTAACATGGAATAAATGATGACATAATGATTACAGATGGAATAATTTAAGACTGAGATAGAAAAACATACATGTAACTAAAAAGCACCTATATTTCCACGTCCCGATTACAGCAAAAACAAAATTTGAAGTCGCCATGGCTAGCCGGGGTGAGTGACCGGCCAAATAAACACCTAGCTATTTATAACTCTTACCGCGTACAGTTAAATATCATTTTGAAACAACGAGATCGTAATATTAAATTTGCATCGCATCTGACCCACGCCTACCGTCAGACGTGGACAAGCGGACATATTTCATGGCATTTTTTCATAATTTCCCATATTAATAATAAACTATAATACGTGCGGTTTAAGGTTCTTTTTGGTGCAAATACTGTGTTTAACGTTTTTTATGGTCATTTCGCGATAATCGTTTTTGGCTCGCTGTCGTGACATGCCATATTGTTCAGTGCATGATACATAAATAAGTAAACAGGTTTCATATTTTGAAGCGCAAAATGTTTTGTCATTTTATAACGACAGCCTCAATGCCTGAAGCTTTAATTTGTTGATGAAAAAAAAATAAGAATTGCTTTACTTTGTAACAGAGTATATTGTAATATTTCATGGCATTAATTTACAGAGATACGTACATAACACTTTTTACTATTTGTATTATTTGTTATTTTCTTTTCAATATCAAACTGTATCCCGATTATGAGATATAGATGTTGTAGTTAAGTGGCGGTACTCAACACTGCGCTTTATCTATATCGGTCTTTCCCTAGCAAATTGATACTTTTTACAATTCTTTATATATAAGAATATTACATTAGATATTGAGGCCTGTCGTGGCGCATCGGCACAACCGTGTGACTGTAACCGACAGGTTCTGGGTTCGATCCCCAGTCGAGGAGATGAAATGTTGAATATTTTCAATTTGAATATTTTCAATTTAAAATATTTAATGTTTTATTTCTTCGCTCTGGTAATAAGGCAAAGCGCGGCGTTGACTTCCGCCACTCAACACGCAATGCCTCAAATTCGGCGGAAAGTGGGGAACGGAAGTGTCTTAACACTTGGTTCCCGGGTCCCTCTGCCTACCCTGCCTCGTGCGGGATACAGCGTGAAGCTAAGTAAGTAAGTACCTAAGTACATTAGATATTATACGATATTAAAGCGATTGTGGTAATTACTCAATAGTATAATCAATGTAAAGTAATATCTAATATGTTTGTGTAACGTAATTATTAAGGATAAGAAACAAGACACGTACTGTGACGGCTACATTGCATAATTCCTTAACCAATCATTATGAGAACGAATAATTGTCCTAATGTAAAGTACTACACTATATTGTGCAGCAAGTGTTTACAGTTTTTTGAGTGGTTAAAGTGAAATAATTATTTTATTCAAAAATATAATAATTACTCTAAGAAAAAATTACAAAATTTACAGCCTTGTCTTGGCAGATTTCTTCAATTCTTAAATTTGATGTTTATGAAACGAATAAATGAATGAACGAACCAATGAACGAAATGAACGAATGAAACATCTCATATAGGTTCATAAAACATTTCGAACCAATGCGGTTAAATCAAACCACTTTTAATTAGGCTCTAGGAGCTACGGTGTCACATACAGACAAATTATATAGGTATAACAACCTTCCTTTTGTGTCGGGGTTTAGATTTTTTTTAGAATTTTCTAATAACATATATATTTCTTATGTTAATTTAAATTTCCTTTATGTTAGGTTAATAAATTATATTTTTTTAATTGCAAATTGATTGGATGATGATATGCAATCGACGGATATTAATGATGAGGCGTTATTTTTCTTAGATAAGATAAAATAATATTTAAACAAGTACTATAGCACTGTGACAATATTTTCCCGTTTGCCGCAAGTAACGTGGGTGGGCGCTGTATTAATTTGATTAACATTTTCATCATTATAAGTAAAGTAAATATATGACTTGATTTACCAGATTTTAGCACCTAACCGTTACTTTAATATATGTATTGATACGAATTTATTTTTAGTACAATAACTTTTATCTAAGAAATAGATGGATATTAGTTTCACTTTCACCCAAAGTTAAATAAAACTTGACAGTAAAATGGTTTATATATCAGAATATATAAGCTACAATTTACGTACAGGCTTATAATTTATCTACAGGTTGCTAGTAGCAAATATAATAACAAAAAAGTTTAAAAACATCTTATTTAAAATATTCTAAAACAAAACTAACATTTAACTAAAAGCTCCAATAATTTAAGTCTCGCATAAAAAAAAAGCTGAACATTCCACGAAACCGTTTGAGTAAAGCTCGATGTCTTTACTGTAATCACATGATATCAAGATGGATTATAAACAAGAGAGTAACATGCTCTATCATTACAGAGACACCGTAATCTGTCCGCTGGTCCCATTATTTTTGATACAATTTAGATTCCATATAAAATTATCTCAACGCTCGTTTAAGTTAATATACCTAATAATATGGCGTGGACAAGGCTTATCTTAATCTCAGCTTACGGCGCCTCATGGCGTTTATGGGTATTAATATTTATAATTGGATTTCGGCCAAGGGTCAAATATCGATTCGGCTTCGCGACAAGTGCCACATCTATTCGATTTACCTATAAAATCGATTATTTTTCTATGTCAAGTTAATTATATAATAATAATTTAAATTATACAGAAAATAAAGTAATATTTTCGTATTGTAGATCGTTATATAAATGATTAATGGTTAGGTAGACATAAAGAAATATAAATGAGAAACGCCTCAGACAGTTTCGCAAGAGCACAAACCTTATTATAATCATCTTCCCACCATCGTTTGACGAATTGAGTTAGTTTACTCAAATTATCCTCGATATCGTCACTCATTTTGAACTAAATACACTTAACTAATTGAAATCACTAACTAACTAACACTTAACAAAGTTTAAGTAAAATTTTTGCACAAATCACTTTTGAACAATTTTTCGGGATGTCCACTCAGATTAAAAGCTCGACCGTCTTTGACACGGATGTGACACCGGGTAGTGAAGACACTAACCCCCACCCCTTCGTTTGACCCCTGACTGTACCTGATTAACAAAAGACGACAGGTAGGCGACCTGAAGTCTAGAGATAAGGGCGGTAATGAATGCAAAAATGTTTTTTTTTTAATGTTATTTTTTAAATAGGTAGAACCTATACTTGTTGCGATGATATTTCTGGGAAATACTTTAGTAGAGGAATATTCGTTTACCGTCCTCAAATACCTATCTACGTAGATATAGTTTCTTCTGTGGAAGTTTAATATTAGTAATTTATTATTATCATATATTGTGTTGATTAACTTTTTACTTATTCCCAACAATTTTTAACTATTGTCTTAATTTATAATTATGTAATATTAAAATGTCGATAGATCGCCAAAGAAAATGTTTCTTATAATAAATAGTATTCATATAAAAATTTTGTTCTTTTTAATATTGGATATGGTAATATTATTTGTCGTTATTCATATGGTTATATATGATAAGAACATAAAATGTGCTCATTTATATTAATTTAGTTTTTTAAAGGGATAAATGGAGTAGGAAAATGGTTTTCAGTTCAACATTTTGTTTGACATTATGAAATTAAAAATAATAATCGAATTATTTCATTATTTTATAGTCAGTAATCTGTGATATATTATTATATTTTAATAAAAAAACTGCTTTATATAAAAAAGTATTTTTTTAGTTTCACGCTATCCCCATATGGCATGGTAGGCAGAGGTAATTTAGTGTTAAGACACTCCGTTCCGTTCCCTACTTTCCGATGAATTTGAGGCATTGGATGTTAAGTGGCAAAACTCGTTGCGGTTTGCCTTTTTACCAGAGCGAAGAAATATGAAAAAGTAACTTATACAAAAAATGTTACTTTTAAAAATATCTTACGCATAGAAATTAGAAAAAATATACCCACAGTGAACTCGTTATTTGTCAAACAAGTTTTAGTTATTGCTTTTACAAACCAATGCTAGATGACTTTCAATCTATTATTGCGAATCTTTGTCAGTCCAAGTAGAACAGTACAATAATGAGACGGCTCAGTAAAAATCCGTTGTTTTCTCCAGGTTTATGGCACCTAGCCCTGTTCAGTTAAAAGGAAGCCGCCTTTGAAGTCACCGTATGTGAGATAACGTTGTGTATAACAATAAAGCACTGATAAGGAACAATAGGCACACTGAATAACCTTTGCCTTTTGCAAAAGTTATTGGTTCGCAAAATTCAATAGCTTTGTTATAGGGAAAGACTAGAAAGAATTTTGTATTTTTTTTAACAACCCTACAGATGTGTTTTAGTTAGAATAGCCAAGATTCTACGGAAAATTACAGATGAAAAAGTTACATAGTTATAGTAAAAAACTCACAAATGATCTTTTCTATTTAAATAAATTAGTATTTCAGTATTTCTTCATTAAACATTTAATTTGAAATCTTGGAATTATTATTGAACCTAGTCGTGTCGCAGGAGCACAAGCCTGTCAACAGTGAATTCGATCCCCACTTGAGGAAATTAATTAAAAAAATTAAGAAGAGTTCCGTCATATCACAACCAAAGCTTCCAGATTTTGGCGGAAAGTACGGAACGGAAGTGCTAATCAGGGGGCTCTGACTCTGCTATGCATATCACTTCAATTACCCTCAGATATACAGCGTGGTGCAAAAAAAATAATTAAAATACTTCTGATTATTGTCAATAGACGATGTAAATATTAATTAACAAATATTTATATATACATTAAAAATGCAACATGAGTACGTAGCTATTAATAAAAGCTTTTAAACAATAAATAATTAACAAAATATTATATTTACAAATATAAACAAGAACTAGTTCAACATAGGTATAAGAGATAAGTCCCAGCCGAAAGCTCTGTCCACATCACTTAGGCTGTCACGGTACATCAGATACAGAGTTGCGCCTGCGGCTTTACACCTCACACCTTATAATTTCAAAACCAATTATTATTCCGACCCGCCATTATAATTTTATATTATCAAATGTGATTCGTATAATAATAATTCAAATAAATAAATTATTAACAGCCATAATTAAAGAATTAGATATATTTTTGACATTTTCAAAGTATCCACAGTTAGGAAATTAAAATACTTTGTTGAAAATTAAAAAAATCTACGTAACGGGATTTTAGCTCACGCCTCTTTATGGTCTATAATAATAATCTTCTTTTTTATATATAACTAAAGTGATAAGTAATGTATAGGAAAAGCAAACAGTAAATTAAGGTCAATTGAAAAACACTTCGGCTTAGTTTCATTAAAATTGTTCAAAATAACAGATACGCTAATATATTTACGTTTATAGGCTTAAGCTTTCAACACCTAGTCTCGTCTGACATTTGAAAAATCATATTTTAGTTCAGCAATATCAAAGCTTTGTATCTTATTTACTATTATTACACGTACAATTGGGACATGATAGGCTTTACAACTGATTTAAGTTCAAGATGAGGTCTGCAGTGGCGCAGGGGCAGCGTTTGACTGTAATTGCGGCCGGATGTTGGTTCGATTTCTACTCAAAGAAATTAAATATTTACATATTTTCATTTCAAAGCTCTGGTGATTGATTTTTCAAATTTCAAATTTAACGGAAAATGAGGAACGGAACATACGTCCTAAGGCAGAGCCTTCACTACCACGTGCGGGATACAGCGTGAAGCTAAATAAAGTTTCACACGACCTAATGTTTACAATTTTACTATGTTATATTATGTAAGATAAGTAGATTTTAAGTAATCCTATTCAATAAATTTGTAACTTATGGAAAATCAATTTACAATGTTATATGCTCTTTACGATCACTATCAAATAGAATATCAATATAAAAAAATATCATGTCAATTTAATATCATTGTAAAGAACTGTGAGAGTTATTATGTATATATTATTTAAATTTGGTTTAATAAAATTCATTGAAAATGGAGAACAGGCGAAAGAAAAATAGCACTAGAATACTACTAAGAGTAAGTGATTATTTTATAAAATCAGAACTCTACACCGCGCTTTGTCTTCTAAGTACACAATAAAATAAAAAGAATTTATTCCCTCTAGCGAGATTCGAATCTGCAACCGTTGCGCTAAAGTCTGCCGCTGTTCCACTGAGCCACGACGGGCTCAAGTTATGCTTATAATTTATTATTATTAACGTTAGGCCGAACTTACGAAACCCACAGAATGTGATAGAATCAGTAGGCGTTTTAAGTGTCACTAGCGCTATAAATAAACGAATTATGACCATTATTTCTATTTGATAGCATTGATTCATTACTAATACGCTAGGTACCTGCCCGTACTTGTTGTAAACGCAAATTGGTTGAATTTCTGACTTTAAAATATGATATGAAGTAGATATATTGTTATATTCTAGTAAATATTCCTACTGTTGAAGAATTTCAGGTGTTTATTGGTGATATATTTTAAAAATAAATAATTTTAATAGGTGGAGAACGGAACGGAGTGTCTTAACAATAGGGTCCCAAGTTCTCTCTGCCTACCCTGGCATGTGCGGAATACAGCGTCACTTAAATCTGATTGACTTTCTTATATAAAATTTTTCTAATAATATACTTTTTCTTATAATTATACAATGCATTTTTAGAGTTTACAAATTATAGTTGACATAATTTAAAAAGTAAAATAAATAAAATAAAATAATGAAAATCAATACTTCTTATATTAAAAGTTCAACTTGGCTTAAAAATCAAATGATATATCTTTTTCTATTGAAAGCTTTTACGCTCAGTTTATATAACACCAAGGTAGATGGCGCTAGTTGTATAAGCAATCCGTTTGCTCGCCAAGAAATCTTTATATGTATGTATATTGTAGGATATTTTTAAACATAAAATGTGTATATTATTTGTATATTTAGTAGTAACCTAGGTATTCATTTCAAAGAACCAAGAAAAGTACAATGTTCAACAGAGTGTCTCGACTCTAACTTCTCTTTAACTATCTTGCTATGCGAGAGAAAGTTTGGTTTTTTTAACGAAAAACAAACAAAATGGCAGACCACGGTATAATCATTTACTTAATGGAGCGCCGTGCGTACGTACTATGCGTTATGCTGATCACCGGCGATTTATTTCAATGAGCAATGCCTTACGGTTAGGCTTAGCGGGGAAAAATGCATTTGAAATTATATATATATATATATATATATATATATATATATATATATATATATATATATATATATATATATATATATATATATATATATATATATATATATATATATATATATATATATATATATATATATATATATATAACCCAAAACTAGAATGTACAGTCGTAAAAGAAGTGAGGAAAGCATTTTTCTATCAACCTTATCATATGGGAGTTATTTGATATAAAATGTTAGTATAATATCAGTATCAGATACATAAAACCACTACCGGTTATTTTTATACTTGCATTTATAGCGATTTTATTTTATAAATTCAAATATTGAGGCCTGTAGGGCTCAGGGGCATAAAAGTGTGACTGTAAACGATAAGTTGTGGATTCTATTTCCACTCGAAGCAGTGAAATGTTTAATATTTTCATTTCTTCGATCTGGTGAGAGACGATGGGTTCAGCATCTCAATACGCAGGGCCTCAAATTCGGCGGAAAGTGGGAAACGGAACGGAGTGTCTTAACACTAGATTCCCTCTGCCGAGTTACTGAAAATATACTTTCATTATATATAGTTCTCTAATAATATCTTTAAAGCTAACGAAATGGAATTACTAGAAATAAATTTGTCCGTAATTTTGACTAAGGTTTCTCATTGGTATTATTGTTGAAGTTGAAGTTGAAGAGGAAAATGAAAAATGTAGGGAACGGAACGACGTGCCTTACCCCACGTTCCCAAGTTCCCTATGCGTGCCCTGCCATGTTAAAAAAGTAGATAAAAAGAAACTGTTTCTACTTTTTCTGGCAATAAAACGCAAGTTGGGTGGCAGTCCTCAATTCAACGTAATAACTTCTATTATATTCTCAAGATAAAAATCTCCTAAGCTACGAGATTGATGCAATTACCGATTTATTCAATAGATAAGACATAATATCAAACATTTAGTAGTAATATCCAATAAGTTAATATAAGTTTTATTTAAGCCTTAGAGCATTCTGTACGTAATGAGCTTGCCGGCGGCACTCTGCAGTGGATCACGACAGTCTAATGATGTCATGCTCTTGCGCATCTGCTTCTGATACCTAGCTTTCGAGCTTTCTTTGGAGAATTATATATTCTTATATATTCTTAGTAAAAAAGATTTTTTTAAATTAATAAGTTTTTTGGTATCCAAAAAAAAAAATGATTTTTAGCCCGAATTCGAGACATTATATACCTATTGAATGGCGAAAGTTCATGTCGTACTTTGTCTTTCCAGGGCAGAGAAATGAAAATAATTTATTGATTGAGTTGGAATCGAATCCATACCACCATAGTATACACAGACGGATGATACAATACGATAATACTTAATAAATTTACCTTTATTTACAAAATTCTTGTTATAAAAGCTTACTTCTATAATAAAGCAAGCTTTTATAACAACTTTATATAACTTTATATTTTGCACAAAAAAACTCTACAGCTCCTTACAAAAAGCTCCGTACATACATTATAAATACTATATGTTAAAGCGAAAACACAATATTTCACGTGTCTGGTATTGAGAGCTCAGCTTTTCATATCCAAAAATATCTCCCTGTCTAATAAACCACAGTAAATTCGTATGCAAGGTAATCTACGATGACTCGAATTTATCTCGACGCGGATTTATCTAAACGATCGGAAGATTGTTTACATTTCACAACTCAATCGGAACCAAATTCTGTTTAGTTTCAAATAAAAAAAAATACGTCTTTTGTAACTAAAATATGTAAGATTTTTATAGTAAATGCTCCAAAAACAGGTGTTTACAGATTGTTATCTCCATATTGAAATTTAATTAATAATTGGAATATTTATTAATTTTAATAAGCAATATATTTAATATCGTTGACCGCATATTCTTCACGTAATTGGTACAATCAAGGCCACTGTGTAATAATTTTGTATTGTAATTATATGTAGAGGTAGTTTGTTTTATTTAAATTTAAACGAAAAAATATATTTCAAGCTTTAATTTTACTTAATAAAAAAATATTGAATAATTTTTTTATGGACTATACTAATTATGGATTAGACTATACTAATTATTTTTATAATTCATTATAACAGACATGCCCTATGCCTACTTATTTTATTGTATGAAGTGCTGTAATCTGATGTTTTTTTTTTATATAAAATTATTGTATATAGGTAAAAGTACATCTAAAAAATATATATTTAGATTGGTAAATTATTCTATACTTAAGATATGAAGCAGATCTACGTATATAAAATTCAAAGAGATCGTACGACACCACTTTATTCAAAAGTAAAAATTACGCGTTAAAGGTCAAAAATATAACTGAAAAGTAGACTTACACGCCATTTCAGTTACACTCATAAATCACGAAAATCCACTGTCTAATAATAGATATATTGTTTACCAGTTCGGTAAGTTCAAACTAAAATTTATAACAAAAGGAGTAGCCTAATTGTTTAGAACAATAGAGTAATAAAAACGCAATGCCGAAACCGTGCCTCGTAAAATAATACCGATTATATACAATTCACAAACAAAGGATTAGATAGATAGCGATAATTCGGAAGATGTTACGTTTAGTTTCATTTTTTTTTTATTGGAAAATTTGCACAGTTCCATTATCAACAACAAAAAAATAAATTATAAACACAAAATACTAACCTGAATCATGAATGCGTCTTTCGTTTCACGAACACAAGTTACACATCACAGTACATTTCACATACAATCCTTGTACGAACATAAATATATGAGCACGTTACACACGACCGTCCAGCAGTCTGATAGACCGGCCACTGGCCCGAGCGGGATGAAAGATGCGGGGCTACACTGAAGGATGCCAAAGGAGCCAGGCAGATGCGACAGGACGAAGAAAAGAGACGACTACACTGCGTGACATTAAAAAACTGTGTCTCTACCACCCGCTTGGACACATTTTCCCATATCGAGCTGAAATAGAGTCGAGAATCCCCTAACTTACACCGGACATACGATGTTTAGTAACGTAGAGTAGGTGTCCTCTAATGTGTCGCGCAATTTAGAGCACTGCCTTTAAAATGATGGTGGTAGAGTCGACATTGGCGTGATGTCGCATCGTAGTTGGTAGGATGTCGCTGTGGGAGTGCGAGCGGGACGGTGGGGAGTGTCACAGGATGAGGGCGCTGCGGATTTTACGTACTAATGCGAATGTTTTAGATTTAGATAACATTGGAATTGTGCTGGCCGCTCTATGTGAAGCTTGTGACTCGCGTATGGGATGGACACACATATTATTATAATGCAAATAATGTAGACTTGCCTCTAATGTCTAATGTTTGACTCGTTCAGTTCAGCCAATTCTGTTTCAGTATTTCAAGTTGACTGAAATTATTGACTTTGTTCGCTATATGCGTTTTATCTCAGTATAGATAAACTGTATATTTTTCAAGTATTTGATATTAAGTCTAATATGTATTTCTAAACTATGCCGCTGCTCTCTTTCTATAATAGGTAATATAAGAATACTTGATATTGCCGGTCGTGGCGCAGAGGTAAGCGCAGATTGTGGGTTCGATTCCTACTTGAGAAATAAAATATTTTATATTTTCAAATTAAATATTTAATGTTTTCATTTCTTAGCTGTGGTAACAAGATATACAGATTTGGTGGAAAGCGAGGAAGGGAATGGAGTGTCTTAACATTGGGATCCTTCGCTCCCATGTGTATCCCAAATAAAAAAAAAGAAAAATATAAGTGTACAAAAAAGACCATTTACACTGACAAGCAAATAAGGAAAATTGATTCATATAAAAAGTAATTAATTACTTATAAATATATTAGTTTTGTGTCAAAATTATATATACTTAGGCACTTTATTTTTTACTGCTTGTTAATCTGTATGGCACCAGGAAAATAATTAAACTTTAAAATGGCGCCTGGCGCCGCTACGGACCTCCTAGACCTCTTTTAATGAAATTAGCTTTTTAATTTTAAATAGCAGCATGCGTCTACACATAAAATAAAAAATAAACAATGTATAACAAAATTCAAGTTGATGACAAATGGAAAGCTTATTTTGTTCAATATACGTGTTCTTCTCAGTGTTTTTGCTGTTTAACATTCCGATGGAATTTGTCTTTCGTCCATATTTGTTTTTATTTTGTAATTTGTTTTAAATTAAATAACTGTTACAACAATTTCTTAATAAAATATCAACAAAGAAAACACAATTTATTCAAGTATATTTGACTGGCTCACGCCCATCGAGAAATAACTGTACCTAGTGAAATATTTTTTTAGGCAGTCATGGCGCAGTGGAAAAGCGCGTGGACTGCAAATGCAAAAGTTATGAGTTCGATTTCTATTCAAGGAATTGAAATTAATTTATATTACAAGATAAAAGCGCGGTGTTGAATTTCGCTACCCTACACGTAATATTTCGAAAAGTTTGCGGAATGAACGAAAACAAGGTTGCTTCTATATATCTAGGTATATACGATGTACGTGAAGCTTTATGTACAAATCTACCAAAACAGACAAAATGGAAATGCGTATTTAGGCGTCCAGTATTTTTGAGTATTCATTAATGAACATAATAGTTTCTTTCTTATTTCGGTCGAAGTTTTTTCGTATAAAATTCGCTAATAGATATTTATTTTTTATACAATGTTAAATTCAATTAATCTTTTTCATATAAGACGACAAAGAAGCTTGCTGTAACTTATTACGCCTAAACTATATTATTGATCTAATATCGAAAACAGTTTATAATAATAAGTGCTCTTTTTATTTTTCGTGTAACAAGGCGCAATGAATACATTGTTTCCATATCCAAAGAACGTTGTTGAGTTCTGCTGTTTAATAGGCGATATCTCGAAATTGAATAGAAATTAGAGTGTATTTTAGGCCGAGTGTCGTATATCATCATAAAAGTTAGTCAAAAAGTTGAATACGAAATAACATGTCGATATGGAGTACCGTTCTAGGCTGTTGTTCCAATTATAATAAAAACATCGATACGAAATACAAATCTGCAAAAAATCCAATTATCTAGAAACGTTCCTTGTCATTTTGTCATTCGAAATCGTCCAAGCTCAAAATATGATTTGTCGAGCAAAAAATGACTTTTACACAGACACGGCTAGCCCGCTCCTTGACAATGTGGTAGCGCCACCGCAACATCATTTCACAATGACGTGGTGACATTCCCATTGTCCCATTATGCTTTGCTAGAGTAGATTTCATACAAATCCTTTTACGCATTCGTTACGTTATGACCACCTACGTAGACAGGAGCGGAGAATTAACGTCGGGTATAGCAATTGTATTAGATATTTTATATTGTTATAGAGACTGTTGTAGCTTAGTAGTACAGTGTTTGTATGTGAGTGCAATGGTTTTGAGTTCGATTTCCAAGCTGATGTAAAAAAAAAACATTTTTGCTATACAATATAAACTTATATGTATAGCTTAGATGTTTAATATAATATATAATAATTATCTATTTCACTTTCGCGAAATAAATTTTACTAAATTAAGTACAAAATAGAGAACGAAGTGTCCTAACACTAGGTTTCATCTAGGTGCTCTGTTATATGCGTGATACAGCGTGAAGCTATAATAATATTATTATATTGTTATATTTTTAATAATTTTATCTTTTATCTGCCTCCCGGATATAGCTGGGTAGGCATAATTAAACATAATTAAACTTATAGTTTAAAAATAATATTATTAATATGTCTTTTGTTTTAATAGAACCTACGAGTATTTCACTATAAAATTGGTTGGATGGTTATAATTTCTAATCTCACACGGTTTTCGACGCGATTTTTAAAAAAGAATTATTACTTAAGAATCAAGTGATTTATGCTAAGTCATAAAGAAGGATTTTAGTTATGTTTTCTCATATGAGTTTGTTTTATTTTAAGGTAAAATAAGTAGTAGTAGTAATAGATATTTAGTGCCTATTTACTATATTTTAAAGTAAAATAATCCATATTTTGCATGATTTTTAAACGAAAATAATTTTAATATTTTTACTATGTTTTAAAGTGTTATTCCACACTTAGGACAGAAAATACGAAACTTAAATTTGAAAAGCGTATAAAATTTTTGAACTAATGGCTTAGTTGGTCAGAGCGCTGGAACGGTTTTCCAGAAGTGCGGGTCCAAATCCTGCTTCGTTCTACATTTTTATACGCTTTTTAAAATGAAAATAATTTCCCAACAAATTCTACCAAATAATGGGATCTATTGCAACAGAAATTTCGCTCTAGCATTAAACTATAACACGTGAACTTATTAATACAAATATGACAACAACATAATTTGACAATAATTATATTCACAATAAAGGAGCTTTGAACTCAAAAATTTGATAACATATAGATAGAAGGATAGATAAGTAATTCACGCTAATGTCCTTTTAATAGCAGCTTTGGCTTGACCTGCAACGTTTAGGGCATGTTATTTATTACAGTGATTACTATTGTTTCGATTTGAGTGATGTTTCTTTAAATTACCGTGTAAATACGTGCTCACCTACCGTATTTTTGTGAAAGCGATTTACTTTTAATTATATTACACACAAGTGTGTTGTTTAATTTTTTTACGGTTTGGAGTAAAATGTGATATATAGGGCAGTTCTGTTATCGTGGGAATTAAATATTGTTTACATATATATATATGGTAATATAAAGATGTCAACATAAATAATTTTATTTTTATTACAAGTAATTCGATGTTAACACCCTAGTAGTGTGTTCTAATATTTAGAGTTTATTTCTGATTTCATTATTATCTATTATATATGCAAATAACTGGCAAAAAATGGTATTAAACACTGTTAAGGTTAAAATAATTTAAAAATCCAATACAGATACTTCTTGGACAATACAGAAACTAGTAACAATTGAATTTTTCTTCCGAACTTTCAATTAAAAGCTCTACGAATATTGAACAAAAGTTTGAGACCAAAAAAATTGTTATCAACCATCTGTGCTTATTAGAACCCAGCAAATTGGCCCGCTATCATACAATCGCTGTCCTAAACAGCATAGCATAGCTGACACGCAATAAAATGTATAACGATTCTCTCCAGCCCGTGCATTGTATTAAACGAAAAATAGAAAAAAAAAGGTACATCGTCACCTGTCGTGTCATTTGGTACCAATAAATGAGCCGCCAAAGAAAACATGAAATTGGAAAAAAAATTAAAGTCGCAGAGTGACCGAAGTTGCCTTATGACAGTTCGTTCTAAACCGACCCTTACACTTGCCAATACAAAAACAACTCTATTTTTTTAGAATTAAGATTAATTTCTCAATAAAGCAAACGTTTATTGTTTTACTAAGGGACAGTTTTTTGGTATAATCGTTTTGACTGACGAGAATTTATTATGTGTTATACATTAGTATGGGCGAAATAAAACGTTGGTCGGACTTCATTAGCTATGTTTTTGTTGCTTCGGTTCTGCATTGTGATGTAATAATAGGTTTTAGAACGTCCTGTGACTTTGATGATGCCTTCTGAATTTATTTGCGGACTCGTTAAGGGCTCTGTACGTAAATGTCCAATTTTTAAATAAATGCTTGCTATTAAGTTTGGGAATGATGTATTGTTGTGTTAGTTTGAAATTAATCTTGCTTGATTTTTATTAATTGTCTTTGTTTATTTGATTAAAGCGAAATGCAGATGATTTTAAATCTTGACAGGTATATAAATACTAATGTATTTAAATATTTAGTGCCTACTTACTAAGTTTTAAGGTAAAACAAGTTGATAAAAAAAGTAATAATCGTTTTCTATTCATTAGGACGTATACGGAAAATTTAAGTATTTAGTAAAAAACGTTGTGTAACGAATGTATACGGAAAATTTATGTTCTTTTTTTTTATAAACATTGCATCGAACGGATCTCGAATCCACTACCATAACGTGAACTGGACATCTATCTTAACATCGACATAAAGACAAAACTGAAATGAAAATCATAATTTAATCAATTAATTTTTAATTTTACTATAAATTTATTTTAGTCGTTCAATAAAACAGATTAAAAAAGGCTTATCTATATGCTTCCATACTTTTGTTATGAAACATTCAATTCAACATGCAATACCATAACACAACTATCTGTACCTATTCATTACTCTATCTCAGCGAAACTGAAGCTTTTAAAGCAATCAATAGTCATTAAGAAAAGTGTTATTTAATTGATACGTCAGACCAATTCAATTGTACGTTTATCTTAACGTCAATTTGTGTCTTATCAGTAGTATACTCTGACACAAATTAAATACACTTAGTTGATGTGGGATATTGATAAGAATTATTATAATATATATCTGTTTTAAGCCTTTGTTGCGTAGTGCGGCTTTGGGAGTAAATCTGATGGTTTTGAATTCAAACTCTATTTAAGAATACAAGCTGTATTCCTGTTAGTATTCTGTTAGATAAATTGCTGCGTTGAGTTCCGTTGAATGATTTGTAATGTCTCGAATTCGGGCGAGATTCAGAAAAAGAAGTGCACGAAAATCTATTTATCCTATATTAATGTCAGACATTATCGTTCAAATAGAGTTATATATATATTTAATATACTTTCTTAAAAAGTATATATAAATTTACAGCCTTTGATTTAAAGCGAGCAATAGTTTGATATATTTTTGCATGCTTATTTCCTGATACATAATTATAAGTAAATAAAAATAATTTGTTAAATATATCATCTATTAATTACATTTCATTATTTTATCTAATCTACATTACTGACATAACAATGTTACATACAACAGCTTTCAAATCTTAATATAAATACAAATAAAAAACAATATAAATCTAAACACAAGGAATCAATTCATTATAAAGTTTTAAATGATGCCGGTAAATCAAAGCAGTGTCCATACTGTCGCAGCAAGCCTTCATTATTTAAGGGAGAACATTACTCAAAGTGCTACCCACTGCGAGCGGGTATTGAGGTTACCGGTACGGAGATTAAAAATGTCGTTTAACAGCGAAGTAATTCGTCATTCCCGTATACAACTGTCTGCGCGCGATTTTGTTTGTCTTCTATGCTCTAGTAGGGAAAGATATGTATGGAAATGTGCTTTTTAATTTGTGCTGTTTTCTACATAAAGCTATATAGGCTGAGGGAGCTCAGTGTTAAGATACTCCGTTCCCCATCTTTCGTTCAATTTACGAGATGTTTCGTGTTAAGTGGCGTAACTAAACACCGTTGCCTCAATATTTAGCCAAAATCGGCACGTTTTCAGTTAGACATTGTGCCACTATACTATGTAGGAAGGGTGTCAGTAAGTATTCTTTCATTTTCAAAACATCTTACTTCAGCCAAAAATATGATAATACCAGTATAGTTTTTCAGCTATACATTGCATCCTGCACGTTACATGCAAAGGAAACTTGGGAACCTAGAACGTTAACGGTGCATTTCATTTCCCTTTCCGTTGAATTTGAGTAATAGGGTGTAAAAAGGCGGAATTAAACACCGCGCTTTATCTTGGTGCAAAGTTACGAAAACATTAAATATTTCATTTCCTCAAACGGGTATCGAACCCTGCGATTGCTGCGCCAAGTAAATTATAAACAAAATAACAGTATACCATTTAATATTCCGCTACATGTGAAGCCATGGAACAAAGGACGTTATGTAACAGTATATTATCGGGACATATTGGTGCCGTGACAAAAGGTTATAAATATGGTGTCAGTTTTATGGATAAGCGAGCTTAGCCTGTCGTCAGGGCCGAGACTTGAGTACCCACTTGCGTTACAAAGTATATTATTATCCTCGTATTGATTTACTTGTGGTTTTTCATGAGAAGATATAATTTAGTTTGTATTTTCGTACGTACATATCTCTTGCATTTAATGGGACAAAGAGATCTTAGTGCTACGGTTCTCCGCTTTCTACTTTTTGTCCCATATAAGACACTATGTATTAGGTGACTTAGTTATTTAGTAAGGGACTTAATCTAAGCAGACAATAAAAATGAAAACAATCAAAATTTGTCTAATAATTTTGTCATATTTGAAATAATATATTTTTATTGTAATATAAAAATTTTAACGATATCTTCTCTAACAATTGTAAACGATAACTTAGAAAAATAGAGCGTTTAAAAACGCAATACACATTGCAATATGTAATTTCGCTACATTGACAATTAAAATATCAATATATTTTATGTTGCTTTTTATTATTTGATACTTAATATACATAGATGACTAAATATGTATTTTAGTGGTCGGATTGCGGTCTGCTAATTGAAGTGTTCGGTGTTCCGAAGCTCTCATTGCCTTAACACTAGGACACACACACTCTTTTTATTGTTTATTTTTTAACTTTACGCTGTATCTGGAAACTTTATGCTGTATACATCGCTGTGTAAGTACAGGGGAATTTGGAGGGAAAAATAGTGTTAAGACACTTTGCTCCGGTCCCTACTTTCCGTCAAATTTGTGGCATTGCTAGTTAAGTGGAGTAATTGGAAATATTAAATTTCTTTTCATTTACAGTTTTTACTTGAGTTCTTGCCCCATCACAGACCTCAATCTCTGTACCTATTTTGCCAAAAGCAAAACTTTTGTAAAGCTTATAAAAAAATACAAAACGAAAGCACAAAAAGTTTAAACTAGTTAACATCGGCAAACCACAAAAGGCAGGGCAATGTTTCGGCGCAGTTGTCACCACGCCGTGTTCCACCCCGGGTGGTAATGATCTGATCGCTTTCAAATGGCGCCGGCATTATATGAACAATATAACGAATATTATTATTATATTACGATTTTTATTATCTTGGATCGTTTAAATTATTAGGTTTACGCTGTATGTGTGTTCGGGAACATGGCGGGGTAGACAGTGAGAACTTGGGAACCTAGTGCTAAGCAGTTCCTGTTCCCATTAGGCACTTTTCGTTCCTCAGTTTCCGCTGTTAGCAGAGCAAAGTAATAAAAATAAATAAATACTTTTGGTTCGAACCCATAATCTGTCCAGGTTACAGTTGCAAGTTAATGCCTCTGTGCTATGACAGGCGCTAAGTTAAATTATTTTACTTCAATGAAGACTACTGATATAGTTCTTTTTCTCATATTATTTCTGTAAAGAAGATTGATATGTATGATCAAAACTATCATATACAGCTTTAATCCGGTTATACATAACACTTACACTTTTTCAAAATTAATTAGGTAAGTAATATATTTATAATAAATACATTTATATATATAATGAAAGTACGCTTAACCATAAATCCTCGATATTAAAACCTTGTGAATGCAACTTCCTGTAACACTAAAACGCACATAGCATAAATACAGCGTAGCGACATCCAACATTTCAGCGTAGAGCACTTATAAGCCGATTTCGTATATCACGGCTACACGTATGTATTTCAACGGCCGCGAATGCTCGACACATCCCGTGTTGGTTTAATACGGACTCTACCCCGCAGGGAAGCTCTCCTTTTAGCCCTTTTTTATTCCCTTTTTTTACACCGACAAGCTACAAAGGACGGCAACGTTTGTTCCCTTGTCTCGATCGTTAATGATTTTTACGAATTATTAATTGTGTTTATAAAAACTTATTGAGAAATGATAATTGTTTTACGATTTGTTCGGTTGTGGGATGGGCACATGGTTCTTTAATCTGGATTGAGTGCTTCAGTTCAATAAAGTTTTTGGTGTGATTGAATTAAGAATATATGCAATTGGCCTTTAATGAAAAACTCGGTTATGAGCCCTTGTGGAGAAGAAAAAAGCGAGATTGTATCATGACGGTTCACACGTACGGACATTTTACTTTTGTATTTTCTACTTATGTACAGTAATGTCTGTGAATTAAATTGCTCATTTAATCGTTGAAAAGTATTGTAAGTCACGCACTAGCTTGAAGTAACAATTATTAATTTATACTATTGTCAAGATGTTTTTATTGCTATTAAATCATTAAGCATTATTTAGTAATTTTTTATTCGTTGAAGTCGGTACATCTTTTTGTAGTTTTACACATACAATCCACAGAAAATGATTACTGCTTTTAAAATTTCTGCCTTTTTTCATCTCAATTCCAATTTTCTGCATCTCAATATAAAGGTGATTGTTGTGGTTTCCCGAATTAATGGTGATTTTCATTTCCCTGCTCTCAAAATACCAAAACTTATCACGCAATGTTTTAAATTTGGCTTAAAAGTGGAGAACTGACTGCCTTTATAACTACACTACTACCGTGGCATGTTTGAGCAAAACATCTTGCTGTGAAAACCTCTGTATTACTTCGTTACAAAAATATTTACTATAGAAAACGTATAAAAATTTGAAAGTAGCGAGATTTTACCGTCCAATTCCAAGGTGTGGATTAACACGTTAAAATTAGAAAATATACCATGTGCGGGATACAGCGTGAAGCTTAGAGTATATAAATAATTATATAGTTCAAGCAGGCGAAGCCGCATACCGCGCTGCTAGCCGGCCTTGTGATAAAAATAAAGATAGTTTCAATACGATTTCAACCTGCAACCACCACGCCAGCTGGGCAAGCTCTACAACACACTATTGCTCCCACAATCAACTATATTTAACTTTTGTTTAAACGCGTAATACTTGCCGCAGTAATTTTGTCCGTAAGATATACGACTGAGTCGGTAATAGCGGGGCGTAACATTGACGTTAGGACGTCCCTTTCATTCTGCGTGGAAATAAATTAAATAAAGTCCTGTCTAATAATTAAGTTCGGTTAGCTTTGATTAATAGCGGTGGATGGATATCGTGATTGGATTTTTTTAGTAGTAATTTTTCTTTTGATTGTTTACAGCGTGCGCTACGTTGATACATATTTGTATTGTCATCTAAAAAAATTAACGGCTTCACTGATTCAATTTGAGTTATTGCGTGTTGAGTAGCGGGACTCAACGCCACGTTTTGCATTGTTACCAGACCCAAAATAAGAATATTAAATATTTAATTTAAAAATATTAAACATTATCTTTCTTCGAGTGGGGTTCGAACCCACACCCCGTTGCGTTTACAGTCACACACTTGTGCTAACTTGTGCTGCACCACGACAGGCCGGCCTCGTAAAATTTATGACATATTCTTTAGCGTATATTAAAAGCTTTAAATTAAGTAATATTTTGCTCTATTCAATTGAGTTTCATTACGAAAGTTAATAGAAACGACGTATAGTGTTTGGTGACAACTCAATTATGTATTCTATATTTAATAGAAATAGAATTTTTAATTTAATTTTTCATAAAATAAATGTGTTTATCACAAAAAAACGGTTCAGCGATTTAAAGTATTAGGTAAATATCTGACACAAGTATTTCAAATATGTACATACCTGCATGTATTCAAAATGAACATTTTTGTTGATTACATTCTGATAGTGGTCATCATGGTGCAGTGGTATGTTATTTAGCCAGATCACTACACGCAACGGTTGCGGATTCGAGACCCACTCACAAGAAGACATAAAAGTCTGACGTTTGACAGTATTCAACATGTAATGTCTCAAATCTGGAGAACGGAGAACGGAATATCTTGACACTATGCTCTTCCTGCTTTATGATTCCGGCCACTGTTTAATTTGCTTTTCGTAATATACAACTATTTAATATAACATTCACTTCAAATTAATAAAATTACATGACCGATAATTAAATGTGAATCAATATACTTTGTTTAAAAAAGATAATCCAATTTACGATATCTGTTTAATACTGGAATATATGTATGTATCTTAGTATAGCAAGAACCGGCGCCGCCACATATTGCACGAGGTAAGACCGTCCGAGCGGTTTATCTCTCAACATCATCTATAACACTACGATGTGCATAGAGCAGATTTGTGTACAGCTTTTTCGAGCCAGAGCTTTTCAAAGACTTACTATTATTGAAATTTGGGATTTTTTCTTTTTAAAAGGCTCTTTTTATTGAGTAAATACAATTGTGCTACAAATATAATTCTGCATTTACCTAGCCAGTAAGGCAGGTGTGGTAATCTTCGTTAGATCAGTCAGTCCTATGTTGACTGATGTCTTATGATTTACGTTTATCAAATGATTTTATTAAATTAACTATTTATTCAATTTTATATATATTTTTTGATTTAACAGAAAATATATCTTACAACATCTAATAGATTAATATTAAAATAATTTTAATTTAAACATATTTATATCATATACAAAGACATTTTAACGCTTTATTCCGCAGGATAGTAGGAGAGAAAATCAAAACACTCCATTCTCCATTACACATCATAAATAAAGTAACTCAACAGCGCACTTTAATTTTAATAAAATAAAAAAAAATGACATTTATATTTTCTAAGCGATACTCTGTATAAATTGCCTCTACGCACAGGATGAGGACGGCCGCGGCGGGCCGGGTGAAGCATCAACCATTTTAATTATGTTCGGGACACCATTAACAATAAATCTGTTGTTCGTACGCACACACACATATACACACACACACACACACACACACACACTCATATACTATAATACTATATAACATATCGAGAATCGAAAAGCGATCGACGGTCGCCACGGTCCGATTTATGGTTAATTATAATTTTGTTTCAGCCATTCCCACTCCCAATCGTAAACTACCGTGTGACCAATTAGCTAATTATTGCGTTAGTTATTATCTTTTAAAACATTTTGATGACAATTTTATATTTATATATTTTATGTTTTATTGTAGAATTGTTGAAGACGTATATATTGTAGAATTAGCAGTTGTCGCCTTATAAATAATAGTGTTGAGCTTAAATTTATTACTTTGGGCGTAAAATAATAATGTAGGTATCCAGTTCTCCTACGATTTTTGAATAATCCTAACATTCCAAGAATTTTGTCATATTAAAGTTTCGTTAACAAAAAAAAAATACGGTATAAAATATTACCAATGTCTAATATGACAGATAGAAATAATAAAAATATACTTTAATCGAAATTATAATCGATTTCAATGAATAACAGCATTAGTTAGTTTATATTGGTCTATATAGAATGAAAGACGCGGCGTTGATTTCTGCCACTCCGATACTCCGTGTGTTAACAATAGGTTCCCAAGTTCTCTTTCCTTACTCTGCTATGTGCAGAATAAAAAAAAATAGTAGATTGAAAGAGAAAAACAGCAAGTGTGCTAAATTTTTAAAATTTAAATGTCTCGATAGTTATATTTGTTTTTCGTTAATTTTTGAAGTAAAATTACAACTATGGCAAAGTGAATAGTGCACTCTCGCAAATACTTTACTGGAGTACTATAAATAATTTAGTATTAAACGCACAGAAAACTAAATGTTTAGAATATAGTATGCCAAATGTTAAAAACAAAAGCTTAATTTAAAGCCTTGGTACCAAAATTCTTATTTTTTCTGATACCATGGGTCTTATCTTGTGGAGCTCTGCTGCTTACGTTGTTAGAAAGTGAAGCAGCTTACGGAAGTTGATACTGCACGCCTAGTCTACTTTAGCTATTTTCATAGCATATTGTCCTACGGAATATTACTTTGGGCCAATGCTGCAGATATCGAATCTATATTCGTAATTAAAAAAGATCATCAGTTCGGGCCACCTACAGAATAGGAGCTTGGAAATCCCCGAGAGATATTTTTCAAGAAACGGGTATTATTACGGTTGCATCAAACTCCATATGTGATAATACTATATATACTTGTTCGGAAAATCATCCACAATTACTTAAAAAACAGTGATAGATATGATATCAATACAAGAAGTAAAAAACTTATCACTCGTAATTTTCGTCTTCAAAAAGTTAGTAAGTCTTTTATGGGACATGGCACACGTATGTATAATAAAATTCCATTTTTTTTTCGAACATTTACAATGAATGTTAAAAATATATTGTTGGAAAAAACTTATTATTCAATTCAAGAATATTACCATGATAAGAATGCGTGGAATTAGCTGTCGCGTTTGTTGTCGGTATTCAATCAGGAAACCATTTTTGTTGTATACAAGTATCTAATTAATTTAATATTTCGAAAAGAGCAACTGTTGAGTTTCTTGCCGGCTCTTCTCAGCAGCCCACCTTTCGAGCCGATGGTAGCTTTCGTTAGGGCTGATACTGCACACATTTCTATGTAACCTGACGATTCAAAAGTACTTGTAATGGCCTATTTAAACAAACAATATTTTGATTTTGAATAATCTACAGGTCACGTTAATATTAAAACCATGTCGGGTAGATCCTTTTAACATAGAAACATTTCAGGTTTCATCAAAATGGGTTCAGTACGTGAGATATGAATATCCAACTACTTATGGGACATGTACATTAGAGATACAATGATTTGCATTTGGCAGATTTTTTTTTAAATAACTAAATTTGTTAATAAGTAGATATGTACATTGCAATATGTTTTGGTTTATGGCTTATGGAAACAACTGAAGTAAATATAGAACAACGATTGACGAAACGAAGCTCTGGATCGTAGCACTTGACACTACATCTCGCACCAATATGTTGAAGATGGAGTACGACGAGTGACGAGTACCTAATTATAACATTTTAAATTTGAAATTCGTATGTACCTACTATTTCTTTTCTTATAGTTAACTCTAAACTTTACAAGTTATAATTTATTTTATTTTATTCATAAAATAGAGCCTGTCGTGGCGCAGCGGCATAAGAGTGTAACCGACAGGTTGTGGGTTCGATACCCACTCGAGGAAATCAAATATTTAATATTTTCATTTCTTCGCTCTGGTACAAGGCAAAACGCGTCTTGAATTCTGCCACTCAACACGCAATGCCTCAAATACGGCGGAAAGTGGAGAACGGAAGTGGAACGGAGCGTCTTAACACTAAGTTCCCAAGTTCCCTTTGCCTACCATGCCATGTGCGGGATACAGCGTGAAGCTGAGAGTGAGTCATTCATAAAATGTTGTCGTCTACTGTAGTTTTATTTGTGTCTATAAGTGCAAAATAAATTCCTTTCAATTTTCGAGAGGTTACGTTCATAAGTAAGTTGATAATTTTCATACACTTAAGCTAAATTATATTTTTTACTTATTTCATTTGGTTTTGTATATAAAAAAATTGTAAATATACAGTTTCCCTAAAAGTAGGTTAAGTTAGATAATATAAAAAATAAATAAAAGTAATACCTACATTTTTTTACATATATTTTTATGTATTTTTAAGTCAGTCGACATCATCACATTACATTCTACAAACATAGGTTTATAATTAGAATAAATATGTAACTGATATTTGAATCCACTTCTGTCATACGTACCATCCAAGTTGAACTATGATAGTGTATACCTATAAATATATATATATATATATATATACATATATATATATATATATATATATATATATATATATATATATATATATATATATATATATATATATATTTCGATAAATATAAAATTATTTAAACTTTAATTAATATCAAAACAACAATTTAATATATTTAGTGGACAATATCAAACGATTGATGTCGCCTCGTACATACAGATAACCCCATCATGTTGATCTAGAAATGTTGACCTAGGTCCTAGAGACACACTGAAGCACCGACGATAGACACTTCTATCTGTACTGATTGTGTTATCAGCTTCTTAGAACTGGACGTTTGTGACTTACTTACGTCATTCATTTACTTTCGTGTCGGCTTTAGAACAAACGATTTGTTTGTTATTTACGTAATGAATATACTTTGAATAGTAGTTTTTTTTTTGATAAGGGATAGGAATGTAGTTATTTAACAGTAGGTTCCCAAATCCTCTGAAAGCTGTCACGTGCGGGATGCGTGTAGCTTGAATTTGTCCGTGAGCTTTTAAAAATCTTTTCAATGGTCAAAGTATAGAGTTTGATGACGTAAGTGAGTTGTAAACCTAATCTAAGAAAAAAAAAGCATTTCTTACAACATTGTTAAGCATATGCATAGGTAATATTTACAGTTACTATAAATTTTATATGATTTAAAATTTATTTACAGTTATTAGCTTTTGAAAAGTTTTAACCATGCTAATAAATACTCAGCCTTCCTAGCCCTTATGTCCATATACATAGGCTGCGACAAAAAAACTATTTCACATTACCCACATTAAAATCCTTACATTATATATTGTGATATTCATGTAAAAGTTGTACAATTCTACAATAACAGCGTTTGTAAACGCCATGTTAACCGTGTCATTATCTATGGGCGTATAATAGTACAAAAGACAGACATGCCAGCCCTTACTATCAGAAAACATGGTGGATCTATAGAAATATAATACACATCCGAAATATGACAAAGAACATGTAATTGGATTACCCGGCACTTAATATCTTCTTTCTAATACTTTTGCTAAAATATTAAAGTTTAAATATTTAAAAAAATGTATGGAACTTTCAACTCTAAAGCTTTACAAGTTAAGTTTAATTTTCAAAGGATCTATTATAAAATTCAGTTACCAAAAGAGACGTACGACAAAAAAATATCACCGCTAGAGGAGATGTCATATTAAGAAACATGTCAATCATATTTTTATGATGGCACACAATGGGATCCTTGTTCACTTGCGCAGTACATTTTTTTTCATATTTCACGCTCAGTTTGAGTAGTCCCGGATTTTTGTTTGCTGGTTTTTTTTTTTGGACTTTTTCGATATAATCGTAAATTGCATGAATTTTGGTGTAGTTCCAATTATTATTAAACATTGATGCTTTATCGAGTGCTTCCATAAATATTAGCGTTTCCTGTTGCCATTTTTATTAAAGAGATGTTTTTATCTCAAGTATGTAGGTATATTCTTTTGTAGAAAGCATAATTGAAATCAGTATTACAATTGATTATTTTATGAAATGTGGTTATTTGTAATCGTCATACACTTCCTTGATGTAGTGATTGCTAGCTTATTCAACTGGTTACTTAATAACGCTTATTGACTAAGAATTTACAAAGTATCATTGTGGTGGAGTCCTTATAAACTCTAATGAATTGTAAGCAAAAAGAAATTATGTTGAAAACAAACGTTTAAAGCAAACTTTTAAAAATCTCTTCGACAAAAAGCCATAGTGTAGATATCCCACTTACTACTGTTACTTACTACCGGTTGGCAGTAACAGAAAAGTTACTACAATATACTTTTTTTTTTTTATGGAAAAGACGGCAAATGAGCGTACGGGTCACCTGGTGGTAAGTGATCACCGTCGCCCACGGCCCCGAGTAACTCCAGAAGAGCCACAGGAGCGTTGCCGTCCTTTAAGGTGGAAGGGCACCGGGGCCCGGCATTACCTAATGCAAAATGCAGTGGCCAAAGCCACTACTTAACGCCGGTCTTAAATGCCGGGGGTGGTAATAATCCGGTCGAGTCTGCCCAAAACTTTTTAAATCATTATATCCCTAAAAACTTTCTTTTTAATCATCTTTTTAATAAATATATATCTTCTCTGCCTTTACGCTTGTTATAACATACGGAATAGTGTAAATGAATTACTAAAATGAAACTGACCTCGATGTAAGCATTCACAATAGTGCGTCAAATGTTCATGAGTCGCACTGCTTTGTATGGTAATTACGATGGTTTCACAAAATTTGGCACTAACCAACGACTGGTCCGTGAAGATCTTCATTGTTTCTTGTTTCGTTTATCTATATTAGATACTTATTCGTTACTTGGTTTTTTCGTTTCAATAGAATTGTCAGGGGTATATTATATACATAATATTTTATGCTTGACCTGTGTATATATCTATAAAACACTTCCTTATCGAAACTTTAAATAAAGTACAAGAGTGATAACAATGAGCTTTAGTGGGAAATTAGTGGAAAAATCATTGTTATGGAATATCTTTGGTAAGTTAACAAAAAAAAAATCACATAATTTTATTATCTCTTGATATAATTTAAGTATTGGAAGTTAAGTGGCGGAAGTCGACGCCGCTTTAACCATCTAACGTAATAAATTTTACATTTTCTCGATATTATCATTATTACCTATTTATTGAGGCCTGTCGTGGTGCAGCGGCACAAGAGTGTGACTGTAACCGATAGGTTCTGGGTTCGATTCCCAGTCGAGGAAATGAAATATTTAATATTTTCAATTTAAATATTTAATGTTTCATTTCTTCGCTCTGGTAATAAGGCAAAGCGCGGCGTTGAGTTCCGCCACTCAACACGCAATGCCTCAAATTCGGCGGAAAGTGGGGAACGGAAGTGGAGCGGAGTGTCATAACACTAGGTTTCACTTCCGTTCCCTCTGCCTACCCTGCCTAGTGCGGGATACAGCGTGAAGCTGGGGAATTACCAGAACACAGACAGCTTTAGTGATATGCCACTCTTTACCCATCCAAAGTTTCAAAAATGAATTTTCACAAACAACCAAAGCTCAAGCAAAACGGTCGTAGTTCATAATTAGCGTTGTCCGATGTATTGCATCGCAAAGTGCCGCTAACATATTGTGCGTTTTGTTTTAGTTGGTGCCTGCAATACTGTAGGTACAAGGGGCCATTGTGAGTGAAATCCGATCGCACGCGACATTAGCCTGAGTTGAGGATGTCAGGGATAGGACGTGTGGTTTAATTATTATTATTTTAAATACAATTATATTATTTTTTGTTTAATACAGTGGGAAATAATATTTTGAAAATTACATAATATTAAAATAATATATCATGTTTAAAATATATTGTTTTTGTTTTGGTAACTTTTTGTAAAAAGTAAGGGCTTTTGCTGCTGATTTTAACAAGGATTTTATTTGATGAAATTAAAATATGTCATGTTATAATTTATTTATATGTTCATTATATATAATGTTTTTAACAACCTTTTATAGATCTCTTAATTTACCTACATATATTTATTAAATAAGTATACAAATATGTCATATAAATTATTTTTTTCAGCTTCACACTTACCACCGACATTGAGGTATTGTGTGTTGAGTGATAGAATTTAACGCCGCTTTGCCTTGTTACGAGATGAAATAAAAATATAAAACATTTTATTTTAAAATACTTAACATTTAGTTTCATCGAATGGAACTCGAACCCAAAACCCTTCGCGTTTAAAATCACACACTTGTGCCACAACGCTCAATAAATAATATTAATACCAAAATACATACATGGTGAATAAGAAATAGGTAGTAAACCACTTATCCCAGACATCCTCATCGTGATACAAGGGCTCGTTGTGCGCGACAACGCCGCTCTGTGAACTAATCACTTTCACGTGCCACTGTCCCTTGCGTTACTCGACCTGCACTTCCTTAGTATCTGATTATAGCAGTGCATTGAATACATCTTTAAAATACTCGTTATATACGTCGTTATATACGTACATTTGCATGTCGTTTAAATATATAAGATATAAATTCAATATTCTTTTCCGTAATAGTTTTACTTTTTATCACTTGATGTACGGATATGTAGGAAAATAATCATCTAGTGTAACAACATTGCGGTGTACGGCCGAATTTTACCGGTAAGCAAATTGCGAAGCTTAACACCGCACTTGGTCTTCTAGAGCGTGGAATATAATTTATTCTCTTGTCGGTAATTATTATCGGTAATATTTTGTATTGAGATGTTCTAAGAAACTCCTTGGACTTTTTACTATTTTTAAAGTGTTATTCCACACTAAGGAAATATAATACTATATTTAGAAGCGTATAAAAATTTTGAACGTAGCATGATTTGAACCCACGCCTCTTGGAAACCGTCCAACCGTTCTGATCAACTAAGCCATACGTCCTAACCAAGCTACGTCGAAATTCTTATACGCTTGTTACAACTTATTTATATTGTAAGCATCGCTGTAGGGAGATTTTTTCAAATACAATAATTCATACACTTTGACATAAAAACCGCCACCACTGTAATTACTTATAATCACACGCTGTTCCACAACGTCGTGATAAAAAATACTTATTTAAAAATGTTTCTATACGCATTTACAAAATAACTTTACTATACAAAATATGTAAATAGTTATCTAGAGACACGTTCAGAGCCAAGCGTAATCAGCATTATCATTTCAAGACGGTTGTAAGTTGAAAGGTAGGTTTAATAATATCTAACGATACATCCAAGCGACTGCATTCGACTGTAATGAGCTAATAGACGTGAGCCCAATAATTTCATACTATAAACAGTTCCCAGCCATCTCGGGACTTAGGACAAGAAAAATTACCATAGATCAGAATATAGATATACCTTCCTTTTTTGGAGGTGTAAGATGTTTTCCTAAAACTTCCCGCGTTTTCTTTCACCTAGGATACCTAGTGTTAAGACACTACGTTCTTAATAAAACACTTCTGGTCTTCACTGTGGTGGAACTCAACGCCGCGCTTGGTCTAAACAAATCCTTCGAATGGAAATTAAATCCAATATTTCTCGCGTTTATAGTCACACGCTTGTGCCTCTGCAAACTGACAGGCCTTGTGTGTACACATGTATGTGCATGTTGACATGTAGGTATATATTTTTATATTACTTTAAATTGAATGTTTGGCATTTTTATTCTTATAATTTAAATAATTGCTAACTCTTATAAAATGCGTATGTTTTATAGGAATATATCACTTGATGAAAGTGATTTTAATTTCTTAATCACAATGTTAGCCTCCATAATAAATGACAAGCGCAACGTGTAATTTTAATAAAAAGAACAACTGTCCTCTTAGAGACCGTACCGAAATATACAAACAACTTCTATTATATTTTAAAAAAACATATTATTCTTTGTTAATCCAGCCGCAAAATAGTAGGTAGTCATAGACAGCACGCAAGAGAGCAGGCATAAAAAGTAGCTGACAGGCCGGTCACGAGCTCGGAGCGAAGTGCGCTATGAAATGGAATAAGGTACACATCTAACAAAAAACGGCTTTACATATTTTCTTTAATTTAAGCTTAGGTTATGGACACTCAATTTGCTTTCTTTAGTTTTGTCAGTGTCTGAAATTAGGGAATTTGAGATAGTGACGAAACTAAACGCTGCGTTTTGGTTTGATTTACCGTATAAATGATTTTACTGCCATCATTTTATATTTTTTTACTGTGGTTTCGTGTAAAAACGCTTGTTGTATCTATTTATTAATTAATTGTATCTCTGTAATTGCATATGCTTGGAGATCCTGGGACAATTTTAGTAGGGTATCCGTTTGGATTGTGTTATTGAATAAATTGATATTATTTAGTCAACCGTGGATTGAAGTAAGATGATACAGATGAGATATATATATATATATATATATATATATATATATATATATATATATATATATATATATATATATATATATATATATATATATATATATATATATATATATATATATATATATATATATATATATATATTGTAATGATATTTGATGTAAAGATATGAGAGATTTGCTTTTTAATATTTGATAGTGGTAGTTTATATCTAGGTACAGGAAAGGAACGCATACAAATTCAACATGATATAATTATAGTATAAACTTAGACTTTTGTATATTATAGAAATAGAGAAAGAAATGTTTTACTATAATTGATATAGAGTACCTGAAAAAAAATCATTTACTGCTAATCTCTAGTTGCTTGAATGATGTAGAAAAAACTAAAACTAATAACACCATCATAAACAATATGTTAATGTAATATATATATCTATAGTAATTACCAAAATAGTTACTATTTAAGGACATACATTACACAAGACATAAGTAATCTAATTACATTTTTTCCTTACAATATTGATGTGCAAAGTCAACTATCACTAGCCTAGGCCATTGCTCCATAGCTCATCAAGCTGGCCATCCAGCGGCACAGGGCTCTACATCGAGGCTACGTTACAAGTCGGTACGAGACGTCAGGTGGCGGGGCCGGGCCGGTCACGATTCTCTGACCGATGTCTGCTTAAAACGCTAGTTCTATTAACAATTCGATCATTTGAAATCAAACCTTAGCACCTTTTAATAAATATCGTTTTCATTTGCGGCTAATTATAGAAATTACTCTCACTGTTACAGTATATTGTCAAGGGAATTTAATATCTAAAGCTGAGACGCTAAGGTACGTTTTTGAGTAAACGTTGGGGCTTTGGAAGACAACGCGTTAGTTAATGCTCTGTCTATGATCGTAATAAGTAGATGGTGTGTTGAAAAATTATCGGTGCGATCGGAGGTGCCTCTTGGACGCGTAATTTTTTTGCCTATTTATATTAGGTTTTAAATTGTAGATACAGAATACTAGATATGACATTTAATTATTCTTATGAAAATGATAGAAAAGACTCAGTGGTCCTTCCATCAGCCAATTAGATGACTAAATTTAAAGACGTAAAAAAAGTCTATAGTAATACTGTAATTTTCGCTTAAATATATAATAAGCACGCTAATCTCAAAATGTTTCAGTGAGAATGAAGAATACCCCATATGCGGATCCCCCAAGGAGACACATCCCCGCAAGAGATAAAGATATGCCGTGTGATCCCGGCTTAGAATAGGATCACCCTGGTACTGATGGTGTCGTAAGAGGCGACTAAAGTGCGTGTGGTAGAGTCACGTTGCCAGCAATGGCAACACGCATGGGCAGACTCGACCGTTACCACCCCCGGCATTTAAGACCGGCGTCAAGTAGTGGCTTTGGCCACTGCGTTTCGCATTAGGTAATGCCGGGCCCCGGTGCCCATCCATCTTAAAAGACGGCAACGCTCCTGTAGCTCCTCTGTAGTTTTACGGGGCCGTGGGCGACGGTGATCACTTACCATCAAGTGACCCGTACGCTCGTTTGCCGTCTCTTCCATAAAAAAAAAGAGATAAAGTGTTAAGCTGAACTATTTGTAATCAGACAAGAAAACAATTTATTTATTTGTATCCTGAACACGGCAGGGTAGAAGGGAAAGAATTCGGGAACCTAGTAAGACACACCGTTCCGATCCCCACTAACCGATGAATTGGATACATTTCGTACAAATCAACGCCGCGCTTAGCCTGAGGCCTGTCGTGGCGCAGCGGCACAAGCGTGTGACTGTAACCGATAGGTTCTGGGTTCGATCCCCAGTCGAGGAAATGAAATATTTAATATTTTCAATTTAAATATTTAATGTTTTATTTCTTCGCTCTGGTAATAAGGCAAAGCGCGACGTTTAGTTCCGCCACTCAACACGCAATGCCTCAAATTCGGCGGAAAGTGGGGAACAAAAGTGGAACGGAGTGTCTTAACACTAGGTTCTCGGGTTCTCTCTAACAGACCGAAGAAACGAAAATATAAAACATTCAATTTCTTCGATTGAGAATCGAAATCACAACTTCAATCAGCAATCAAACGGACATACAATTTATTTTCTCAATTAAGAATTAAATTAATTAAAAAAAAATCTTCGTTTCCATTTAATTCAACATCATTGTAAAACTAGATGTAGTGGCCCGCTGAGAAGTAATAAGAGTTCACAGCGAACGGGTCCACATCAAAATGTCATCAATGTTTCAGTAAATTGTAACGCGAACGTTATTATTAGTCCAATATATTAATAAAAGACTACTAACAGTTAGTGTGCTTGAAAGTATTGGAGCTCATAGATGCTTTTTGAGGCCATCGTGACGCAGTAGACTAAGTGACGTTGCACGTACGATTCCAATTCATAGAAATTGTTAAATTTATTTTAATATTTTATTTATTTCATGAGGGACGACAGCGCACAGCGTTGAGTTGCGCTAGACAATACACAATGTATGTATAATTTGATAAGATTTGTGAAAAGAGTGTTTTAAGGCAACCCGCCTCTGATTTGTGTGAAGCTGTATGGTTGTTACAATAAAAGCAGTTTGATTTTATTGATTTAAACTATATTGTATATAGCATTTAATAATTATACTATATATTATACATATACATAAGTATGTATAATATGAAATTTATATATTTTTTTAATTATCTTTTGGAGTAAATAGATTCAAAAGCCATTTTGCCATTCTAATTGGAAACATTGCGTGATCAGTACAGAGAAAAGAAAATTTTTAAATTCTCTATGTGGGCATCGAACCCACAACTATCATGTATAATAATTTAACTAAATGAATTAACTAAAGCAATCATTGGTTACATAATTTCAGTATATTATTTTGACGTTTAATCAATTACTCGGACATCTCGCATTTCATGCAGAAAGTGCATAGAAGCAGTTCAATTAAGTTAAGCTTTCACTTCGTCAACTTGTTTAGCCTATTTAGTAGTCTTGTTCAGATTTCGTCCCATATAGAAGGGTAAACAGAAGGAACTTAAAACCATGAGGTTCCTGTTCGAATTAGATATATTATTGTGCGGAACTCAGCACCGCGTTATGTTTACCCAGGATGGGTTTATGTAAATAATTTATTTTTACAAATGATTGTCTTAGAACTTAGAACCAATTACATTGATAGGTTCATAATGTCCCGCTGCGCTACGATGGTCTTGAATGAAATTAAAAATAAAAATGACGTACCGTAAATTTTAGGCGTCTTTTTAATTTTGTAGAAATTCTTACTTTGATTGACTTTTTGTTCTGTTCTGTTCTTAGTATATATATGATCTGAGCGTACCAATAGATCACCAATCACTTCACCAGTGTCACATTGTATGGAGAACACACAAACGAATTGGTACATTAAAAAATATATATTATATCATGACAGAAAAATTCATTTTAAAAATAGATCCAATTAAAATACTGCCTTCACGATATGATAATGGGTTAATTTCTAAGTTCTAATGATTTTTGTCGATTGATTTTCATTGACAAGTTTAACTAAAATCTTTCAAGTAAGTAGGTAGATACCTACCCCAGACGTAGAAGTCATATTATAAATAACGAAATAAAAATTGACGTTGCTACAAGAAAAAGTTTTTAATTAAGCTCTTTTATATTGTAATAGGTCATTTATAATATTAGAAGTGAAACGAAATATTCTTCTAACTTAAATAAATAGATATTCTCTATAACGACAAGTGATAAATGATGTTTAATCTTTTATTTGTTAATTGAATTGTGTAATACGTTCATATCAATGTTAGTTTGTGAGAGTATAAATCGTAATTAAAATTAACATAGAAGCCCATTGTGGCGCAGAGCCAGAAGCGTGTGACTGTATATATCAGGTTGTGGGTTCGTTCCCTACTCGAGGAAATGAAATATTTAATATTTTAAATTAAGTACATATTTTTTTCATTTCTTCGTTCTGGTTAAAAGGCGAAACTTAGCGTTGAATTCCGCTCCTCAACACCTAATGTCTCAAATTCGGCAGAAAATGGGGAATGGAAGTGGAACGGAGTGCCTTAACACTAGGTCCCCAAGTTACGTAAGTCATAGCAGGATAGGCAGAGGGTGCTTACCAAGCTGTGTAACTTGTGCAGAATATAGCGTGAAGCTGAAAAAAAGAAAGAAAAACATAGACATTGAAATGTGTAGGAAGTGTTTTAATACTAAAATTCTGGCATCCGGGAAATTGTTTTGCCTTTTAGTAGATTGTAGAAGGCAGAAAGACTTTATTACTATTAATTCATAGTTTTGGCCACTTTTAAAGACATTAAAACTCAATGATAGATAATGGAACAATTAGACGTTTTTTTTAATGTAAATTTTATATAAATATTTAAATAACTCGTTTGAGGCATGTATCAATTGCACTACAATAGTGCATATAATTAAATATCTGTATTTAAGCTGAACTGCCTCCGAGCCGGTGATATCTTTTTGTTCATTCAACAACTCGAAAGTGCTAATAATAGTTTTATTTTAAGGTAAAATGATTTAAATACGCTAAATATTATGATGTTAGTTTAAAAATATGTCCATATTTAAGACAGTTTATTGTCATATCCATATATACAAATGCAATATAGAAGTTTCTTTTTTTCAGCTTCACGCTGTATCCCGCACATGACATGGCAGGCAGGGGGAACTTGGGAACCTAGTGTTAAGACACTCCGTTCCACTTCCGTTCCCCACTTTCCGCCGAATTTGAGACATTTAGTATTGAGTGGCGGAACTCAACGCCGCGTTTTGTCTTGTACCAGAGCGAAGAAATGAAAACATTAAATATTTAATTTGAAAATATTAAATATTTCATTTCCTCGAGTGGGGATCGAACCCACAACCTGTCGGTTACAATCACAAGGTAGTGCCGCTGCGCCACGACAGGCCTCCTGGCCAGGTTTATTTACTTTGAAATATACTGATAGAAAAAATCTACCTAAAATCCATATACCTACTCCGGGCACGTACCTACAGCTGAAAGTATTGATATTAAAATTACATACAAATTGTATATCACGTCACGTATTCTTTAACCAACTCTTATAATGATCAAACTATGTTTGTCGTACCAACAAATCACAGGTTCGAGCCAATCTTCATGTAATTTTCTTGTTCAAACTCACATTTGAAATGTCCAGCATCCAACTTGTAACGCGCTAACAAGTTGTACTGTATACGTTTGCAATGTTTGAACAAATTCGGACTTTATATTAAAGGAGATATGGGATATACTGTTTTGTGCTATTTATTTTTTGTGAATACACTTGTGATGATTGTTGGTTGGTCACGTATTTCTCGCCTTGTCGAACTATTAGATTGGGACGGTTTCTCAAATGACCTTTGATTGATGGTTGGTGTCGTCTCCGGGTGAATAAGGTTTTAATGCCATCTAGTGCGCCGTAAACATGTTTATATATCATTAAATATATCTGTGTACATATATTTTTTATATGATGGATATTTTAATTTACATATATCATCTGTCATTTTATCATATGACGTAATGTAAATGTCAGACAGACAAGTTTTTATAAAGTATTTTTTTGTCTAGAAATTATATTTTAATAGAGATACTGGAGTAATTAATTTAATTTGTTTACAATATATGTAGGTAAGTGTCATAATAGACTGTAGACGTAACTCCGTTTTTTATCACCGTCGTGCTGGTTAACGAGATATTAGTAATCATCTAACACTGTCTTTGGTCTGATAATTTATTAAAAAAATACTATGAATATAAATTTTGGCATCAGTAAGAAGCGTAGTAGAATTTAAATATATATAGGTACTTTTTAAGCTCACTTTCACTTGCCGCAGAATTCTGCAAAACAAAAAAAAATATCATGTTGATGTTTCCATGACAGAACTAAAAATAAAATACAAATGGCATTAAATTATTCAAATTGGAGTCAGTATATCAAAATCCATGTCACACTTGTCTCGCGGGAGAGCCGTGGGTTCGCCTGTCAAAAAATAGTAAAATTTCGTCTCAGCACGATATATATTCAAATTTACTATGTGTCATTCGGTATCAAGTGACGGCTGACATCTTCATGACTGCTTTACTCAGTTCCAAAATATCATAAATGCATTTTAGATATAACTTAAAAATGAACCTTATTGCTTAAAGTTAAAGTACGTTTTTCGTTAATATTAATTATGCGCGATAGCACAAAGGAATTCGTCGAGTGGCTATCCGTCGTACGTTTTGTAAAGACCGCTAACCTGCCACTATAATATTGCAGTTACTTTAAACCTTATAGGAAAGCTTTAAAGCTTATTTTAAAAAACTAAAAAGCTCCAAGTTTGCATATCGGGGGGTCTAAAGGTTTACAAAGTGACGGCGTCAGAACGCTCGCAGGCGGTCAAGTGTGGTGACTCCCTGTTAGTGTGTTTGTACGTCTGTGACAAGATAATATTGCTTTAACTATTGTTGATAGATGAAGTTTAACTTTCTAAGCGTATCATATAAAATAACTTGATGACTTATCTAAGCATAAATGTAGAGTTGTGCCCCTTTTGTTTAGTTTAATTTGATTTTTAGTTACGCTTGTTTGGATTATGTCAGGTTTTATACTTGAGATTTACAAGGTTAATAATATAACTAAAAAATTAAGTCACTGCTTTTAAATATGGATATACACATTTTAAATAAAATCCATGTATTGGGGTATTACGTGGTGGTGCAGGTGCACAAGCGAGCAACTGTAAATGCAACAAGTTGTGAGTTCGATCTCCACTCTAGGAAATGAAATATTTAATATTTTCAATTCTTCGCTATGGTACGAAGGAAAAGCGATAAAACACGCAGTATGTCAAATTTGGTAAAAAATGGGGAACGAAACAGAGTGTCTTAACACTACTTAATTTGAGATATTGGGTACATTAGAAATATTTATATCGAATATATTTATATAGTTTTTAGGTTTTAACAAATAACATTAATCATAAAAATAGAAGAAGAAGAGAAACATGCAGAAACATGCTGTGCCTCGAAAGTCAACGCCACATTGCTTTATCAGGGCGATCAAATAAAAAGTATAATAAAAAAATATTTTCCAAGTGAGATCTCTTACATACCAAAACCACCAAAGATGGTGTCATAAAATTTATCATTATGCATATCAATTTTGTTTGTTTTTCTATAACATTAAATTGCTTTCTCTTAGCCAATTTTACTTACTACGTGATCACACGTAGCCCTAAACGGCGCGGTTGCCCAACATTTGACATTCGCTTAAATTACCAGTTCGAATCCACGCTAGTGTTTTTCTCACACTATCTGAGGCTGATGCAAATAAGCGGGTGATGGTAGGTACCTGTAGCCATATTGTTACCAATTGTGGTCTCGTATGGTACAGGGAGCGACAAAATTGTCGTTGTATTTAGTATTTTTAAAGGAATATTATTTCTTTTTCTGTTATAAAACAGATCGCGGACTTAAAATTTGACTAAAAATGTTAAAATATAATGTGTCAAATATATAGAGGAAAGTGAGCAACCGAATGTCTTAAAATTAGCTTCATTTTGTCTAACTTATTATATGTGGGATATATTATTATACAAGTAAAATAAGTAGCAAAGTGGTTTTCTATCATTTTTTTTTATAAAAAATATCAAAAAAGTCTTCAACCGAGTTACACAATCATGTCTTTTGATAATGCTGTGGTACTTATATGTCAATTTCCCCCGTGGCTTATTGTTGGAAGCTTTATAAAGCGCCTCCTTTGTAACATTCCTGTGGAGATTGGCTCATAGCGAGCGTAATCGCGGGATTGTTTCACGATTTAGATTTCTAGTATGCAGTAGTATATTATTCAGCAAATTGACCATCATTGACGCCTTGTTGCTTTAGAAAAAGTAGGCAAAAAAGATTGGGAACTAGAGAATATATTCGTTATAGTAGACAGTAATACTAAGTTTTGTTCGTCGTTCTGCGTCGTCCGATAGATATGCGAGACATTCGAAAAAATAATCGACTGGTATAGATAGATGTAGATTGAGGCCTGTCGTGGAACCGCGGTACAAGAGTGGAACTGTAAACGCAACAGGTAATGGTTTGGTACTCGAGGAAATAAAATATTTAATGTTTTCCTTTCTTCCCCGAGACGAGGCAAAACGCGGCGTTGAATTCCGCCACTAGAACGCAACGGAGCGTCCTAACATTAGGTTCCTAGGTTCCCTCTGTATGCCCTGCACATGCGGGATACAGCATGTCGAGCCGAAAAACAGATACCTATTTTTATATGTCACACGTAAGTAAATTATACTCATGTAGTATTGTGGTTTTTAAGTTATTTAAATATTTCAATTGAAACTATTCTAATGTCCATAATGTTTAACACATGTTATATCTATTCAAAAATAAGAAAGGAAGAAAGAAAATATATGTGTAATTACTTTCATTTTGCTTTCACAATTGTTTCATTTCACTTTCACATTTGATCACTACACAGCGTTGAGTTCCGAAAATTAACACGTAATGTGAGAAATAACTTTAAACTTAACTTTACTTGTAGGAAACGGGAAGTATCTCTTGCCTTGAGCCTAGATACACCGTGAAGAAAAAAGTCATTATTTTTATTGTATAGAAATGAAATATCTATAACACTATAATAAAAAAATATATTTACTATATACGTCAGTGAGCAAGTGCATATTATATTTCTGTTTCTTATGGATGTGATACCTGTCCTTTAACAGTAGCGTTGACTCTACGCAATTGATTCTGCGACAGTATTAAATGGTTCTCAAACATATATATTTTTTTAATTATATAGTTACTTGACATTATAGCAAATGTATCATTGAAATGATTACAGATAAGAATGGTTTTCTTTTTTTAAATATGCCTTATTTTCTTTTTTTTAGCTTCACGTTGTATCCCGCACGAGGCAGGGTAGGCAGAGGGAACCTGGGAACCTAGTGTTAAGACACTCCGTTCCACTTCCGTTCCCCACTTTCTGCCTAATTTGAAGCATTGCGTGTTGAGTGGCGGAACTCAACGCCGCGCTTTGTCTCATTATTTTCTTTTTAAATATTTTATTTACATTTTTCATCATAAATACAAACATAATTCTAATAACAATGAAAGATTATTTTATATATTCTATAGTCATTTATATTTGCATAAAATTTTATTAATAAAGAAAAAAGATATATTTAATATTAAAAGTTTGACAAGCGATGTTAATATTGTCATCATTTGTTCAGAAAATGCAGGACCACATGAAAGTCAATGGAAAACGTGAGTACACTCACGCACATACGACCTACCCGCATTGTTTCGATGAAAATAAAAACAACTTTTTATTATTTTCAGTTTCAGTTTATTTAAAAACCACGTGTCCGTAGAATTGTATAAGATTTTTGAAAAAAAAAATTGAAATATCGAATCGTGTTAGTTTATTTTGTACTTTTTTTCTTTCTTTAAACTAATTTAAACGAAGAAACAAACGTACTCTTTTCATCATAATTATATTAAACATATTGTCGGTATATAACTACTTATATTAATAGTAGGTAAGTACAATTATTAATACATAGTAAAATTATAATTTCATTTAAAATATTATATGTTAGATCTGGGAAGATATATCTACACCTGATTATGTTCTTACGAGACTTGACGAGAATAAGTTACCGGTAGTATCCTTGTTTATCTATTTAAGGGATAAATAATTTGCATGATTGATACATATATTGTACATGTATTTGTATCGTAATACAATACAAAAAAGAAATAATATTTTTTTTTGATATTTAAATAAAATTTTGAGATAAAAAACCTTTATCAATACATGGAAGCATCCCTTTGTGCTCTCAATAATGACACAACTACGTGCACTCTGGACTCTACTCAGTACGACACGGCGCAGACGTGCGCAAACAGCCTCTGCCACTTTTCTACGCGAATTCACTTAATGACAGCAATGATTCGACCATACGTGAGCAAATCTACAGAAATCATTATCTTGGACGCTACTGGATATGAAATTGGTTCTAAATTGACGCATTTTCAAAGCTCAGCAGTAATATTCATCAAGGTTTCAGCGATTTCTCAAGCTTTTGTTTTTTTTTTTACAAATAAATTGCAATAGTAAGTAACGATATATATCAAAATTCTATATAGTTATAGAATAATATTAAAAAAGTAACAGTAGCATATTGTTTAATTTTTTTAGGATAAATAACAATAATTGATGATTTAATAAAAAAATAGAGGCCTGTCGTGCCGCAGCGGCACAAGAGTGTGACTGTAACCGACAGGTTCTGGGTTCGATGCCCAGTCGAGGAAATGAAATATTTAATATTTTCAATTTAAATATTTAATGTTTCTTTTCTTCGCTCTGGTAACAAGGCAAAGCGCGGCGTTGAGTTCCGCCACTCAACACGGAATGCCTCAAATTCGGCGGAAAGTGGGGAACGGAAGTGGAACGGAGTGTCATAACACTAGGTTTCACTTCCGTTCCCTCTGCCTACCCTGCCTAGTGCGGAATACAGCGTGAAGATGAAAAAAAAACAAAAAAAAAAGAAAAAAAAAAAATAATAAAAAAATAAACATTAAGAAAAACAAAAAAAAAACACCAACTGAAATAATGAAATTAATCTAAACTACATGATTGAAATATTTTCTGATTAACACACATTTATAAGGATTTATGTTTCTATCCAATAAAAACAGTTTATAAGTTAACCCATTAAAAATAATAAATAATGAAAAAATATATAAAATTATAATTCCTACAACGTTGTGAATATATGTAGGACCACTTTTAAAAACGTTTAAAATATTTTTATCAACCATAAAAACCAAAACTAACTTACATGTTAGAAAATATTTAAATAATAAAATAATAAACTCGATAGATCCTACAATCAAACTAAATAAATTAATATTGTGATATATTCTTTTTCTTCTTAGATTCACGCTGTATCCCGCACATAGTAGGGTAGGCAGAGGGAACTCGGAAACCTTGTGTTAAGGCGTCCTATTCCATTTCCGTTTTCCACTTTCTGGAGAATTTGAAGCGTTGCGTGTAGAGTGGCGGAACTCAAGCGCCGTGCCAATTGTTATATATAATAAAAGAATATATATTTTTTATTTATATATAATAATTAAATAAAAAGATTATTTATAAGTATATAATTTAAATATAAAACAAGCCAACGGTACATCAAAGCATATATACGATAGGTTACTCAATTCACATAATAATGACAAAGTCTGTCTGCGTACGTGAATCAATCAATGGGACGTGGACAAATAGACGGCGTTCCGATGGTGCGGCCCCGACAAATTACTGTCGACGCAACACAATCTATGTACCGTAAATTTTGTAAGCAGGATTCGAATTGACATCAACGTTGAATAATAAAAGTGCTGAACTAATATTTTGTTTTTGTATTATTTGATAGACGTATCTAGAGATATGGAGTAAGGGTTTTTGTCAGTAGAATTTGTGGTATGGGCACAGGATTATTCTGGCTATTGATTATTGAAATTTGGTTTAGATATTATTGGTATGAATATTTGTATTATACGTTTAACTAAGGAACAAATTTAGAAGCAGCAACTATACCTTTAGAAAAACTAGAAGATAATGAGGCGTTTGTCCTTCTAGAAGCTACTTAATATACTTATTTTCAGTTTCACGCTGTTTTCCTCACATGGCAGGGTAGGCAGAGGGAACTGTCTCTGTTCCGGTCCCCACTTCCCCTAATTTGAGGCATTTCGTGTTGGATGAAAGAACTCAATGCTGCGCTTTGCCTTATTTACATAGTGAAAAATTAGATTTAAAAATTAAATTGAAGATATTAAATATTTCTTATTTCTGAGTAGTAATAGAATTCACAACCTGTATCTACTGCCACCGCTTGTGCCCTTATCCCAGGACAGGCCTCACTTATTATACTTACTTAATTATTGATAAGGAAGAACGGAATGATAATTCTGATTTATAGTGAAATAATTTGTGTAGATTTACTTACATACCACATGGATATATACTTACTAAGGTCCCCATGGTTCAGTGGCACAGACTGTAGTGGGTTCCCATTCGAGAGAATGACATATGGGTATTTAACTGTCACTTCCTTCATCTGTTCACCTATTACTCGACAGGCAATGTATCAGAAAGTTTGTGGAAATTGAGGAACGTAGTGTAACGCTACTTTCTTCTTTGAACATTTTTGATACTTGCGGGGTTCAGCATAAAACTACGAAAATAAACTAACATATTGATAAATACGGCCGATCGTATCAAAGATCAAAGCCATCATGGTGTAGAGGACAGCGTTTCGACACTTCTGCGGCGTTAAGTTCAGCCACTCAACAAGCAATGTCTTGATAATGAAGTAGATATTGGGGAACGGAGTGTCTTATCATTATTTTCGAGGGAAAATAATGGATAGAGATATCTACACTGCTACAAGAAAAAGCGTGAAGCCGCTTCTGGCTTTACATACATTAGATTAAACGTACTTAGCGCGACATGCCCAAAACGCACTCAAGCGTCACCAATTCCGTGTGCACCGATGCGTGTGCACCATCCCTAATGCAATTGCACAGACGTCCTCAATATGCATAGCCCAAATATTTGCTAGCTGATTAAAAGTCAAAGCTGTCGTGCCTCAGGCCACCGCATGTAAACAATTCTGATCTGAATAATATTAGCTGAGCGGATTTTCTAAGTGAAAGATCATAGGACTCGTAGGTACTATTAAATCACTGTGCGATGGGGGGATGCGACATTGTTTCCTGTTTGGTATTGTTATTTGAATTCCTTGGTTGATTGTTTTTATTATGTTGAAATTTAATTTATTGTGCTGTAATGATCAATTTCAATTGTTTAGGTCATTTTTATATTTGCAAAAAGCTTAGGGATGGGCTATGAAAAAAGCTTTTAGGCGAAGTTTATTTATGTAATAGGGCCCAAAATAGTGATTTTTATTTTTTTTCTCTGTTTATCTGTTCGTTTGTACGCGTTAATCTCTCTCTCTCTACTTAGATTTAAATGCAGCTTTCAGCTATTATATTATGGCAACGTCCATTAAACATAAAGTAGCTGTTTTATTTAAATCGGTTGAAAATTAAAAAGTTACTCCAAATTAAAATATTAAGATCGACAAAATTGCTACAGATTTTTTATTAATTTAGCTGAAATTTTACATTTTAGAGTACAGATATTGTTAAGTAAATAAAATAATGTAATTCAAGCAGGCGATGCCGGGCTGGTCGCTAGTTCGTAAAAAAAATATTTTCAACCTCTTTTATGAATTCGAACTAACGACCATTCCAGTAAAAACTATTTAATTATCCATATGAACTTTAAGCAATATTTTGACACGACATATTACCTGCAATTAAAAATACTATAATTGTAACAAACACGATCCTATCATGTTTCAGAAGCGGCTTAAAGTCTTGATGCTGTCGTTTTAAGAAATTAATCCTTAAGCCTCTTACATACACCGTGTATGAAGGAAGTACTTATAATAATATTCTTTAATATATCATATATAATGAGCTAAAATGTCGTTTAGTTATATTAAATGTATGATTTTCTTTTACAATTATATATAATTCCATTTGAGGCTGTCGTTACGCAGTGGTTAGTGTTTGACTCTAAATAAGATGGTTGTTGATTCGCACCGATTCATGGGCATTTTTATATTTATTAAAATTTTTCGTTTCACCTTCGGTGGGCAAAACGCATCGTTAAGTTTTGCAGATCAACACGCAATCTCTCCATAACTGGGGAAAGGAGTGTCTTATCATTGCGTGCATTTCGATTACCATGTTTGAATAACAGAGTAAGCTAAAGGAAAAAGGAGTTAACTTAGGGTTCTAAATTTTTTTTGTTTTAAACGCTGTATCCCGCACATGGCAGGAAATACAGAAGGAACTTGGGAACCAAGTGATATATATATTTGGGGCATTGCGTGTTGAGTGGAACTGAAAACGTCATATATTTTATTTCAAAATATTAAATACTTCATTTTCTCTAGCGGGGATCGATCCCGTGACCTATCACGTTTACAGTCATGCCCTTATTACCCCTGAGCAACGACAGGCCTCGATACTTTTGCCTAAAAGTAATTTAATTATTTCCGCAATAAAAAATCAAATCTATGAACATATTATTTAAAACGAAAACTCTTTCTCCACTACCAACATAAAAGAAAATCGCTAACAAATTAATATATTATATCAATGACAGTACGACCATACAAACATTCACGGCGTGCCCATAAAACAATTGGTAGCCGATATAAAAGATCAAAGTGACGGGAACAATCGTAAAGCTACATGATACGTCCCGAATCGATGTTAAATGTTTTAATGATATCTTAATTTCCTCACAAAAATCCGTACCGAATGGCAACAATCTAAACAGTATGTAATTCCTATAAACATAGTGGTTTATTATTTGAGCGAATTTGTTTTGACGTCTCGCCGATAATGGCGCTATCACATATGTATTGGATTTCTAGTTTGAATAGTCATTTTACTCAGCTTCACGCTGTATCCCACACATGCACAGACAGAGGGAACTTGGGAACCTAGTTTTGAGATACTCCACTTCGTTCCCCACTTTTCGTCGAATATGAGTCATTGAGTGGCGGAACTCGACGTCGCGCTTTGCCTTGTTACCAGAGAGAAGAAATGAAAATATTAAATATTTAAATTGAAAATATTAAATATTTCATTTCCTCGAGTGGGAATCGAACCCATAACCTGTCTTTATCTTAATTGTTAAACCTATGACAATGATCATTATAGTACGTAAATATTATAACGATAAAACTCTGTGCTCTCTTCATTTATTTTATTGTTGAAAAGTCTCTTTACTTGTTGATCGTATCTACGTGTCGATCTTATTAATAGTATGTAAAGAAACTTGGTTAGAGGACAATACTATGGTATTAACGACTGATGATGGAGCCAGGGTCAGCATAGTAGAACTATACAACTTACATGTGAACCATTTGAATTTACGTTATTTATAGCTTCGATCACATTTTATAGCACTTGGTGTAGCTTTAACTAATGAATAATAGGATAGGTAGGCTTGTTCCTTCTGTGGCCTTCGGTTACTTTCATTACTTGATTACACATTGTTATTGTAATGATAAACATTAAAAAAATATAAACATATATGAAAATATCATATAAATATATTATGATTATCTCATGATAATAAATAAAAGTATATTTTGAAGACACGTGTACTTGTTATTTAGAGTTTAAATAGTTATAGCTTAATATATGTATATTAATTGGGTTAATTTTAATTTTAAATTTAATCTAAACGGTATGGTTTATAAGAAAGTTCAAGGTATTCTTTGCTCAGGTAATAAGATAAAGTGCGGCGTTGAGATCCGCCACACAACACAAAATGTCAAAGATGTGACGTGAAATTCGAGTTACAGTGTGAAACTGAAAAAACATTTTTTTTTTCTAAAACTAAAATCATTGAACTTTACTAAAACCATAATAATTGTCAAACAAAAGGACTAAGAAATAAAAGGTGAATAAAACTGAGCAACCCAATCGTGTTCAAGTGAAACAATGAACCAATTACAATGTCCTCGAGCGTTCCCGTAATCCCGGGAACGGTATAAGGAAACAATAAAAAAGCGCAATCCCCCGGGATTGATACTAAAAGATTTTTAGGGGAGAAGTATTAAGCGTGATACTTTGTTCTTTTAAACGGCTTGCTTTGTTAATGCGATGAAAGCGACCTTTTTCGCCGGTTTTTCTATTTAAATATATAGGTTTTTAATGTTGGTATTCTTTTTCAAAACAAACTAGTACCAAGACATCACGTAAACGTACTTTATTTTATAATTATTTTAAGATATTTTTTTACTAATGACGTGTGATAAAATTGTAACTGACACTAACATTTCAAAGTGTATGCAAATATGATTAGGTGATAACCAAGATTAAGACAAGTTCAGCTTTAGATGTTGTAATTTTCAAATTTTATTATGTCTACAAATATTTATTCCGTAGGAAATTTTATTAAAACTCCCGCTTTGTTCCGTATAAGCAGGGTAGGAGGAGCACTTATTGTTACGAAAGCGAAGAAATGCAAAAAGGCAAGTATACAGTTCTGCATACGTGTCGTTATAAACAAATGTTAAAAAATAACGACTTATATACAAGGCAAAGCGCGGCGTTGAGTTCCACCACTCAAAACGCAACGGCTCAAATTCGGCGGAAAGTGGGGAACGGAAGTGGAACGGACAGTCTTAACTAGGTTTCCGGGTTCCCTCTGCCTACTCTGCCTCGTGCGGGATACAGCGTGAAGATAAGAAAGAAACAAGTACTTAATACATGCATTCATACATGCGATCAGACAGCGTTTAACTGTAAATCTGTGTTACAGCTGCGGTAAGATAAAGTACGGTTATCACTTTCTCCACTCTCCCACTCAAATTCAAGCGGAAAGCGGAGAACAGAGTAACTTAACATTAAGTTCTCACTGACTTTATGCGGGATATAGCGTAAAGTTAAAAAAAAAACATATGAAATAAAACATTGACACAAAAAAATCATACAAATTAAAACAAAAATTAACGAGACACTTGACGAATCAACAAGACAGTCTCAAGAGGATACGTTTTATCAAAAAAAAAAAAAGAAACAGGGGGACCGGCATTACGCTTCCGGCGTCTCAATGTGACAGATTAGCGAGTAATTTCCTCTAAATGGATATCTCAGCAGGTTTTTTTTCCTTTTTTTTCCTCGTGAAATATGGAAGTCATCGCTTGTTTATGAGATAAAGATTGGAGGGTCGAAATGTTTGACATAAATTGTGCCGGGAGTTTTTTATTTAGGGGTAATAGATGTTAAGACAGTTTTAAAGTAATTTTTGAATAAACCTCTAACGAAATTGTGTCATTATTACGATAAAAATATATGTAATAGCGAAAATTTATTAAAAAATGTATACAATTTGGACGTAACTGGATATGAATCCGCGCCTCTTGCAATCCGTCAATATCGTTATATTAATTTCTTTATAAATATTTTCGTGTCCCAAGTGTGGATTAACACTTCAAAAACAGTAAAAATGATCTTATCTTATTCATTAATTTATTCTTTGTAACATCTCTATTTTTTCTTTACTCTATTTTAACTATACAACCTCATTCGTTTGATCTCCATACATCGTGTCATTGGCAAAGTGATCAGTACTTAACCAACACATTCGGAACCTCATAATGAGAGTCAAAATACAAGAGCACGTGTGAAAATATTGGCTTAAAGTGTATACCTGGTAACAGCCTATAACAGAAATTGTCAAGCGGTATAAAAAACATTTTTAAACACCTATGACTTTACCTTTTAAACTATGTGCCTATTATTCCTCTTAAACGGTTTTCTCGAAGTTCGTAGTATAAATGATAAGCTTTTATATTTAAAACCATACTACTTGTAACCTATTTTATTCGCTATCGGAAAAGCTCACTAAAATAATCTGACAGTCATTAAAATGTTTTATTTGCGTTCTGTAATATTTTCCAATATCAGTGCAAAAATATACCAGAGCTCGTTTTGTTTCTGTAAACTGACTGAATAATTACAAAGTAGTGTAACGTAGATTTACAAAAAAAAATAAAAATCTGGTCAAGTGTGAGGCGGACTTACCAAACGATGATTCCGTATCTATTTCGGATTTGTAGATTAACGGAAACTACAATTTAAAATATTTACAAACGAATGAATTACAAGTATATCATAATAAAAAAAAATTAAATACTTTTTATCTAATATAAAAATATATACTCCCTTTTTTATTTTTACCTTATTTGTACTGCGAGTTTTCACTTTTTGACAAAAAGTAAGTGATTTTCGTAATTATAGATTTACGGAATTGTATACCTTTGTGAATTGATATCAATTGTTTGCCTATCGTTGCTAATTTTATAACGGAAGATTCACTAGAAGTTAGTTTATGGAATATTTATATATTCATTCAGTCATAGGTTTTGTTTACGTGGAGAATACAAAATATAAAATGTTGTATAAATCTTTTGAATAATTTGCTTTGGAGCTTGCTTTATTAGTAGTTTAAGAGACCGTAGTCCTAAATAATAATTTCAGCTTGATCTCAAAGTGATCTCGAAACTCATTCTTGAAAAAGAAATAAATGAACAAAAAAGTAAGTTCTTATTTCTTTTGTTTTTTTGTACTGAACCCTAAACAAGTGTTGTTGGTATTGTATAGCTACTGTATTGTAATTATTAACATTTTCATATATTTTCGTTATTTTTCATGTTCATATAGTTTAGTGGAGTTATTAATTCATGGAATACTAAAATTTTTCAGAAGTATGGTATAGATATTAAAATAAAATATCTATGTTATTTTTGTAATAGGCAAATACTTTTGTGAAAAATAAAATAGAAATCAACCTCAAATATCTACTTGGCTCGGATGATACGTATACAGTACCTTAGATGGAAGAAACCCCGTTTAGGACTGATCTCACATTTCATAGTCTTTTTATGTTCTTTACAAGTGTAAGCAAGTCTCAATGCCTTTACAAATTTAAATTAATAATTTTGTTAAAAGATAATATTTTAAACATTTGTGATTATATTAAGGGTTGTAGTGGCGCAGTGGTACGAGCTTGCGACTGTATATGCGACAGATTTTGGGTTCGATCCCAATCCGAGACAATAAAATATTTAATATTTTCATTTCTTCCCCGTAGTAACAAGGCAAACCGCGGCGTTGACTTCCACCACTTACCACAGAATGCCTCAAATTTGGCCGTGACGAATTTAACGGAGTGTCTTAACACTTGAATCCCAAACTTCCTGTGTCTACCCTGCCATGTGCGTGGTACAACGTGAAGCTGAAATTATAATAGGTAATTACAAAATACCTAAATATACTTTTTTTCATAATCAAACACGCAATAAGCAACGACACATAATTGACAATCTAACGAGCCAAGGGTTACTTCAAATAAGTTACGAAAGTCAGGATGCAATGGCCTCTCTGATAACCAGAGCGCGACAACCGTACTCATCGTAACCGAGCCGCCAGTGTTACTTGAGCTTTCTGTTACTATGATTGTAGATATACCAAATATGCAATTTCGTTTTAAAAACGCCTTTTTTTTGTATAGCACATAGTACTTACTTACGTTTGTATTTGGTGGTTGAGGGTTCAAAACTCGCTTGGATGAATAATTTCTTTTCCTTTTTACCACGCTGGTATGGTATTCAACACACATTGTTTGGAATTTAACCATAAAATGGAGAACGGAGTGTCATGACACTAAGCCATTTCTGCCTATCCTGCTTTATGCGGGATAGAGTATGATATATAGCTACATTCGTACAAGGAAATTTGGAAATCTAGTGTTCAGACACTGAATTTCCCATTTTACGCTGAAATCAGGAGGCATTGCATGCATGCATCGAACCGACAACCTGACGCGTTTAATAGCACGTTTGTGCTTCTGCTCCATAACAGGCCTCTAACATTTTTTAATTTAGGTACCCTTAAAACGTTTGTCCTATTTGCTATCAATATATATATATATATATATATATATATATATATATATATATATATATATATATATATATATATATATATGTATATATATATATATATATATATATATATATATATATATATATATATATATATATATATATATATATATATATATATATATATATATATATATATATATATATATATATATATATATATATATATATATATATATTTATCCCGCGCGAGGCAGGGTAGGCAGAGGGAACCCGGGAACCTAGTGTCAAGACACTCCGTTCCACTTCCGTTCCCCACTTTCCGCCAAATTTGAGACATTGCGTGTTGAGTAGCGGAGCTCAACGCCGCGCTTTGCCTTATTACCAGAGCGAAGAAATGAAACATTAAATATTTAAATTGAAAATATTAAATATTTCATTTACTCGACTGGGGATCGAACCCAGAACCTGTCGGTTACAGTCACACGTTTGTGCCGCTGCGCCACGACATGCCTCATCAATATATATATTATAATACATATATACAATATGCTCCATGTCTGGTCTTCCATGCTTGCGATGATATCTGAAGGGACTTTAATAAACTGGTAGCGAGTTGCGCAAATTATTTAACAAGTGAACGTAGTATTTTATAGCCTTGTTGGATACTGAGTACAAATTAATGTAGTAAAGCGTTAATCTTGAATTTATATTGAAAATATGAAATAGTATAATACAAATTGCATTCTTAATTGCCATGTTATTAGGGCGAATATTGCATAACTGTATTTTTTTCTCAAGGCAATGTCGCTTAGTGTATTTATATTTAATGAATAAATGAGTTGTTTTAGTGTCGATTTGGATGATGCAAAGAATTAATTAATGTTAATACGATTTATTTAAGTTTTCTGTTATCTGTAAATGATATTATAATTAATTATTTTTTGTAAAACAACTTTAAAATAAAATAGTTTCTTAGGCCTGGTGTTGCGCAGCGGCACAAACGTGTGACTGTAAATAAAAGGTTGTGAGTTCGATTCCCACTCGAGGAAATAAAATATTTAATATTATTATTATTTTTTCATTAAATGTTTTTATTTTTTCGCTCTGACAACAAGGCAAAAGCGCGGCGTTGAGTTCCGCTACTCAACAGGCAATGCCTAAAATTCTGTGAAAAGTGGGGAACGGAAGTGGAACAGAGTGTCTTAACACTAGATTTCCAAGTTCCTCTGACTACCCTGCCGTGTGCGGGATACAGCGTGAAGCTGATACAGTTTTTTTAGTATTATTATACTTATTTTTTTCTAATAAGGTTTATTACCTAAGGTTCCTATTAGGTATATCCAATTTTAAGTAATTCAACGTTTGTTAAGTTTAATATCATCGTTGAGCTGCAAAAAGTAGTCAAAATCAATATTAAATATTTTTGAAATTCAAGTCATTAGGACTTCTATAGACTAAGATATGTACCTATAACTTGCTATTGGATCACGTAATTCCCATAAAATAATTTGACAATTGTGTAAATTTATTTCAAAATTTGGTAATAAAACAATGACTTTTTTGTTAATTTTGTTACTATTTATAAAAGTATATACCTACTGTTAGTTTAATAATATTTATACCTAGGTATAGGTACAATTTATAAGCCTCCTCGCAATCCGCTACAACATAATTAAAAGCCTCTTCCGTGACATTTAATGGCGATACCGTAGATGCAAATCTTGTTCATACAATTATCTTATTTGCTATACAACGATAGTGCTCAAGTAAATCTTGAGGGGTTTCTCTTGATTGGATGAGTAAGGAAGTGCAGTCGCCTACACGATTACAACTTATGCCCATTGATTTATATGGACAGATGTACAAGGCCAATTAGAAATTGTTCTTGACTGTTAAAGGTTAAGCCGTATGTATCGTGTACATATTATATTTTAAATATATATTTGTTCGTCTGTCAGGGGCACAAGCGTTTGATTATAAACGGCGACAGGTTGTAGGTTTGATATCCATTTGAAAAAAAAAAAAATATTTTCAAATGAAATATTTATTAAGAAGGAAGAACGCGGCATTAGGTTCCGCCACAAGACATGAAAGTCTAAAATTTTTAAGAAAGTGAAGAGAACAAAGTATTCAAACACTAAATTTTTAAGTTCCTTGTACCTACCCTGCCATGTCCGGAATAAAACGTGCAGCTAAAATAGAAATATTTGTATGAGAAGTCGAGTCAAGAGCTTAGTGGCACAGCGTTGGTAATTAGTTCGATCCCAAATCAGGAATTAATGAACGAATTATTTATAAGCAATTACTGGTAGCGACAAGGTACTGCATTTGGTTCTATAACAGCTGTAACTTTATATACCTTTTTATAAATTGTTTTTATTTTACGTGTTTTATATATTTACCTTTATAATGTAGGTGATACCTATTGCTAAACTGAAGGTTACTCTTCAATTAATGAATGACTTGATATTTTAAACAAATAAATAACTTTTTACATAGTTTCTGTCAATTAAAATATAATATTGCCTATTTAAAATATAGAAACTACGTTTTCTTGACATTAGTCTAAAACGTTTCATTAAATTATATTTTTTAATAATAGGTTCAATATGAAATATAAAATTGTTAAAACCGTGTTTTTTTCTTTCACGCTGTATATAGCAGCAGGAAAGTTAAAGCAAACACACTGTTTTGCACTTACTGCCGAATTTTTAAGACATTGTATGTTTAGTGACGAAACTTAAAATATAGTGCCTAAATACCATTTAAAAAAAAATAATTCAAATGGGAATTGAACCAATGACATTCGTTAACAGATCCATGCATTCGAGACGCAGTTGGGTAATTCATTACAATTGTAAATGGTGTGTCCGTTGATACACGCGGTGACACACACCGCGGGCGACGGGCGACGGCTTTTGATGTTCTGTCAGAATATAACGTATAAGGTATTCTATACAACTATATAATATATATGTTAGATATTAAGAGAGTGATTTGATTTGTGAGCCTTGCTTTGCAGTAATTTGTGACTTTGTCTGTCAAAATTTATATATTGATAAGGTGTGGCGGTGGTTTTAGGTTCAATATTGTGCCTCAAATTCGGCGAAAAGTGGGGAACGGAGTGTTTAACACAAGGTTCCCAAGTTTCCTCTGCCTACCCTGCCGTGTGCGGGATACAGCGTAAAACTGAGAGAGTGAGTGACTTTTTATTTGATGTCTATGTCAAGATTTGTATTGAGTTTCTCTCTAATAGTAATACATTACGTATTAGGTACTTTTATTCTCAATACAATTTATAGTACAGTTGAGATCGGGACTATACATCTCTTACTTTAAAAAGGTCTCTTTATCATGTAACAAGTATAAAAAACAGCTACCAGCCATCATGTCAACCAAAAGTAAAAGAAAACTGATATAAAATTTACAAAAAATTAAAGAATATACTTTAATAATGAAGATTAAACTTTTTTTTCAATTTAGTAGCAAGACAGGCAGAGAGAGCTTTTGTGATAAGACATTACGGTCTCCACATTCCGCCTGTAGGAACTCAACGCCGCGCTTGCTTCGACACCGAAGCAAGGAATGAAAATATTTCATCTTCCCGAATGGGTATCGAACCCACAATCTGTCGCGTACTTGTACAGTCACGCCCTTGTGCTCCTGTGTCACTATATGCCATCTCTGACATATTTATTTAAAAAAAATATAGGTAGGCATATCAATAACACAGAGCTCTACTGTATCATCATACCATGTGCAATTTAAGTGCAACCTTATGTGCTAAACACAAATAATTCCTTATAAACGAACTCTAACAAGTGCTTTTTAAAAAAAATATTCTTCTGGGTAAAAATATTAAATATTTCCTCAGTAATTATCAATAACTTTTACATTTATTTAACATATAACGTTTTTTTAATGATATATAATTCAATTTGATAATAAATATATATATAATGTCCTAATTTTAATATTCAAAATAATTAAAGTAAAATAAACTTTGTTTTTAAAGTATTAAGGATGAAAATGATTTGCAAAATGTGTTTAAATGGTGCGCCTACGCATGTCAACAGGTCTGTAAGATCTTATTGCGTGCTTTATTGTGATATCCTCGCGGTTTTATACGTGAGTGATCTTTCAAGAATTTTTATTATTGAAATTTTATGTGAAATAAAAAGAAGCTGCTACCGAAGTGTTCTTGCTTTACGCTCGTATTTACAGATATTGAAATTACTTTAGGATAGATTACGATTTGAACATTACGTACTAAAACTGAAAATAATTAAAAGAAAATTATTTCTTGCTTTTGGTTAAATTATTATATTACTAAAGTTGATCTGATCAGTCCTTAATTAATTGTTATTATGTTAAAAAAATAACTTGTTCTTGAATTAGTCATCATTATAATCAACCATTGGTATTTAAAAAAGTGCAAATCGTTTTCTTTAGTTTTTTTTTTAAATTATTATTATATTTTAAAGCTACAGACGTAAGGCAATAAGAGTTTAGTAATTCGCTATCCCAAGGTCATCTTTCGTCTTAAATATTTTAGAAATATTAGATATTAGGTATTCTTATTAGATCTAAACAAATTGGAAAATAAAGTTCAATTTTACAATTTCCATCATTCCATCCGATTGTCGCGCAGGGATACATACATACGTGTGACTGTACGCGACAGGTTGTGGGTTCGATCCGCACTCAAGGTAATCATACTTTTAATATTTTTAAATTAAACGTTTAATGTCTTTCTTTGTTCTGATAACAAATTAGTAAGTCTTAACACCAGGTTCCTAAGTTCCCTCTGTACCCTGTCATGTGGTTGACTGAACCTTAAAAAAAACACAATCAAGTGCAAATCGAATCTATGACCACCTTACACACTCCAACATCCTTTCTATCGGATTATCAACACGCATTTTCATATAATAACTTCATTACTCATTATAAAAGATAATTAAATACCAACGTACAGCCATCACGGACGTCAAGCGTCAATATATACGTATTTTGATGTAATAAAGCGCTTATTAGCTACCTCGTTACGACTGTCGTCCCATTTACAATCTCTAATGACACCCGGCGTTCTGTTCTCGGAAGATGACAGGCTCCACCGTCCACCAATAAAACCGTAAAACTTATTTAATTGTTGTCATAAACGTTGATTAGCAAAGGATCTTTTGTATCAATAAATCTGTGGCAAGCTTTATTACTTAGCAATAAGATATGAAATTGTATATTTCTAAGCAATTTGAACGAATTTAGAAGTTTGTTGAAATTTAGTATAACTGGTAAGTTAGATATTGGTTGAAATTTTATTTAAATCTTATTTTCATACGAATAAAGAACAGTTTTCCTTGTATTTATATCAAAGGGTAGGTTAGGCTTAAAATTGTGTTTTGGATCCATCTCGTTAGCGACAGAATCCTGATCGAGTTTAGGGTGCAAGAGATCACTGTTTACGTATAATAATAGATTTTTCAAGTGATACGGACGTTTCTCACGGCTACCAATTGCTTTATAGGATTGTACGGCACGATTGATTAGTCTTACCACTCTATTAAATAAGGATGGACTTTTACATCTTTATCAAAAAGATAGATATTTGAGATTTGTTTAGAAAAAAATATTGTTTTTTTTTTATTTTGTAATATTTTGAATCTTAATTCTTCTTTCGTGTATTCACCACTAAACCAATGAAATAGTGAAAACAAAAGAAAGACGTCATATAGAAGGTCTTAGGTTTTTCTGATAATCATGTATAGGATAAAAAGATATTTGAGGCCTGTCGTGGTGCAGCGGCACAAACGCGTGACTGTAACTGATGGGTTGTGGGCTTGATCCCCACTCGAGGAAATGAAATATTTAATATTTTCAATTTAAATATTTAATGTTTTCATTTCTTCGCTCTGGTACAAGGCAAAATGCGGCGTTGAGTTCCGCCACTCAACACGCTATGCCTCAAAATTCGGCGAAAAGTGGGGCACGGAAGTAGAACGGAGTGTCTTAACACTAGGTTCCCACAGGGCACTCCCTGTGCCTACCCTGCCATGTGCGTGAAGCTGAGTAGGTAGAGTGGATAAAAATCAGATCATGGATTTTCACAATTATTGAATATTTCAAATTAAACTCGTTCAACTGGAATATTAATCTATATTTTAAAAATTTTTGAAAACTCGATTTTTCAAACACTTCACTCATAATAGTTTTTCTAGTTTACATTGCATAGGGTTAAATTGTATAATACTGTACATACGTTATTAATTAGGTAAAATAATTTTATTTAAATGTAAACTTGTATTTTGTTACAAAAAAAAAAGTAAAGGTTCAAAAATAGCAGTGTCCTACTTCTCTAGATTTCCGTGAGAAGTATAATATTCCAAATTTAATAAATATTCTCGATATTATTATTATTTCAAGTACCTGTTTAGACGTATTTATTATATATAACTTTGCTCTAGTATCATAATGTATAGTGTGATGTGAGTTTATCTACATCTATGTGATTTGGAGAAAAAAAAACAAATTTCTTTGCATCAACAGACACAATCTAGTGGCATATGATTTACTTATTAATTTATTATTAAAGGTATTTAATTTAATATGCCAAGTTAAATCAGTTAAAAGAACGTTGGTACACAATCGTCGCGCACCTACTGCTTCGTCACAACCACGCTACACTCACTTTTACGGTGTAAAAGAATAAAAATTGAAATGTGCCTTCCATATTTGTTCATGTAGAGACCACCCACACTGCAAAAATAAACGCCGCGTTTTATGACGATGATAATAAACGCGTGTTTACAATGGGCTATGCGAGTTGTTCTTGTCAACCGACGGCCAAGCAGATGGCGGCTGTTTTATACGTTAATGGGGGATAAATATATATAGGTAAGTACATATACTATATCATTATTTAGCCTTATGTGGATATCTAATGCTGACTTACGTGACGTGTGATGTCTGACTTATGTTAGTTTTTGTAATTTGCGATTAACTAAAAACGTTGTAAGATTTTTTCGAGCTTGTGGTGGAAATAAGTGTTAATCTTCTTTGATTAGGTATAGAATGAATGACGCAATTTTTGTGTCAACCTAACTAGAGTGCCAAAGTTCTCGTCACCATAACGAGGTGACCTTAATATTTCATAGTCTTACTACAGTTATATGTACTTTTATATACATATTTAATGCTTGTCGTAGTGCAGCGGCACTAACGTGTGACTGTACACAACAGGCAGTTTCGATTTCGATTTCGCGCGTTGTTGAGTTCCGCCACTCGAAATAGAACGGAGTGTTTTAACATTAGGTTCCCAAGTTCCCTTTACCTACCCTAGCATGTGCGGGATACAGTGTGAAGGTGAGAAGAGAGGAGAAAAAGAAATGCTAATAATTTCTAGTTTACTTTTCTCTTGTTAACATTTTACTATCTGAACCTGTAACCATTGATTTAACACCAGATCATTAAGCATACGGGCTGCACCACCAACGCACCTAGTATTTTTTTGTTAAAACTAAATACCACAACAATTTATACCAATCAATGTAGTTTTATTTCATCGGCTTGAATGTACTCGACATTGCGTCATTGCTATCTATAATTATTATATAGCAATTAATGTCAAAACGGACTGTTTAGAGACAAATGAACAAAGAAGTCCGCTCATTAATCATATAAATCACATTTGAAAAAGATTAAACGCGACCTCGGGTGTTGTTCGGGTTTTTATGTACCCATGTCGCTGTTGAATTAACTGGCCACTGCCCACGGCTTTGCTTAATTTTTATACGACCTACAAATTTTTTAATAATGAAATATTACGTATTAATGTGTATGTTATTAAGTAGAGCAATGATAAAAAATAGAGTATATGTTAGTCTTTTTTATTTCTTTGCGTTTGTGCTCGTTTAGGTCTATTTTGTATTCGGTGGATGAATCATGCTGCAGATTATGTTTAACTAGAATTTAAAATTCTTTTTATTTACTCTACGAAGCGTATATCAATGTTTTGTATAAGCATTGTATAACTTTGCAGTATATTAGCTGATGAGTTAACGATATAACAATTGGTCGTTGTGCAATTTCGCTGTTTTTAAATTACTATCGCCCACGACCGGTTTCACTTACAAACACCGATTTAAATTGAAATGTCAGGTAAAGTTTAATATATGTGATGGAAAAAATCTAGGTATAAATAAATGAATAGGTAGGTATGTATGTAGCTGCATATGTTAGTATTGTGTAGGTACTATGTGAAATTCTTAAGTATATAAATTTTATAAAGAAAGTTCTGAAATATTAAGAATATATTTCGTTTTAATATATATATTTAGTTAAAATTAAACCATCAGTCAATCGAGATAATTTCATTTTTTGTCGGTCACAAATATTTCTATAACATAATTAAAAGTAGTAATACAAGTAGGTACCTTATACAAGTTTCTCAGGTTACACTTAGCAGAACGAAGTGGCAATAGATCTCCTCCCTGCAAAATGTATGAAATAGAAAACAAAAAAAAACTTTTTTAGATCCACGTGTCTGCTAAATAGCAGGAGAGGCAGCTAGAACATAGTAATAAAACACTCTGTTTTTTTAAATATCGCTAATTTACGAGACATCGCATGTTGAGTGGCAAAACTCTAAATAATTTATCCCCGAGCGAGCATAGAATTTACAAACATAATATTTACGATCAAACTGTATCCCACCAACCATGAGGGCCTAAGATACGATAGAAATAACTTTATAGGTATTATTTTACAAAATCCATTAGGTATAAGTATCGATATATTGCAATAACATAAGATTTTCCAATGAAATGACATTTAATATTGATCTGCGACACGCGTGGCTCAGTATGTTATGAGAGATGTCATATTTTGTCCTCGCAAGTGTTTAAACATATCTAATGTAAGGCCTCCCACACACGGTGCAGATGTGTGACTGATTGTGAGTCACAGTGTCGCAATATGCGTCGGCGCTACGTGGGTGGCCGTGATAAGCATCTAATTAAAAGCTTTCTTGTCTATCTTTTAGGCTTTCCATGCAAGATGGGTATTTTTGCAAGTGATGTTTTTTTTTATATTTTAGCCTAGACATCTACAGTATAAATTTTTTATCTGTCGTTTTTTAAATGTAAACATATAAACAAATTTAAGTTTTTTTATATTAAACTTACTAATATAAAGCTCACAAAATAAAAAAAAAAACATTTATTATTACATTTTAGATGTATAATTGTTTATTTGTTTATATTTACATATAAAAATCTACACACTTACAAAATAAATATACCTTAATTTATGTTTTCCATAAAAAGTATCCCATTTTTATTTATTAAACTATAAATATGAGAAAATCAAATATTTATGACGTAACAATAGGTGTAATCATTCTGTATACACTTGTAGTAGTTCTCAAGAGCTTTTACCAATCGCACGTCTGTCCAACGCCTAACCGTGACAACGACATTATCCTATTCTCGATCGACAATTGTTTATTTTATAAACATTGCCTCCTACATACATTAACAGTTACTATTCAAAAAATATATTGCAGCTCTTATATCTTTACAATAAGTATGATTTTTGAATAGACGTGTATTTAAAAGGTGGTAAAATAGTGTTGTAAGCAGCTGAGGACACAATGTTTTGAATAGAGGTCAAAGACATGTCGATGGGAGAGTGCGGTGTGAGAAAATAGACTGTTTAACTTTGTATATTGATTCTAAATGGAATCGAAATTCACCTATTTGAGATGCCCTCCGTGTTACGTTAATTTTAGAGACTGATTTATACGGCGGAACTAAACGCCGCACTTTGCTTGACCAGGTAAGGAACTAGCTAACTGAAATATGCTGCAGTTAAGTTACTAATTTACATGAAACGTGTGCTATAGTGATTAAATTTCAATCATGCTGATATAATACCTGTTACAAGTAAAAGTCATAAATGTTTTGTTCTTTTTTGTAGCTTCAGGCTGTTTCCCCTACATGACAGGGTAGGCAGAAGGAATTTAAGAACCTAGTGTTAAGACACTCTGTTCCGTTCTCTCTTTCCGCCGAATTTAAGGCATTGCGTGTTGAGTGGCGGAAGTTAACGTCGCGCTTTGTCTATCAAATATTTCTTCTTCTGGCTATCAAATATTTCTTCTCCTCGAGAGGGGATCAAATCCACATCCTATCGCGTTAAGTATTAAATGTTAAGGTATTATTTTTTTTATCTGCACGCTGTGACACATTCAAGCAGCAAAAAGGCAACCGCCTTGCACATGGAAGGAACCTGGGAACATACATACTACGCTTCCGTTTCATGTAATGTGGGGAAGATCGATGTAGCATTCAGCTCCCTTCACGGGTCAGAAAATATTTTACTCCCCCGATATGAATCAAACTTAAAACGTGTCACCTTTACAGTCGTACGCTTGTACTCCAGCGCCTTTACGAAAAATATTATATTTAGTCGGTTTTCTTTTAATTTATGCCAAAAAATTAAAAAAAAGCAACAAAAACTTTTCAATTAACATTGTACTCTACAACAAGCACTTGTAATGAAAAGTTAAAATATAAATAAGTTCTTTGATGTTATCGTCAAGTTAGCCCCACCCCTGCGCTATGGCGGTTAGCGACACGCGATCTGTGATTGCGACAACGGATTGATTACATCGCGATGTAGATTAAAAGCAATTATTAAAAAACCTGTTTAAACACTTTTGCTTCAGTGTAAATTATTAGAAATTTAATTCCGCTTCACGCTGTTGGGAACCTAGTGTTACGTAATTCTGTTCCGTTCCCCACTTTTCGCCTAACCTGAGACACTAGTGTTGAGTGGCGGAGCTCAACGCCGCTCTTTGCCTAGAAACCTAAGTGTAGTATTAAAGCATTAAATATTTAAATTGAAAAAAATAAAAATTTCATTTCCTCGAGTGGAGATCGAACCCACAACATTTCACGTTTACTTTAATAAATACAGTTATCTCTTATTTAAAAATATCATTTTCTTAGAGTTGGTAATTGGTCAAAATGTAGGTATTTGTATCGAAGGGTAGAATAAAAATATTTTTTATGCGAAATTTTAGGATAGACGTGGTGCAGTATATAAACGTCCGGTTACCACTTGGGGCAATGAAATATCTAATATTTTCATTTCCTGCGGGATACGTGATGAAACTAAAGTCCTAAGATGCTTCTAAAAATATTTCATTCCTTTTAGGTTAACCTTTTTTTCAACTTATCGCTGTATCTCACACATTGCAGGGTGGGCAGGGAACTTAGGAACAGAGTGTTAAGACATCCCGTTCTGTTACCCACTTTCCACCGCAATTGAAACATACGTGTTGAGTGCTCAACTTAACGCCGCGCTTTGCCTTATTACCAGAGTTAAGAAATAAAAACATTAATTTTTTTATTTGAAAATATGAAATATTTCATTTTCTCGAGTGTGGATGGAACCTGTAACCTGTCACGTTTACAATCACACGCTTGTGCCCCTGTGACACGTCAGGCTTAGTCATTTTCATAGCCATTACTTCTATATATAAGCTCTCAGCTTCACACCGTATCCCGCACATGGCAGGGTAGGCAGAGGGAACTTGGGAACCTAGTGTTAAGATACTCCGTTAAGCTTCTGTTCTCTACGTTCCGCCGAATTTAAGGCAATGCGTGTTGAGTAGCGGAACTCAACGCTTCGCTTTGCCTTGTTACCAGAGCCAAGAAATAAAAATATTGAATATTTACTTTGAAAATATTAAATATTTCATTTCCTCGAGTGGGATCGAACCTACAATCTATCAGTTTCAGTATGTGACTGAAGCTTGTGCCGCTGCGCCACGACAGGCCTCACCAAAATAAGCAAATAAAATATATATTTTTTTAAAGATGAGCGATAGTTGTAAAACACCGCAACAATATATAAAAATATCGTTATACTATTGACAAAAAAACCACTTTACCTAATGTACATTTTTTGTAGATACTTAAATGAGTATCTATGAATGATTATTTTTTAATAAAGAAAAGAAAGAAGTATTAAAAGTAGATTAAGAATTCAAGAAGATATCCACGGGCCACTCCCTTGCCGCGGTGCGCGTGACACGCGAACTTTAGCTTTGTTGTGACAGCGACTTATATATACTGATGATATCTTGGTTACCAACAAAATTACATTATCCTTGATGTATTTATTCTATGTCAACCCTGCCTCGTGCGGGGTACAGCGTGAAGCTAAAAAAAATATGGGTCTATTTCCACACAATGAGATGATTTTTTTAATTCTTATTTTCTGCTCTTCTAGACAAAGCACAGCGTAGAATTCCGCTACTTAGCATATACTGTACTAAAATTATTTGAAGGAAAGTGGCATATTTCTGTCCATAGTGTCTTAACCTACACATGCCTAATGCATGCATGGAAATAAATTTTATCGAATATATAAATATTTCTAAATATTTATAGTTTTGGATATGTATTTAACTAAGTATATCGTTAATATACTAAAACTTAGACTATAATCTTCTTATAAAAAAGAAACAAAAAAATCCTTATTCATAATGAAATTCAGTATTTTCTTCATATCGATGTTCCACACGCAAAGCCTTCGCTTTGTATACAACTTCCGGCGGCGCGCCATATCCGGTCAATGCGACCGGAAGCGAGCCGTTCCAGCTCCATGTCACCTTAAGTACGTGTTGTGATTGGTTGGATTTATGATCCTCGTGTTACAAATTACTGTAATTGGTGTACTTATTTACAGTGTTTTACTTTGAAAGCTTTCATTATGATAAAACAGCTGATACTAAATATGTTGTACAAAGTTTGTTTTTGTAGAACAAATTCAGCCTTTTCCTGTTCCAGTATATGAATTTAATCTTCTAGCACTCTCTCATATCTCATAATCTACCTAAGTCTCAAATTTCTACTTTTGGGTCTGGTCAGTTTAATTATTTAAATTTTAATTGTAGCAACAAAATATACTAATTACTGCAAGATTGTTATTAATTGTAAAATAATATAAAGAAATGTTCAAACATTTAATTATACCAGAAATATAACGTAAGCCCTCTTCAATCTCAAAATATACAAAAACTACAAATAAGGCCTACTATGGCTCAAGAGCACAAGCTTGTAGCTGTATACGTGGTAGATCATGGCTTTGATTCCTACTTGAGGAAATTAAATATTCATTATTTACATTTCTTCCTAGTCCCAACTAGCAACGCTTCAAATTCAACAGAAAGTGGAAAATAGGAGTGGAAAACGGAACGGAGTGTCTTAACACTAGATTACCAAAATCTCTTTGCTTACTGTGTGTGAGAGACAGCGTGAAGCTAAAAAAAATATATAGACCTATGTAAATCGGGAAGTACAAACAAAAGATAAAATGAAGGCGTAATTACCATGTAACCCATTTATGTATAAATATAAAAGAAATGTCACCAATCGCTGTTACATATAAGTTATATTTAAACTTAGGTACGTAGTGACGACGGTACAAAATGACACGTTTCGACCTCACATACACATGGCATGTGTCTGACGTGCATACGACTTTATTTACAATAGGTATAAACAAATGGTTTCCACATGGCGGGCAGAATGACAAGGTCTCGTCGCACCAAATTAACTTGGACCCTTTTGAAAGAACCAAAAAACCCCCTTAAATGGACTAAACGGAGCGGTGAAAAGGGCGCGGTAGGTCAAAATAAAATGGCCAAGGTAAAATAACTTGTGACACAATAAACAGAAGGTTATTTATTTACACTAATTATATATAACAGATGTGAGAATTGAAGCTATAGATTTGAAAGAACAGTTGACGCTATACACAATAGTATTTACTTAGTAATTGGTTCTCATTGTTCCTGAAAGGAGGTAGCTATTTAAGAGCCATTTACTAGAAAGACGTTTTACTGGATATTTGAAAGGAATTAAATAGAGGTCATTATGGCGTGGTGAAATAACGTCTGGCTGTACATACGATCGACGATGTCAAGGGGACAAACAATTGAACTCCCCAGCTATGAAACAAAATGTGGTGTTAAGCTATGCCAATAAATATGCAGCGGCGTTGAGCTACGTCAATTAATCCACCTGGAAAGTAAAGACTATTCTGTGTTTGTCTAAAAGTAACTTAAACTAAGGAGCAATTGGGATGCACACTATGACTATGAGATTGAAGGATGCTATTAATTATTGATAGTAGGTAGTGCTAGTTAACTACAGCAAAATCAGTCTACTATACTGAAAGTATATCCAAACCTATCCTACACAAAGTGTGGGTTCAATTTCCAATCGACGAAATTATATATTTAATATTTTACATTTTTCGAACTAGTAACAAGGCAAACCGCGGCGTTGAGTCCCGCTACTCAACACGCAACGCCTCACATTCAATGGTAAGTGGGGACCGAAATAGAGCACCTTAAAATTAACATTAGGTTCCCTAGTGTCTTCTGCCTACCCGGCTATGTGCCGGGAGGCTGAAAAAAATAACTACAGTAAGAAATACAATTTCCTGTCCGTTTCTCATTCCTTCATTAGAACATTATCGAGTAAGGCAATTTTAATTAGCCCCTCCTATTTTATGATTGACACTGGCCCCGGTAAACTGGCCCATCACGAGGCCATAACGAACACTGCTAACGACTCGCATCATGAACGGTCTAAGTGCGTCTATTGTTTGTACAAACAACATATTTTGACAGTCCCACGGAAGTACATGTTTGGACATGTTTAGCGTTTCATAGATATCTATAGCTTTAGTGTTTGTTTGATCGACTTACTTGTTGTGTAGTATTGCTTTTTCGATTCACAACGGGATTTTAGCTGGAAAAATGTTTTGCCTTCTTACATTTGTTGATTGTCGTTGGGAAATTAATTTCTATCTTGGACGTTTTTTTAGAACTTTTATTTTTGCGTAGAGTTTGATGTATTTTTTTTATTTTTCCTCCACTTCTATAGATTATATCATTTTGTAATATAACCTGTATTTAGGATGGCCCTAAATAAAAGGGGTTTTTTTTTTTCAACTTCACGCTGTATCCCGCACCAAGCAGGATAGGCAGAGGGAACGAAAGTGAAACCTAGTGTTATGACACTCCGTTCCACTTCCGTTCCCCACTTTCCGCCGAATTTGAGGCATTACGTGTTGAGTGGCGGAACTCAACGCCGCGCTTTGCCTTATTACCAGAGCGAAGAAATGAAACATTAAATATTTAAATTGAAAATATTAAATATTTCATTTCCTCGGCTGGGGATCGAATCCAGAACCTGTCGGTTACAGTCACACTCTTGTGCCGCTGCGCCACGACAGGCCTCATAAAATATAAAAGGGGTTATATAATCAAAAAATAATCAAATCAAACTAGTACTTCCTAAGATTAGCGCATTCAACCAAACTAACAAACGAACTCTGCAGCTTTATTTATATATATTTATTTACAGTTAAAGGCCACCCAATTTCAATTATGGAGAACTATTACTACTAACTAAAACTATCGTATCTACCGATATCTGTGCTGTCTACAAAATATTTAGGGTATCATGGCGCAGTGGAACTGCATCTAACTGTAAGCACAATTTATGTGGTTTTGATGCCCATTTGCCATTTAATAAAGTTTAAGATTTTTCGTTCTGGTGACACTAAGTGCAGGTTTGCTTCTGGCACTCAACCTGCAATGTTTCCAATTCGGTAGACAGTGGAAAAACGAAGTGTCTTGACACTACCTTGCCTACCCTACTTTATAACGGGTAGGTATATCCTGCTAGGGTAAAAAGAAAAATATATATGTACCTATATATTATACTGAAGTTTCAAAACTTTATTTAATTAAAAGGCAGTTATCGCCCATATTTTTTATGGTCACGAACCCAAGCTACGGCCTACACTGTTCTTATCGTACACCATCTAAGACAATAATAATAACAATCAACACATTTCCATGTCAACAGCAGACAGACAAAATATAACAAATGACATTGACTTATCAATGATCTTTCCTAAGGAGTTTATTGTAGTCGTTAGTGGCTAATTTAAAATGATTATTTGACGATTTAGAGCAAGTCAGTACCTATAGATAGAAATTTCAGTAATTTTTAGTCAAAAGGATAAGTTGGTTAGTTATTTTATGATTCACCGGATTCTTCAGTTATTTTGTATTAAATGTTTTAGAGTGTTTTACGTATTTAATTTTTAGATATATAAAAAAATATTAACCATATATTTTTTTTCACCTTTACACGGTATCCTGAGGGTAGGCAGTTCTCTGCCTATTGTTAAGACTCACCATTCTGTTTCTCAGTTTCCGCGGATTGATGCAGTGTGTGTTGAGTAACGTAACTCAACGCTGCCCATTGCCTTAATATTAGAGCGAAGAAATATTTCATTTCCACGAGTGGGAAACGAAATTGAAATAAATCAATTTTCATTTATAATTTTCATTTTTAATCATATTTTCACCGATCAATAAACAAAAAATCACCTCTTAACAAGTGTTGATTACTTTAACAACGTTCTACTATACAATTTGTATTAATATTTACAAGATAAGGGTACCGATAACGCTAATATATTCTAGTTTGACCTACAGCCTACTGAGGGGACGAAATTGAGTGCAATCTTAACGGCCACAGTCACGACACTGTCGATTTACGAGGCGTGTTATAGCGTGTAATACGATAGTAATGATATGAATGGAGAATCGATAATTCGTTTTTAAAAATTACTTGGAACTACTTGGTTTTTGTTTGTATGTATGTAGGCTGTGTTAGAGATTGTTATATATTTAACTTGCTTTGAGAATCAGCGAAAATTGGATAACGGAAATGTTTTAATAAATTTCGAATTTTGTTTTGCCGACCCTACTATGCGCAAGATACAGCTTTTAAATATATTCGGGTACAGCTAAATGGTTGAGTAACAGGTTTGATTTTGACTCGGAGGTTGTATAGTAGGTATTAGGTACTTACCTATCACTTATATACGGCTTCACGCTGTATCCCGCACATGGCATGGCAGCGGGAACTTGGGAACCTAGTGTTAAGACACTGTTCAGTTTCCGCTGAATTTGAATCATTTCGCGTTGCGTGGCCGAACTCAACGCCGCGCTTTTGTCTTGTTACCATAGCCAAGAAATGAACACATTAAATATTTCATTTAAAACATTTTTCACATCAAAACACGTAATGGCTCAAATTCGCGCGGAATATGGCAAACGGAACGGATTGTCTTTACACTAGGTTCGTCACAACTTCACTCTGCCAATCCTGCGACGTACATGTAGATGAAGTCTCTTATAATATACTACTACTTTTTCCAATAATAGTTTTGAAAACACTTGAATTTTATAAATATTTATTTACATAAAATAATTTAATTTAGAAAAGTTCATGTTATTACAATTTTTCATACATTCATCTATAGAAATGAAATGAAATAAAACACGCCACAGATAATATAACAAAATAACTGTACGGTACTCTCTATTTGTGTAGCTTTCGGCCCTTCGATTGGTCCACACCGTCTCTATGTCGCTCATTTGTCACCAAGCCACCGACCAATCAGAGCGCTGTATTCACAAGTGTCACCAAACTGTCGCCTTATGTACTTGGTATTGTTCAATCCTGTATTGTATCCCGTCAGCTGTGGAACAAAATGACATCCATTTTATTTTTATATTTTATATGTCAAGAAGTGATTATTTTGTGAAGTTATTTATAATGTACCTACTGCGGTTTTTACATTATATCGTATTTTTGTTATATATTGATATATAATAGGTAAGGTAGTCGGAAAGAAAGAAGAAAAAAGTAGAAAGTCTGGAAGGAAACCTGGGAACCAAGTGTTCGGTTTGGAACAGTCCGTTTTTCACACTTTCGCAGTATTGCGGAATTTAACGTTTTGCCTTCTAAACCAGATTAAAGAAATAAAAATATTAAATATTAAAATATCGTATAATATTTTCATTTTTAATAATAATAGATAATAAGAATAAAAAATAATTCGTTGTTCAAACAAACTTTTACAATTCAATATTTCTACAAATATTATTCCGTTAAATTATTACAATGTAAATATGAAAGCCGTGGATAATTTCGGTACATTCATATGTAATTTCATCGCTGGTCACAATACATAATTGTTACACTCATCACGCAGAATGAAACAACAAAAAGGACACGATTTTGTACTAAATCAAGCGTGACTTTCAAAGGGCGGTATGTGGGCTGAGCAATCGTTTATAACCCGAATAGATTAAATACACTCCCTACATTGTTACCAAATTGTATATTTCGGGTCACCTTTCCATTTAGTTGGGTTATAGCCCACTGTGCCAATTGCCCGGGGTCGGTGGAAATAGCATAGCTATATCATTGTTATACAAAGTGCAGCTGTTCTCTTCCCTGAGGGTAAAAAAGACGTTTTGTATGTGTGTTTTTTTCGATACGCTTCGAAAGCCCTTTTAGCGGTCACCGGGACTCCTGCTTGAGTCGTGATACATTGTATCTACTGTGCCCTCTTAATTATATTGTAGCGCCTAATTTCAAGTATTGTTTACGGAGTTATCTTGTTTTAAAAAAGAAACAAATGTAACTTTTAAACAATTTTCGTTTTTACTTGAACTGAAACTTAAAAAATTGGATACAATTATTTTTATTCATCGTTTTACAAAGATATTTTGGCATCTGATACTTTTTTATAAGCTTTTGATCTTTATTTTCTGTTGGAATTCGGTACGTTGGTTGTCGAGTGGCTTATCGCCGCACGATGGCCCCGAGTGAGTATACAGTGAAGTTTGATTCCAGAGTTATGATCGATATTTTTGAATTCAATATTATTATTGTGCTTTCATCTGAAAATAGTACAAGAATTGTAATAAGAACATTAAAAATATAGGCACTTTAACTTTTTAAAAGAGTCCTCAAGTACATCCATATTAGAATCTCCAAACTTCTCAATCATATTTCAAAGATAATGAATCATATAAAAGCGCCATTATTTCTGGTACAAATAAATTCCTTTTGTTACTTCCTAATAAACGAAAGGGTATTATATCGTGTGTCCTCAAGCACCCAGCCGCCATTTTGTTTTTTATTATTCGCCATCTTGAATAATCTCTTTTGAGCATATATTAATCCGTTGGAAAGAACAGATGTTGTGACGTAGTATAGGGTGCAGTGCTCCTTGAGTGGTACAGTGATTCGACATTTTGTTTGAAACTAATAAAATCATGTGATTTTACAATGAAAATTAATAAAAATATTTTAAATAAGGTCATTTAAGTATTAAATTAAAGGTTTAATAATATTCATTGTATCATAAAGCATCTTGTCAGTGAATAAGGTAAGAAGTTTGATTTAATTATATACAATTTAACTATTTTATTTATTATTTAGTCTTTTAACTGATTTAATTTGTATGTTAGTACTATGTCATGTAATAATGTGCGCTGATACACACGATTACATGTAACAAATTTAAAGTGTCAATCGATACGTTGACTAAACTTTTGTACTTTATAAAAATTAGAAATTATTTGAAAGCTTCCACTAGGCGCAGTTTCAAATCCTGCTACGTTCTAATTTTATACGTTTTCTAAACAGGTATTTAAATATTATTAAAACTATAGTTAGTGGATATGAAATGTTTTTCTATAAATGCCAATTTTCTACGATAGAAATTGTAGTTACCTAAAGTGTTTACATTTTTTTTAAATAATATACTTAAATGATTTTGAAAAAGTCATTGTTTTTAGCTGTTAATTTTTTTTAAATCACAGACAGGTTATATTTTTTAAACAAAAGCAAAAATACTATAAATTAAACAAATAAAGCAACGATATAAACGTAACCTAAGCGAGTATAAAACTCTCTCTGTCTTTCTCACGCCTTCCCCCGCACATGGCAGGGAACCTTGTGTTAAGACCCTCTGTTCCACTTCCGTTCTCCACTTTCCGCCGAATTTGAGGCATAGCGTGTTCAATGGCGGAACTAGTCGCCGCGCTTTGCCTTCTTACCAGAGCGAAGAAATGAAACCATTAAATATTAAAATAAAAAATACTAAAAAAATATCAAATATTTCATTTCCTCGAGTGGGGATCGAACCCACTAACTATCGTTTCCAGGCTTGTGCCGCTGAGCCACGACAGCCCTCTTTGAGTATAAAACATAATATTTCAAAGCTTCATATATCATATACAAGCAAACATTCAGTTTATAATAAATATAAAAAAAGAACCGTTTGAAGTAATCATTTATGAATTGGGTACTCTCATTTTTTAATTAGTAGGGACTTGATGAATCCCATATAATATTCATTGAAACATAACGACGCTTTATAAATAGATGGTTATGAAACATTTTAATTATAAAAATGAGTCTTTTCAATATAAAATGATATGTTCTATTAATATATAAGCTAGATTATATTTTTCTATAGTTATTATATATATTTGTTTGTATATGGGTCAATTCATAGATTGTGGGGCGTAATTATGGTAGTACTTAGTTTATTGATGGTGTTATGCAAGGATATTTAGATTGAAAATTGTTTTCAGCAGAAAGTGGGGTGAAATGGGGTATTTTAATAAAATTTCGCTTTTGCCTGTCTTTACCCTTTGTATGGATGGACAGGCAGCTGAAGCTGATGTGGGTGTGTTGACGCCAACCCTATGCCCCCGGCATATATGTACAATATATAATAAATAGTTTATGATACAAGTACTTGAATTTGCTATTTATATTATCATATAAGAATTTGTGCATCTGAAAGTTTGTACGTTTCAGTGTCGCAGTTAAAATGATTAATCGAACGGAAGTCACGAGTTGTAATTGCATTATATTAAATTGGTTAGATAAAAATAGCTGTATGTTTCATCACGTAATAAAAAAAAATGTATTAAAATAGAGAATGATTGTAAATATAGATAAACCTACATCTATCATACTTTATCTCTATATAATAATATTCGAGCATTGCAAAAATTTTGATAAAAGTATACTACCTACTACTTAGCTGTATCCCGTATACGGCAGGGTAGGCAGAGGGAAGTTGGGAACCTAGTGTTAAGACACTCCGTTCCACTTCTGTTCCCCAGTTTCCGCCGAATTTGAGGCATAGCGTGATGAGTGACAGAACTCAACGCCGCGTTTTTGCCTTGTAGTTGATAAAAGTCAACTATAATGAAATATACCTACAGTTGTAGATTCAATTCCCTCTCGGGATGATAAATATTTTTAATTAATTTGTTTTGCTTAACAGAGAAACGCGGAACCCAACAGAGTTCCGCTTCTAATAACGATAATGTCTCAAAAATAGTACGATAAGTACAGAATGGAGAGTCTTAATACTAAGTTCTCTCTAGTTACACAAAAACCAATATACATATTATTACACGTAAAGCCATAGGCGTTAGTAGTATAAAAGACACTGTAAAGCGTAAATCTAATGATCAACAATTACAAGTGTCGGCGCGTCGTGTGTTCCTCCGCGCAATCACGACCGTACCGCCTTCTATTCGCTCCCTATCAAGATACTGAGTGCTTTAAGTTACAAGAAAATAACAGTTTTGTTGTTGTTTTTTTTTTTAGAAAATATGGAAATAGATGTTTTTATTGTCTATGATACTTCACGCTATACATGGCAGGATAGTTAGAAGAATCTTTAGAATTTAGTGTTACAACACGTTCCGTTCTTCGTTTTCCGTTGAATTTGAGGCATTGCGTGTTGAGTAACGGAACTAAATGACGCGCTTTGCCTTGTTACCAGATGGAAGAATAGAAAATAACAAATATTTAATTTGGAAATAATAATTATGTCATTTCTTCGAGTGAGAATCGAACCCGCAACCTGTCGTTTACAGTCAATCGTTTGTGCCCCTACGCCTCAGCAGTATATATTTGTTTGTGAATTATTTTTTTTTTTTTGTTATGAATAGTAAAAGATTTGTGAAGAAAGAGAAAAAAGAAGAAAGATTTGTGAAGGAAAAGTGAGTGGTAAAGTTGATTTTAGAAAACACAGTATTGTGAATAGCATAGGTAAGTGACGTAAAAAGATATGAACCTTCTAAATCTGAAGAGGTCGATGACAGTGGACAAGTAGAATACTTTTGGCTGTCTCATTAGAAATACAGCATGAAACTAAAATAATCCTCGCTCTGGTAACGAGACTCGAAGAACGTGATGACTCTGGTTACTAAAGATATATCTTAACGCTAGATTTCCGTTAATTATCATGCTATATGAAAAACACCGTAAATCTTTTAAATATTACAAAAAAAAAAGTATTTAAATATATAATTTCTTTTAAGATTTTTAAATTTAGACAAGAAATAAATTATAAAAACAGAAAATTCTTCACATACCAAACCCTAACAAAATGAAAAAGTGTAACAACCAATATTATGATTTGGCAATGATTGCAGACTAATGCCGGCTGATTAATGATACCTTTATTGTCTTTAACATGAGATATTGACCACGATTTCTTAATTCTATAATTAGATGAGGCAAGGAGAGCAAATTTTATATGAGTGATCGTTCTCTATTTAATCGTGATCACTGATTTATATACAGTGCAAAGGTGAATAAGATACCCACAAGGTTTAACTATTTTATTTATTATTTAGTCTTTTAACTGATTTAATTTGTATGTTGGTACTATGTCATGTAATAATGTGCGCTGATACACATGATTACATGTAACTAATTTAAAGTGTCAATCGATACGTTGACTAAACTTTTGTACTTTATAAAAATTAGAAATTATTTGAAAGCTTCCACTAGGCGCAGTTTCAAATCCTGCTACATTCTAATTTTATACGTTTTCTAAACAGGTATTTAAATATTATTAAAACTATAGAAAGTGGATATGAAATGTTTTTCTATAAATGCCAATTTTCTACGATAAAAATTGTAGTCACCTAAAGTGTTTACATTTTTTTTAATAATATACTTAAATGATTTTGAAAAAGTCATTGTTTTTAGCTGTTAATTTTTTTTTAAATCACAGACAGGTTATATTTTTAAAACAAAAGCAAAAATACTATAAATTAAACAAATAAAGCAACGATATAAACGTAACCTAAGCGAGTATAAAACTCTCTCTGTCTTTCTCACGCCTTCCTCCGCACATGGCATGGAACCTAGTGTTAAGACCCTCTGTTCCACTTCCGTTCTCCACTTTCCGCCGAATTTGAGGCATAGCGTGTTCAATGGCGGAACTAGTCGCCGCGCTTTGCCTTCTTACCAGAGCGAAGAAATGAAATCATTATATTAAAATTAAAAATATTAAAAAAATATCAAATATTTCACTTCCTCGAGTGGGAATCGAACCCACTACCTATCGTTTACAGGCTTGTGCCGCTGAGCCACGCCAGCCCTCTTTGAGTATAAAACATAATATTTCAAAGCTTCATATATCATATACAAGCAAACATTCAGTTATAATAAATATAAAACAAAGAACCGTTTGGAACGGTGGGGAACGGTGTGTCGTAACACTAGGTTCCCAAGACCCCTCCGCCTCCCCAGTTGTATACAAAATGCAGCGGGAAGGTGCAAAAACAGTAAATTTGATTTATTTCCACCAATAGTGACTTTTCGTTTAGCGGTCAGTGGTATCATATATCTATTTCTAAGCTTTCTTCGTAAAAACCTGAAGCGAAATATAAAATGTGTTCTTAAAACGTTTTAGAGAAATGGGTCTTGGATTCCCGCCTAGCCAGCTACATTCGAAAAATCAGCTAAATGGTTTATGAGGAAATATTATAAGCGTACTTTTATTATCGTACATCATCATCCTTTCGTACGCCCACCACTATACATAGTCCTCTTTCAAAGATTAGTAATCTCTTAGCGACCAGCCCGCGGCTTCGCCCGCTTAAATTACATTATTTTATTTACTAATCTCTATTCCTTTCTTGTTCTTATAGTATCATCACTTTTAGGATACTTACTATCTATATATTAAAAATTAAAATTTCAGTCAAATTAATAACATTTTTGTAGCAATTTTGTCGAACTTAATATTTTAAATTGGTGTAAGTTTTTTAAAGTTTTTTATTTGTTAGCCGATTTAAATAAATAAACAATGAGGCCTGTCGTGGCGCAGTGGCACAAGCGTGTGACTGTAACCGACATATTTTCATTATTGTTGAGCTCCGCCACTCAACACGCGATGCCTCAAATTCGGGAGTGGGGTACGGAAGTGGAACAGAGTGTCTTAACCCTAGGTTTCCAGGTTCCCTACCTGCCTCGTGCGGGATACAGCGTAAAGCTAAAAAAAAGAACAATAAGTGTTGCAGGAAAGTTGCCAAATATACTCAATGGTGAAAACTGCATTTAAACCTGGTTAGCCGTTTCTGAGATTAGCGCGCACAAACGAATAGGCTAATAGAGAATCAGATAAACAAAAAATTATACAATTATTAGTTTCAGATTTATTATAAGGATAGATTTCTCGATATTATGGTTACGAGTGAATATATCAAAGTATTAACCATAACGATATTCAGATGTCTTTTAAAATAGATTTTACTTCATAAAATTATATAATATACAATTTACCACATAACGGAAAGTGAAATAGGGTATTTTAATAAAACTTCGCTTTTGCCTGTCTTTACCCTTTGTATGGATGGACAGGCAGCTGAAGCTGATGTGGGTGTGTTGACGCCAACCCTATGCCCCCGGCATATATGTACAATATATAATAAATAGTTTATGATACAAGTACTTGCATTTGCTATTTATATTATCATATAAGAATTTGTACATCTGAAAGTTTGTACGTTTCAGTGTCGCAGTTAAAATGTTTAATCGAACGGAAGTCACGAGTTGTAATTGCATTATATTAAATTGGTTAGATAAAAATAGCTGTATGTTTCATCACTTAGTAAAAAAAAAATATATTAAAATAGAGAATGATTGTAAATATAGATAAACCTACATCTATCATACTTTATCTCTGTATAATAATATTCGAGCATTGCAAAAATTATGATAAAAGTCTACTACTACTCAGCTGTACCCCGCATACGGCAGGGTAGGCAGAGGGAAGTTGGGAACCTAGTGTTAAGACACTCCGTTCCACTTCTGTTCCCCACTTTCCGCCGAATTTGAGGCATAGCGTGTTGAGTGACAGAACTCAACGCCGCCTTTTTGCCTTGTAGTTGATAAAAGTCAACTATAATGAAATATACCTACAGTTGTAGATTCAATTCCCTCTCGGGATGATAAATAATTTTAATTAATTTGTTTTGCTTAACAGAGAAACGCGGAACCCAACAGAGTTCCGCTTCTAATAAAGGTAATGTCTCAAAAATAGTACGATAAATACAGAATGGAGAGTCTTAATACTAAGTTCTCTCTAGTTACACAAAAACCAATATACATATTATTACACGTAAAGCCATAGGCGTTAGTAGTATAAAAGACACTGTAAAGCGTAAATCTAATGATCAACAATTACAAGTGTCGGCGCGTCGTGTGTTCCTCCGCGCAATCACGACCGTACCGCCTTCTATTCGCTCCCTATCAAGATGCTGTGTGCTTTAAGTTACAAGAAAATAACAGTTTTGTTGTTTTTTTTTTTTTAGAAAATATGGAAATAGATGTTTTTATTGTCTATGATACTTCACGCTATACATGGCAGGATAGTTAGAAGAATCTTGAGAATTTAGTGTTACAACACTAAAACACATCGTTCCGTTCTTCGTTTTCCGTTGAATTTGAGGCATTGCGTGTTGAGTAACGGAACTAAATGACGCGCTTTGCCTTGTTACCAGATGGAAGAATAGAAAATAATAAATATTTAATTTGGAAATAATAATTATTTCATTTCTTCGAGTGAGAATCGTACCCGCAACCTGTCGTTTACAGTCAATCGTTTGTGCCACTACACCACAACAGTATATATTTGTTAATGATTTTTTTTGTTATGTTATGAAAGAATAGTAAAAGATTTGTGAAGAAAGAGAAAAAAGAAGAAAGATTTGTGAAGGAAAAGTGAGTGGTTAAGTTCATTTTAGAAAACACAGTATTGTGAATAGCATAGGTAAGTGACGTAAAAAGATATGAACCTTCTAAATCTGAAGAGGTCGATGACAGTGGACAAGTAGAATACCCTTGGCTATCTCATTAGAAATATAGCGTGAAACTAAAATAATCCTCGCTCTGGTAACGAGACTCGAAGAACGTGATGACTCTGGTTACCTACTAAAGATATATCTTAACGCTAGATTTCCGCTAATTATCATGCTACATGAAAAACACCGTAAATCTTTTAAATATTACAAAAAAAACGTATTTAAATTTATAATTTCTTTTAAGATTTTTAAATTTAGACAAGAAATAAATTATAAAAACCCAAAATTCTTCACATACCAAACCCTAACAAAATGAAAAAGTGTAACAACCAATATTATGATTTGGCAATGATTGCAGACTAATGCCGGCTGATTAATGATACCTTTATTGTCTTTAACATGAGATATTGACCACGATTTCTTAATTCTATAATTAGATGAGGCAAGGAGAGCAAATTTTATATGAGTGATCGTTCTCTATTTAATCGTGATCACTGATTTATATACAGTGCAAAGGTGAATAAGATACCCACAAGGTTATTATAGCTTAGATTTATCACGAAAGTAACACACCTGCCAATATTAGTTAGGAGCTTTTGATTTATTGTATGTTAATCTACTCTGGATTCTATTTGAATGAAAGTGCTTTTAAAAAGCACGTTTTTAAAACTTTTTGCTAGTTATTACTGCTTAGTAAGTTCTGCCGAAGGACTTCATTTGGTAGATAAAAAAATATATATTTGTTTTCATAGTGCACTTGGGATTGGTCAATGTGGATTGCTTCTCTATCTCTTGTTACAAACTCATTCTTTGGATTAAAACGATAATATAAAAGTAGTAGTCAAAAATCAATACAGCCACCAGTCCATTCATTTCATTATGAGCGTCTGAATAAATAAAGTTCGTTTCTTCGCGGAGTTAAGTTCTACCACTTAATAGGTAATATTTCGAAAATTGAGCGACTCAGTATTCCTAAATTTCTCCTTAAATAATATATTTTTTTACTTTAACATGAACAAAATATACTACTTACTTGTAATTTGTTAGTTTTCATTAAATTCTATAGATATTTCTTCACAGAAGTAAAAGAATCAAAGGCAAATAAAATATACACTGTATACATATCTTTCTTTATAAGTCAAAACAATACAAAAGTGTTACGAAACTTAGAAATGTTCCTACAAATATATTTTTTGTTTAAAAACATCAAACATACAATTGGTCTCATGTTAATGAACGTAATTTGAGCTTTAAATAACACGATGCTAGTGTGTACCGCCGTATCGGCGTAACGGCGTAACGGCGTCAAAATTACCGATTTTGGACATAATTTCATGTAAAACATGCTTTAATGTGTCGGTTGGGAAAGTAGATCGGTAGATATATTTTAAATGGAGATCGTTTCCTTTATTTTATATAGTGTTTCACATAGCTTAAAAAAGCTATGTAAAGCTTTTAATATTTTTATTGGGTTTGCCATCTATTGAGCAGAATCTTTTTTTGCGCGTACCATCAGTGAGCACTACCACTATTATATATGTAAGTATCTACATTTCTTAAGCAAAACTATAACTATTTTTATTTATAGATGAAGCTTAACTGGGTCTCTTTCTCTTCTTTCTATCTTCTCGTGTAACATTATCTCCGTACAGTCTCCTTGACCAGATTTTCAACTGGCACGCTCGAAACAATAAGAACAGAAGAGAATAAAGAAGTAATTTTTAAAAGAAATCTTCTTCTTTCTTAATTTTATCTTTCTTAATATTAAATTAATCTTCTTCTTTCTTAATCTTTTTAAATATACAAAGCAGCACTGTCCAACAAATCAAATCGTCTAATAAATCATATAATGTTCTAGTAGACACGTTATGTCATCATGGCGTCTTCCGTCCCAAATAGCTTCCAACGCTCGCCATAAATTACTCAATTATCTACACCATATAATTAACTGCGTACGAAATTTTTAATAATCAATCTCTAGAAAGAAAGTACTGTTAGACGCGAGTTACATAAAAAATAATGAGCACATTAGAATATGTGAAGTGTTCGAAGTTTTAATGTACGGCAGAGCTATGAAATCAGCGTTCTTTAACTTTAACTCGGTAACTGCTTTAAAAAATATTTAGTGAAAATTTACTTTTAAAGAGTCTAATTTGACATTGTATACCTCATGGATGGTAGCGTATTATATTTCCGCTTGAGGACTTGAAAGCTGAGGTTTTAAACTAATAATTAACTATAAAAGAACACATTTGATATAATTAAAAAAGACCAATAAAAGCGATATTAAGCTATAAATGAAATAAAAAAACAATAATATTCAAATACGATCTTGATTTACAAGGATATATATATGACTTTCAAGAAAAAAATACAAACAAATGTTAAATACTGATACTGATACTATTATTAGCAGGTTTGATAACTTAAAACACTATAAAAAAGGTGAAATGGAAATCATATAAAATAGTAGCGGCTTGCTCCCAGCTTCGCCTCTTTAAACTACACAATTATTATTTACTATTGTAGGCATTTTGTTGTATAACTTTATATTCACTTACTGAATTAGCTAAAAAAAAAATTACTTAGCTTCACACTGTATCCCGCACATGACTGAGTAGGCAGAGGGAACTTGAGAGCCTACTGTTAAGGGACGGTGTCCCTTGTACTTCCGTTCCCCACTTTCTGCTGATTTTTTTAAAGCATAGACTATTGAGTGGCGTGACTCAACGCCGCGTTTTGTACCAGAGCGAAGAAACGTAAATGTTAAATATTTAAATTGAAAATATTTAAAATTTCATTTCCTCGAGTGGGGATCGAACCCGCAACCCGTTGGTTACAGTCACACGTTTGTGCCGCTGCGCCACGACAGGCCTCACTTTATATTCATTGTTTTTTTTTTATTTATGAACCGATTAAGTATATATGCATAAAGAGTTTATTTAAATAAATTTACTTAAGGAAGAGAGAAGGAAGTTAGTGTTAAGACACTCCCATCTTTTCTCAATTTCCGTTTTGAATGGCGGAAATCTACATCAAGTTTTGTCTTGATACCCTAGCGAGGTAAGACAGCCTCAATAATTAAGCTATAAAAAACAAATTGAACAATTTAATGAATCTCTCATTTCAATGCCTCACTGAGACAAGTTGCATGATTGTATTGAAGATCGTGACAGATGTTCAGATGCGATCGTGTGAATTTGATAGTGAAATGTAATGCTAGACTACTGGTAGGTACTGTGTACAAAATATACATATTTATTTATTTTTTATTTTATTGGTAGATTTTATTCTAAAGGAGAGACTATCTGCATATGACAAATATTTAATAATAAAATATTTATTAACGTAACCAAAAGAAATTAATACCTATCATGTTAAAAAAATTAAAAGTAGTTTTTTATTTTACTAACCAATAAATAAAAGAAAAGAGAAACTGTGTAAAGTAGATGGTTATTCTCAACTGTAAACTACAGTTTGGCAACTAAGGGCGATATATAATTTTTAATATGGCGTACTTATATCCACATTATCAATATATTTTGTATACTATCTTTAAATTATTAAAAAAAAAACATTATCTTAGTAAATATTTTTATGCTATCTCTACTAGAGCTCCCGAAATCGTGTTGATCTTCAACAAAATCCTTACCTGTCATATACAAGGTATAAGCAATGAGGGCGAAAGCGTGTAGCTTGGTTTTAATTATAGTAACGCCCAGTGTATCGTCTAACTACTTTCTACTCACGATCTAACTTGCAATAAGTATGTGGGCACCTAAAAGAAATAAGTATATATATATATATATATATATATATATATATATATATATATATATATATATATATATATATATATATATATATATATATATATATATATATATATATATATATATATATATATATATATATATATATATATATATATATATATATATATATATATATATATATATATATATATTATTTAATTATTTCTTAATTTTTGGATGATATACTTATAAACTTTTCTTTTTATATTTCCGAGATGGAAGACTTATTTTTTGTAAAAGTTGTCGTATATATCATATCACTATTATTTTTGTCTTATTAGGCCAGATTCTTATTCTGAATGACTTATAACTTTTTATTAGTTTAATTTTTTATTCTTTTTCGTTGTCTGGTTAGACAAAGTGGTCTTAATTTTATCTGGAAATCAATGCCCGCAGTATATCGAAAATTATAATTACCATACATTAAAAAAAATATATTTTCATTTCTTCGCTCTGGTAACAAGTGAAAGCGCGGCGTTGAATTCCGTCACTCAACACTCAACACGTAATGTCTTAAATTTGGCGGAAAGTGGGGAACAGAACGGAGTGTCTTAACGCTAAGTTCCAAGCCCTCTGTCTACTTTGCCACATGCGGGATACAGCGTGAAGAGGAAAAAAGTTAAGCGTCAAACACGTTTTCCCATGTGTATAAAATTTCCATACATACCTTATGATACACATAAATACGTTACAAAATATTCTCAAAGTTAAATGGCGTAACGTACCACCGTCACGTACCCGACGAGGCGACCCTGTTTAATTAGTGGTAGGTAGAAATATTAATGAAGTATCTGATACAGACATATTTAAAGGCTCCTCGACTTTTGGGACTTCATGTCTGAAAGCATTATGTTATTTAATTTAATAAGCGAGGGTGAAACTTGTGTACCTACGTTATCTAAATTTGAGGCGGAATATGTATGGTAGTTTAGCTGTAGATATATTTATTTGCTTACTATGTACGCTGATATAATGTACTTGTAGGCTTCATGTACAATAAATGTATAGATATAAATAACTTATTACTAAGATATACAGTTCTATTATAACCTCTTATTTTTGAAAGTTAGGTCATTTTTATAATTTGAAAGTTTTTAATTTAGTTTATCACTAAGAGCTGTGCATATCAGGATAGATAGAGAGAAGCTAGTGATAAAAAATACTGTCTAATTTTTGTGGCATGGAGTGCTAAGTGGCGGGACTCAATGGAATAATATATCTTTACCAGAGCACAGAAATTAAAATAATTCATTCCACTAAGTAAGAATCGAACCTACGACTGTTGTTTTTTGCAGATTGTGCTCTGATGCGTTTCAACGTTGATCTTTTTTTGCCTTGATCATTGTCATATTACCAATAAAGAAGGACCGATTACTGTATAGCTATGGAAGTTATATTTAAAAAAAATCTTATATCAATGTATTAATAAGGCCCAAAACAGTGACTTTTATCTGTTTGTCTGTGCGTTTGTGCGTTATAATCTCAGAAACGGTTAATCAGATTTAAATGCAGTTTTCACTGTTATGTTTTGGCAACCTTCCCTTAATATTTAATGTTTCAGTTTAATAGTTTAAAATATTATTTCTACCAACCTGCTACAAGATTTTTTATTAATATATCTGAAATTTTAATTTTCAATGCATATATATGATGATTTTTAACGTGATAACTTCATTAGAACAAGAAAATAGTTGAAATTATTAAATAAAATATAAAGTGTAATTCAAACGGGCGAAAACGCTGACTGATCGCTAGTTACCAATAATAATTGACGTCGATTTTCATCACTTTACAGACTTAAATAAAATAAGATATAAATATTTCGCCCTTTATCAGTTCAGTTAGATAAGTATTGACTTCCATAATGGAAACCTTATCTTGGACCAAGTAGAGATATAACAGCATATAGAGATGCATCAAGGAAACTGGATAAATGTACCACTAACCATATTTGAGACTCAAATAACGAATCTGCAAAAGAAAAACTGAAAGCAATATATTTTAAAAACGAAAAAACTAACTTTAAACGTCCATATTTCAATACACAACAAAAAAGTTGGACATATATATACTCTACAAGCAATTTTGTCAAAATTCACAAGCATTAATATCAATATGTGGGGCAAAAAGGCCCTGTAATATCCTCCGGGTCCCTCCCGGCTTTATTTATCAAAGCCGACCCATAACCCTTTCGTCGTTACGCGAATTAAATTTCTTTTGCCGTCATTTCCCGTGCATTATCTCGGTTAAAATCATAATGCTGCCTACAATGGCGGCTTGTTTAGCCAGCTTCATTAATGTTGCCTCGAGAATTTTATTAAATTGTAGCGTCGTTGAAGGGTTGGGACGGATAAACAATGGAAAGAATAGAGATGCTTTTAAATAATGTTGGGTGGAGTGATTGTTGTATCAAAATGTGGTAAATGTTTCGCGTGGCAAGCACCAAATGTACAGTCGCAGAGACGAATCGATGTAAAGCTTTTATTTCGTTAACTTTCTTGATTTATTTACTTTTGTCACCCAAATGCAATGTTTCTTATACTGGTTGGAATTTCGATAACGAAATGAAGGATTTATAAATGTTGATTAATATTTGGTTATTTGCCTGCTCTGATATTAGCGGAAAAGCATGAAACTTTTAAAATTCTTGTATGAAAAGTAAGTATTTCGTAGATGTTTGAAAAAAAAATGTACCAGATTTTAGGAATGCATTCATAATATTAAAACTACCGGGAGCTAAAATTTATTAAAACAAAATATATACTTTTAGATAAGAACCTGTCATGTCACAGGGGCACAAGATTTCATCTCCGCTCGAGGAATTAATTGATATTTAGATTTATACGTTTTGGCAACGCAAAGAGCGTGGTGAACCCAAAGGTTCCCAAGTTCCCTGTATCTATCCTACCATGTGCGAGATATAACTTGAAACTAAAACAAAACATAGTGACTAACAATTTAGTATCTTTTATATTTTTATATCTTCCGATAGATAATGGCTGTATCGGATGATTAATTATAATAACTTTTAAATATTCACCAAAGGAATATATTTATAAAGCGTCTCTTGAATTATTTATCTCTCCGGCACTCAAAGTTCGCTAAGCTCTGCCAACTGGCGCACATTATAATAATGAGTTTTCAACAGCAGGCGTTTTTTTCTGAAAAAAAAGGCACATTAAACGACTTTGTGCAAATATCTAAGGCATATTTACGTTTTGATACATGTTTCTTATACTGTTTCTTATTTTATTTTATTGATTTATCGCGCGATTGAACCGTTTTTGACAGTAAATGTGATTTTTCGCTCTGGTGATGAAAATCGCTGCGTTAATTTCCATTAGTCAACACGAATTTTGAATTCTGGCGGAATGTAGCAAAGCTGATGATTACCACTACGTTCTCTTCACTACTTAAAAATCTTTCGGAGCTCCCTCTCCAAAGGGTAAAATGGGACCTTTTCATAACATTTCGCTGAGTGTTCGTCTGTCCGTCTATCACAAGGCTGTAGTCACCGTTATAGTAAGAAAATTAAAATTTTCGGATTGATATATTTCTGTTGATGCTATAAAAGCAAATACTTAAAAAATCAAATAATTAAATATTTATAGGCAAGTCAAAGCAAAAGAAAGGACTTTTTGGACGGTTTTAGATTATGATAATGAATCCTCCGTGCGTGAATCCGACTCTCACTTGGCCGGATTTCCAATTTTAACTTAAACCACATTCATATAAATTGAAAAAAATAAAATAAAATTGTTAAATAAATATGTTATTGTCTTATAAATGTAGCAAATCATTATTGGTTATTAAACAACATTGTTTGACGAAAAGAAGGAAATGTTCTAATTAAATATGGATGCAGCGTAATGAGTTATGCAAATATTGTAGACGGCAATTTTGAGGGAGATTAGGGGGGGCATCTCGAGTGTTTACATTGGAATCTTGGCTGTTTTCTTAAGAGTTTAGGAAGGGTTTGCTTTGCTGTACTTTCACTGTTTCAGATTTGGTACTGTTTATTATGAAAATTTGATACATTCTAATGATTTTATTATTTTTTAATGTCTTGACATTAGTTTCTAGGAATCACTATACCACTGATGTCAATTTCGCTACTATACTATATACTTGGCGGTTATCATTTTGCTTCTTTGACTCACTCAGCTTCACGCTGTGGCAGGGTAAGCAAAGGGAGCTTAGGAACCTAGTGTTAAGACACTCAGTTCCACTTCTGTTCCTCACTTTCCGTCGAATTTGAGGCATTGTGCGTTGAGTGGCGGAACTCAACGCCGCGTTTTGCCTTATACCAGAGTGAAGAAATGAAAAAATTAAATATTTAAATTGAAAAAAAAAAAAATTAAAAACTTTATATTGACAAGAATATAAACTATATATTAATACATAGCTTGAAGAACTGAAGTTAACATACAAATTTCAGCTTTATCGGATCATCATTATGAAATCGGCCAAATTAACTTTGCGAGATTTTACATAAACTTACTCATACATTACTACAGTTTCACACAAACATACAAAAAAACAAGTCAGAAAAAGCTTATAAAAAAATAATCAACCAATCAAGATAACAGTACTGTACCAAAATTTAACTTTCAACGTGAATATAACCTATTAAAAGTGCTTAAGTCTCCCCAAAAATCGGTGCTTCAGAACGATTGGCAATTCCACGTCCCGAATCCTGAAGAACACGGCTAATGGTTGAACAAATTTGATTTTTTTGATTTTAAATAGTCATTTTACTGAGTAAATGTTAGCTAATATTATAAGTGTTAGGCCTGTCGTGGCGCAGCGGCACAAGAGTGTGACTGTAACCGACAGGTTCTGGATTCGATCCCCAGTCGAGGAAGTGAAATATTAAATATTTTCAATTTAAATATTTAATGTTTCATTTGTTCGCTCTGGTAATAAGGCTAAGCGTCGCGTTGAGTTCCGCCACTCAACACGCAATGCCTCAAATTCGGCGGAAAGTGGGGAACAGAAGTGGAACGGAGTGTCTTTACACTAGGTTCCCGGGTTCCCTCTGCCTACCCTGCCTCGTGCGGGATACAGCGTGAAGCTGAGTGAGTAATATTATATGTGTGCTTAATGTATTTTAATATTTTTTAATGAAATCTGTAAATATTTGATTGTTTCTCTTAGTTTTATTTTAAGTTATATATGATTGTTAATGTAAAAAACGTCGTTCTTTAAATTGTGATATGTAATATCAGACAAAGTGCTTATAAAAATGTATAGGTATAGTACTTATTTATACTTGCCTCGCCCGTTTCTTTTTTCCCATTTCTGTGGCTTCGTAAAAATCAGTTTAGCTCCTTCGTAGATAAGCCCAGATAAACAAAATGACAGACAGATTTTGTTTTTTATAATTGTTTGCTAGTATTTAAGTATCGTGTAGATAACTAAATTAATTTGAAAAAAAAAAACACGCTTGTTTTAAAATCACAGACAAATTTCAATTTTATATATTTTGATTACATTAATATATGAATGTACTCTTACTGCTTAAAACTGTTCAATATTTTTAATTTATAATTTCCTGACAAAAAATGTAACACGTTCTGGAGTTAGGTCCAGAATATAAAATACTAAGTTATATACCTATTAATGATTGGACAGTTGATGAATCTTTAGAAATAAAACCTATGAAAATTAAAAGTTAAAAATAAATTTTAACTGAAACGATTGGCTATAGTATGTGAAATATAAATTTCTATAGCGACAGTTATCTTCCCTATCCCACAAATCCATACTTGAATCGACGCCACTTGCACTAATGCGTGGCTCACACACGCGCCGGCACGCGGAAGTCGAGACCTAAAATTACATAGGATCTGCATCTAAGCTTATATGAATAGAGGCATTCTAGGAACGGTGTTTTCACTTAGATAGGTGAGTATAGTTAGTTTCTAATAATAACTGTAACGTTTTCACTTTCAAATTAGCACTGTTCAAAGCAAAGGCGTTTATTATGTATTTGTAATAACTTTTTGTTTCATTTACTTTAGTTTCTTTTTAATTTTACACTGTATTTAGATTTTTTTATATGATTTTGCATATTAATAGTATATTTAACTGTTACCAATTATTTTACAAAAAAATATATCAAGTATATGAGACCAGACGTGGCGCAAGTGCTCAAACGTGTAAACGAGACGGGTAGTGAGTTCTATGCCCATGGAGGGAATGAAATATTTAGGTAATATTTTCATTTCTTCGCACTGGTACGAAGGTAAAGCGCAGCTTTGAATTGCGCCACTCAATGCTCAATGCCTCTAAATTGGCAGAAAATTATCTTTTTTCCGGAATGGCGTGTTAAAATATCCTAAACAAGAGATTTTCAAAGTTTATCTACCCTGCCGTGTGCGGGCTACAGCGTGAAGCTGCAAATATATATATATATATATATATATATATATATATATATATATATATATATATATATATATATAATATATATATATATATATATATATATATATATATATATATATATATATATATATATATATATATATATATATATATATATATATATATATATATATATATATATATATATATATATATATATATATATATATATATATATAAATACTCCATTCATAATATTTGACGAATATATGAATTACGTACACATCATTGTATTGACAAAGTGCACTTAGAGCTAGGATTACAGAATGGCATACGTCCCGCACCCATCCGACAAACTACTTTCTACAACCACATATTTACAGTCAATTCCCTCTTCGCTAAGCCAAATTGCACTTTACAACCTCCTAATAAAGGTAGGATAATATTTTTTTTAGTTCACGAATAGTATAAACGTACAGTATTTGAATAGATTGAAAATGTATGCATATAGAACTGGAGTATTGAAAGTGCTCTCCAGATCGGATTATGTGCGTTGGGTAGTGTCGCGTGATAGTTTTATGCATCAATTATAACTAAAAATTAATATACATTCTGTAGGCATATAGCAGGGTAGGTAGAAAAAACAAAGTGTTAAAACACTCCGTTGCGTGTTGAGCGGATCTCGTTTAGTCCTCTTTCTAGAGTAAGAAAATGAAAATGAATACCCAATGAAATTCGAACTCATGACCGTCGTTGTCAGACGGCTGACGGTTACGCTACGACGGTCTCTTTTATATTTATTTGTCTAAATTTATATTTTTTGAATTAACGAAACAAATTGAATAGAAAATTGTTATTTAATTTTCTTTCAGCTATTTTTAAAATGGTATTTTTTTTGTCTTGACTGAGGCAAAGCGCGACGTGGAGTTTCGCCACGTAATGTCTCAAATTTGGCAGAAAGTGAGGAACGGAACGGAGTGTTTTAACACTAGGTTTCCAAGTTCACTCTGCCTACCCTGCCTATTTGTTAATCATAAAAAAGTATTAAAAATCTGCTTGGTTCTTTAATACGTTAGACTGTTCCCAATGACGACACGGTGGCAATGAATTCAATTTTAGCGGGGTTGGGTGCTATGGGAACAGGGTGCCCTATTACGTTTCATACCACACGAGACAAGTACATAAATACTATGTAAATGAATGCTTATATGCTTATATATGAGTAAAGTAGTACAATACTGTGAGATCTATCTTGGCGCAGTGGTACAAACGTAAAAGCGAAAATTATGGGTTTCCGCTGGAAAAATTTAAATATTTAGTAGTATTTTTACTTTCTCGCCCTGGTGTTTGTCTGGTGTAACGGCGTTGAGTTCTGCCGGCGTTGAGTTCTGCCATAAATACCTCAAACAGTCAAATGACAATATGGCTGTAGTATCTTGTCACTAGGTTCCCAAGTTCCTTCTGCCTATCCTGCTTTATTTGATAAGCGGCGTGAAACTAAAGAATTATCGTATTGGTTAAAACACTCAGTACCTTACTTTTTGGATAATTTTCGGGTCATTGCTTATGAATTTTTTTAATTACAATACGACATTCTTGTTGTTATTTTTTTACAAGACGACCAGGTACTATGGACGAAAGCTTTATCAGGCTTTCTCTATCGTCTTAGGAGATTTGTAAAAATTAAGTAGTTTATGTGTAGCTAGAAGAAGAAGTTGAATCGCGGCGTTAAGCTCCGCCAACTGTCTCTAACTCGAGTAGAAACTGAAAAATATAGTGTCTTGATATTAGATTCTTTACGCGGGGGAGTGAGTCTAAAAAATATATAAGTACCTAGACTTATCAGGGCCGTTATTAAAAAAGTCTCTCACATCTCCACTTGTCAAACGTAATAAGCGCTTGTGCGAGATTGAAATAAGAGCCGACTCGGTCCCCTTATTTGCCAATTAAATGTTTTTTTGTTTGTGTCGGGGGTCAGCGTTTTAATTCAGCGTCGGGGAGGGTTTTTGACGACGCGTCACTTTTTATTTTACATGGAGTTGGATATTTGCAAGGGGGTGGCGTTTATATGTTAGTACATTATATGTGTGTGTTGACCGTTACGTCATAGTACCTACCACAGCGTCTAAGTGTAAATATAATGTAAGGTTATTTAATATTTTTCATCTTTGTTGTTCTGGTAACAAGACAAAGTGCGTAATTTGATTATTGAATATCGTTTTTCAATTTTAATTAAAAATTGATATTCAAAAATCCATAATATTCAAAAATAAAAGTTTTACTTACTTATTAACAAAACACAGGAACTATATATATAAGTACAAACAATATGTATTTTTTTATTTAGGATTTAAAGTACAAACAATATGTACCTATATCAAAGCGCGGCGTTGAGTTCCGCCACTCAACACGCAATGCCTCAAATTCGGCGGAAAGTGGGTAACGGAAGTGGAACGGAGTGTCATAACACTAGGTTTCACTTTCGTTCCCTCTCCCTACCCTGCCTAGTGCGGGATACAACGTGAAGCTGAAAAAAAAAAAACAATATGTACCTATATATTACCAAAATTGCTGTACAAATTATTATTTTTATATAAATACTACTTACGTTTTAGTTCATAAAAAGCTCACTTTGACAAGGTTAAGTAAACTATTATGGCTATACGTATGAACAAAACAGCTTTAGGACTTAATTTGCATATAGTGTTGGTATTAACGAGACTAATATAAGAAGTAAATTGATAAAACAGCATTATTTTAGTACAAAATTGGAACAATTAATATACTCTTATCTTAACAAGATAGTACATATGAAAACACAATTCAACATTTGTCCCCTATCAAAAGAATGTAGAAGCCCTTGGCCGTACCAATCGCAGCCCTCTATAGCTACATGAGGGTAGTTATTATTTTTAATCCCATAATGGCGTCCCAGATTTCATTACAGGGGTGCTCTGATTAAAAGGGTGAGACCATTCATTTTTTTCCATTTCGAGCTTCATTTTAATGGTGATTGATATATGAAGTTTTGTAATATTTTCAGTTAAACAATTGAAATAAGGACTTTTTCAATACAAGTGGTCAATGTGCTAAATAATAATAAGACCATTCATAGTCTATGTAGTTCATAACTTAGCACATCAGCCACTTGTAATGAAGCTCAATTTGTTCTTCCGTATGAACAGTTCACTCCGTATGAACAAATTGTGCTCATTTCATATAATGATTTCACTCACTCACTCACTCAGCTTCACTCTATATCCCGCACATGGCAGGGTAGGCAGAGAGAACTTGGTAACCTAGTGTTAAGACACTCCGTTCCACATCCATTCCCCACTTTCCACAGAATTTGAGGCATTGTATTTTGAGTGGCGAATCTCACCGCCGCCTTTTGCCTTGTACCACAGCGAAGAAATGAAAAAAAAAAATAATAATAATTTAATCATTGATTTCATTTAATATTTAATATTTAATCGAATCAGTGATCTCATTTCATATATGGAACTTTTAACGAAATTTCAATTTTGGAATATATTATTTTATTTTACTTTTCCCGTTGAATTGGTTCATTTCATCACTCTATTTAACAAAGCATAGCGCGGCGTTGAGCTTCGCCACTCCATACTCAATATGTCAAATTCGGCGGACAGTGGGAAATTTAACGGACTGTCTTAACACTAAGTTCCCACGTTCCCTCAGCATATCCTGCCATACGCAGGATATAAAGTGATGCTGAAAAAAACCATTTCGACCATTTTTGTTTTTTTCACTTAAATTAGTTTGTAAATTCAAACAATTTATAACCACAAAAAGGAGACACAAGACTTACACATGTCTTAAAGGAAGTCAATCGTAGTCAAAGACCCACAGCATCAAAGATCATTGTCACTACATTCTTTCTGTCACATTAACGCTTTCACATAACATTTTCACAGTTGACGGTGGCGGCATCTGGTCGGACCAGCTATTAGCGAGACGCGAACTCTTTAAAAGCTACCGGGGTTCGCTCAGTCAATGTTTGCATGGGATGTGGACTTAGGGAGGATGGGTGGTATGGTAATTAAAGGCAAAGAAAAAAAGGATTATAGGATAATGCACTTTGTTTTGTCCTTGTAAAGGTACTATGGTACAGTAGCAGCGTTTGATTGTAGGCGACAGTTGTGAGTTCGACCGGTTCATCGATCGTTAGGTGGTTCAGTTTTTCTGGTTGGAGCTTTGGTTTCAGTTGATAATACAGTAAATAATTTATATATTTCCATTAAAATGAATAATAAGAAATGTTAAAATTGACTCGTGAACCAAAATGATTTTTATAAAGTTATCTTATCAATTTTCAGTGAAAATTCAGATAGATGTTCTTACCACGTAAAGTTAATTTTGAAATGTTTATCCATAAATTCAGATTGTCATTTCGTACTCATTCAGCAGCGGTCGAAGACAACTTTGATTCTTTTATAATAAAATTTTTCTTTTTTTTTTGTTTTGCGCTGTATCCTGCATATATCTTGATAGGTAGCGCGAATAAAGTCATAACACTCTCTCCCCCACTTTTTTAGAACCTTTTTTTAAAATATTAAACACTAGCGATCCGCCCACGGCTTCATCCGCTTAAATTATACATTTTTTTTAGTAATTTCAATTACTTTTTTGCTATAATAATATCATCACTACATTAAAGTAATATCTAAACATTTAACATCAAATGTCATCTGAATGAACAAATATTTTGTAGCATTTTATCGAACTAATTATTTTAAATTGATATAGCTCTTATATTTTCTAATTGAAATAAAACAAACAAACACTTAATAATGAGGGAAGGTTGTCAAATTATAATAGTAAAAACTTTCTTGGGCCCTACAATTTTTTTCAATATAACTTCCAAGTTATACTGAAAAAAAATGTAGGGCCGGCAAAAGTACGGCGTTGAGTTCCGTTACTCAACACGCAATGCCTCAAATTCGGCGGAAAATGGGGAACGGAAGTGGAACGGAGTGTCTTAACGCTAGGTTCCCGGGTTCTCTCTGCCTACCCTGCCTCGTGCGGGATACAGTGTGAAGCTAAAAAAAAACCAAGTACAGACAGTGATCAGATTTATAATGAATATGGAATGAATAGCAGGTCTTAGTGCCCTACTTAATCTTATTACCAGAGCAAACAAAAGAAAATAATAAATCGATAGCTTTCCTGTCTACGGTCCGAATTAGTGCCACTGCGCCATCACGGCCTCTCCGAAGAAAACTCTATCAAACAAATAACACTAATAAAATGACTTATCTCAAAGCTGTATACAGTAGGTTAGGCAAAAGTAACTTGAGTGTTAAGACACACCGTTCTGCCGAATTTGAGGCATTGCATGTTGAGTGGCGGAACTCAACGCCGCGCTTTGCCTTGTTGCAACAACAAAATAACCCGTATCGCAATACCAAAACCTGACATGAATAGTCACGTTATATGATATTGTTAGTTACAATTACAAATAGAGTGCAAAGAGCGATGCACTTTACGTCTTTGCGTAGCGCCACGCAGTGGAGGTCCCTCCACGCTACTAACGATTTATATAAACAAACCACCTTTGCTATGCCGACACAGGAGATTTGGATATAAAAAATATCTAAAAATATATATGTATATATCGACAATAATAGCTATATAGGTACTACATTTAAATATATTGAATTGATAAGAACGTATGACGTGGTTGGTCAGAGCGCTTGGACGGCTCACAAGAGACGCGGGTTCAAATCCTGCTACGTTCAAATTTTTATACGCTTTTAAATTTAAACTTAGAATTTTATTTCCTAATAACATTTTATAAATAGCTATATATTATGTATGAAAGTGACCTAACTTAAAAAATATATAGGTATTTGTGGAGGGACAATCAGCTACTCATTTCGAATATTAATTTCAATATACAATCATTTAAAAAGATAATAAAAAAGTACATACGGACACCGTCATAGCTCATCTGAAATGTTCTATCAGCAAGCGAATGCTAATTCAATTTTATGATGTTTTTTACATGTCATAAGGTAATTTAAAAAAAATAACAAATAAGTAGCTTCAAGCATTTTGCAACTAAATTTCTTGCTTTTTTTTTATTTTACACAATTTCTTGTTTTTTTTTTATACTTTATTTTTCAGCTTTATGCTCTATCTTGCACATAACAAGATCGGCAGAGGAAACATTGAAATCTAGTGTTGTGACACTCCTTTCCTAAAGACCCCCACTTTCGTTTCCCACTTTTCGTCTAATTCTGTAGACATTGTTGTTGAGTCACAACTCAACGTCGCGCTCTGCCTCGGTATCTAAAGAAGGAAATAACAATATAAAACATTTCATTTCCTCACTTAGATATCGAACCCACAACCTATCACGCTAACTGTTGCACTATTATGTCCCTGTACCCAATACATCACCATATACATACTTATTGTACGTAAATAAATACAAGTAAAAAGATATATATTTATATACATATCCTAAAAAAAGAACAAAAGTTTAACTTAAAAAGGAACAAAGTCGCGGTCCCAAGTCGACTTCACTATTCAAATAAGCTAATGCAATGTTTGTACTGAAATGTGGACAGGACCACCGTCGGGTGTTTGGCTCTTTAGCGATGGCTACTTTACAACAACAACGGGCCGTAATGTGTGAACGTTAAATCCTTCCAGTTATGACCGTAGGTGTTCCGTTCAAAATATTCTATAAATAACTGAGAATAAAAAGTTACATATCTATTATATTGTACACTAGCGACCGGCTCGCGGCTTCGCCCGCTTGAATTACACTATTAGTAATGTCAATTATCGACTTGTTCTAATAAAGTTATCACTTTAAAGGCAATATAACATTAAAAACAAATTTCCAATCAATCAGCTTCACGCTGTATCCCGCACATGGCAGGGTAGACAGAGGAAACTTTGGGAACCTAGTGTTAAGACATTCCGTTTCACTTCTGTTCCCCACTTTCCGCCGAATTTGAGGCATTGAGTGTTGAGTGACGGAACTCTAAGCCGCGCTTTACCTTTTTACCAGAGGAAGGAAATTAAAATATATTAAATTTAAAAATGTAAAATATTTTATTTCCTCGAGTCGGGATCGCCCACAACCGTTCGCGTTTACAGTCACACTCATGTGCCGCTGCGCCACGAGAGCCTATGTAAAAGCTTAAGTTGCGTTGCGTTTTGTTTAAAATTGTTTAAATAGATTCTTCTACGTCGACTTATGTCTAAATAGGGTTTAGATACTTATAGGTTAAATATTAATTGAGTAAAAAAAGAGATATTCTTTTTTTACTCAATTAATATTAGGACAATAAAGTGATCACAGTGAGTTCAGTTTATTCTTCTGAAATACGGATCCCTAATATAAAGTACGTAATAATCATTTTTTATAGAAGTACATACATACTGTGAATATATAAAGATGAGAGAAATAAATGATATAAATAAACAAATATCTATAGGTATTTAAATTAAGATGTTTATTTTATATATAAATGAATATCCTTTACATTTTAAAATATGTTTTAAGTAAATATTGTAGGGTGTGTACAAAATATTTTTTTGGAATCAACAATCTGGGTACAATAAATATTTTTATTGCATACAGTTTTTGTCACATTTTATTGTTTTGACCCAGCAAGTGACGTTTGCCGTACAAAAACTAACTTTAATGTGCCAGCATAGAATATATTATTACAAAAACATTTGGTTGGGAAAAAATGAAATGATTCACTTTGACGCATGAAACTTACGAATTAAAAAGGACAACAGCGGACAAAGAAACCATTTTGCATTGTACTGTGACAGTCTTCCTTGAGGTGCCGCTTTAAAGACTTATAAATATAGTAGAACTGGCTAGAGGTAGTCTATATTTATATTATAACATGAAATTAAATCATAGTACAAAGCAACAAGTAGTATAATGTTTCATAACAATTTTATTTTAATAGGTACATGTTCTTTAAGAGTATGTAGAAAAAATTGAAAATTGATCATATACGCATATGTGTATATTTTTCATTAGGTTGTTCCCCGTGGTTTGTCTTTCACCGATTACGTAGACAATTTCTTCATTTGGGATTGTAATTCTAAGTTATAACTTAACTTAACTTAGCTTCACGCTATATCCCTAGCGGGGTAGGCAGAGGGAACGGAGCGCCAAACGCTACGGTCTCGGCATACCTCGCCTCGTCCACTGTCATCAACCTCTTCATACATGCCCTCCGGGGGGATGCTTTTTACGTGACTTCCTCCAGTATCGTCGATACTGTGTTTCTGAAGGTCAACCGAGGTCTCCCCCTCCCTTTCTTACCACTCACTTTTCCTTCATAAATCTTTTTTACCATTCTTTCTTCACTTATTCGCTCGACGTGCCCTAACCACCTGAGCACGTTCTTTTTTGTTAGTTAACTCTAACTTATGTTTTATTTTATTTTGTATTTTTTAAGTCTCTCCTAAACAATTGTCTGTAGTTAGTATAAATATGTATATTGTTTAGTGTACAAATAATTACAACTATTGAGATAACATCCATTTTATTTATTATATAAGCGACAGTTACAACAAATGTTTTTTTCTAATAATCAATAAAAAAATACAAAATAAATAAAAAAATATGTTCTTGAAATTATTTTATTCTCTATAATTGTTATATTTTTTCTTAGAAAATAATCCAAAGAAAAAAACAAAAAAAAATATCCATTTCTATACTTTACCAACTCTATCGAAAAACGCATCAATATATCTTTGTACAGTGTGTAAATTCGGGTTCACTGTGTCGCCGATCGTTTTAACACTGCACCGCTAATTGGACACTTAAGGGTTTACTGGGCAAAGGTTTATCCGGGACGCGGAGTGACCGTCACGCATACTCTGATCTTACCGAACTCGTTAAAATAAAGAATTTAAATTTATCACATTTTACAAAAATATAATGAAAAACGATTCAAATTAAGATTCAACAAATCGTATGTAGTTTAAAGTTCGATTTCCGGAAACGTTAATGATTTTTTTTAAACTGATTTAGTTTTTGAGGCCAGTATTAGAGCAGGCTGTGGATACAATCTCCACTCGAGGAAATGATATATTTAATATTTTCTAATTAAATATTTAATGTCATTTATTCACTCTGAAAACAAGGCAAAGCGCGGTGTTGGATTCCGCGACTCAACACGCAATGCCCTAAATTCGGCGGAAAGTAGGGAACGGAACAATCTTAACACTAGTTACCCTAGTTCTACAAAGTGAAGTTGGGAATTTAATAGCAGGATACAGTGTGAAGTTGGGAATTTAATATTTTTTGGTAGCAAAGAGGAGATAAGAGAAAAGAGAAAGATGATAAAATTGCTAAGTACCTATTTATACGAGAGATATTGATACTTTGTAATTTCACGCATCAGTAAGTTAAGTAGAGGACACTTGTATACTTACTTACGTTTACCAGTGTCCCTCCAACTTGGAAGACAATGTAAGTTGGATGGCGGAACTCAACACCGCGCTTTGCCTTAGTACCAGAGAGCGATAGTGGAAGTACGTCATCCTCAACGTGGAAATCGAACAAATTAAATAAGTAATGTTTTTAAAAATGAACATTATTTAAAATTTAACCCGTTGCCTCTAGTATAGATTTATCAAAACAATTATTTCTATTTTATCGATTATAAAACGTAGCTAGGAGTTAAAACTTAACACTCTACATGGGAATGCTAATAGGATTACTATTAAATGCTAGTTGTTAAAAATTTACTATCGTCTATATTTGCTTTGAGTAATTACGTTCTTGGTATAAGTATCGAAATAAAATTTGAAAAGCTTTATGTTATAGTTATATCTAGTAGGTACAATAGGACATGAATGTTGATTGAAATTAGCTTTGGATTAGAATTAGGAATAAACATTATATATATATATATATATTATATACCTATGCGTGTGACTGTAACCGACAGGTTCTGGGTTCGAGCCCCAGTCGAGAAAATGAAATATTTAATATTTTCAATTAAAATATTTAGTGTTTCATTTCTTTGCTCTGGTAATAAGGCAAAGCGCGGCGTTGAGTTCCGCCACTCAACACGCAATGCCACAGTGTGGTGACACTAGGTCCCCGCTGTACGCCCAGAAATGTGGTAAAACCTAACCTAAACCTAACCTTAGTATAAAATAGCCTATAAAATAAAATTATAAATAGATTTAATTTACAATTTATCACCAAGTTATTATAATGATAGTTTAGTTAAAATTACACAGGCTCATGTTTCTTATTTTAAAAACATCATAGTAAAACAGGTCCTTCGATAATGGTTAAGTTGTACGACTCTCTGTCATGCAATACGTGAATTATGGCGACTTGTTGGGTGGGTCATTTTGGTGGCTTCAATTTTGAATTAGATTTCTGATTATTTAAACATTTTCTCAGCGTCACACTTTATGTCTCATATAACCTGAGATACTTCTATTTGTTTCCCACTTTCCGCCAAATTTCAAGCGGAAGAGTTGAATGGCACAGCACAACGCCGTGATTTGCCTTGTTTCTAGACTTAAACTCATTTGCTTAAAATAATCTGCACATAAATCAGTTTATTGTTTCTGGGGCTACAGAGCCACAGACAGACTTACAGACATGTAACACTCATAACACCCATATTTTTAAGTTGGAGCTTAAAGAAATTGAATGCCTTCGCATCATATTAACCACATTTATTCCATTATTTTTATAAAATCCAGGAAAAAATATTAGATCGAAGCCATCAACTTAAATTACTTTAAGTATTAAATGTAATTTACGTAATATAATTACCCTGTAGCGTCCTATAGGAAGTAAATAACCCTTCCTGTTTGAGCCGCGTCACCCTCAATTTGCAAAACAAATTAGCGTTACTTGACGACGCACCCCCGCTACGAATTTGCTGATATACACCGTGCTGTATTTCGTTTTGCCTTATGGGAAGTAAGTAAAATATTATGGAATTATTATTAATACATTTTACTTAAAAGGGCAAACTGAAATAGAAATAAGTACAAGGATTTTTGGATATATAGATTATAAATGATTTTAATTAAACGTGGCTTGTCATGGTGCAGCGGCACAAACGTGTGACTAAACGATAGGTTTTGGGTTCGATCGAATGAAATATTTAATATTACCAATTTTAATATTTAATATTCTCATTTCTTCGCTCTGGTAACACGGCAAACCGCGGCGTTGATTTCCGCCACTCAACAAGCAGTGCCCCAAATTTGGCGGATAGTGGGGAACGGAAGTGGAAGGGAGTGTCTTAGCACTAGGTTCCCAAGTTCCCTCTGCCTACCCTGCCTGGCCCGGGATCAGCGTGAAGCTGAAAATTTGAATTAAAGCTGTTTAAGTTAACTATGCTACACCATAAAGTTCTTGTAACATAAAAAAACAGTCAGTCTTAACAGAAATTTGGGACGTATATACTCATTTTGTAAAAAATAAAAAATACAGATATAGGTCTATAGTAGAACTTTTATGTTATTAAGAAATAGATTTATTGTATGATAATAGATGAGGGTATATCCTAATTTATTAAGATACTCTTTTTTAATGTTCTTTGCTTCACGCTGAACTACACAGGGTAACGTGGGCCAAGGGTACCTGGGAATCTAGTGTTAAGATACTCAGGCATTACGTGTTAATTGCGAAACTTAATGCCACACTTTGACTTGTTACCAAAGTGAATAAAGGAAAATATTAAATGTTATATTTGACAATTTTCAATTCCTCAAGTGTTTTGGTTTTTGTTGTGACACGCTTGTGCCCTTGCACCACAATATGCCTTTCTTACTTTCCTAAACAATAATAGATTAGTATTAATTTTAAACTAGTAAAGTCTATGACACCTTGTTTTATTTATAAGAAAAAAATTGATAGTACAAACAAAACATAACGCTGAAATTCAAATTTATATATTTTTATAAATCTTTAAAAAACAAACGCGAAATAAGTACTTAAATATTATTGTATACTATTAAAAAGTTTCACTAAAATAACTTTTGAAAGCTTCACTTTTAGTATATAATAGGCATCTATGGCTATAGATATACAATTACCAAATTACTCCAATCCTGTATGGAGCTCGTTAGGTCTCGAACAGTGACTAATGGCCAGGGTATCAGTGACCGAATATAGATTACATCTAGTCATTGTTATATGTTCATAGCTGCATGTTATGTAATGAATATTATTCTATTGTAGTTGGTATTCTTTCTCTCAACTTCACGCTGTATCCCGCACATGGCAGGGTAGGCAGAGGGAACATGGGAACCTAGTGTTAAGACACTCCATTCCACTTTTGTTCCCAGTGTTTTATAATTTCATGTAATTTCATGGATATGTCAGGGTAACTTAGGAACTTGGTGAATTATATCTAATACCTAGATTCAGTAAGAAGACAAAGTGTGGTGACTACCGTCCCCAATGTCAATGTCTCTAAGCGATAATTTGGAAACGGATTGTTTTAACTTTTTTGAAGATTCCCCCTGTCTACCTTGCTTTATGCGAGAAGCAAAAATCTAAATTGTAACATTTTTTATTCCAATAAACTTTAGCAAGCACTTTTGAGCCGTCGAATACCCACAGCTAACCACGGCCTCGGAAGACAGTTCTGTTGAGGAAAGCCGGAAAGGAACTCACTAAGAAAACATTCCAAACTCTACCGCTATAATAACCATAAGTGTCAGACAACATCTAAACAAATGTGTATAATGGTGCCGAAATCACGAAACGCAAGAGATAAAGCTCGGTGATATATTGATGGGAACCCCGTGGAAAACCACAGCTGCGCGTTTTGATAACTTCGCGCTAATGTCTTCACAGATTATAAGTAAATAGCTTTTCTAGCTTGAGACACAAATTTAGATTGTTACAGAGGTATTATTATTTCATATATGTATATATATATATATATATATATATATATATATATATATATATATATATATATATATATATATATATATATATATATATATATATATATATATATATATATATATATATATATATATATATATATATATATGAAATAATAATACCTCTGTAACAATACACGCTATATCAGCGTACAGCAGGGTAGCCAGAGAGAAAGGTGCGCCGAACGCTGATCTCAGTATATCTCTTAGTCCTCGTCCTCAACTATCATAGATCCCTAAGGGGGGTATCTACTGTTGATTTTTAACGTCGTCCTCCTGCCTCTTTTCATTCTCATAAATCTTTTTTATCATTCTTCCATTTCTGATTCGATCCTTTTAACACCTTGAATTTCATGAATACCGTGACATCATCGCTAGTACATACAGCTTATCCGCAATGGTTGTATACCATTCTGTGTATACAACCATTGCGGATTAGCTGTATGTATATACCTACAATTGAGTAATTAATAAAGAATATTCCTTATTCAATTTTAAAAAACATATAGGAAATACAAAATTAAAAGCTAGTGAACAAAGTTGGGCTTATTTCCAAAAGAGCTTACCAATGAAAGAAAAAAAACGACTTTTATTAAAAAGTCCAAAAGAGCACCAAGTGAGGAAATAAAATAAAATTAAAAACATGTTAATTATTATAATAAGTACTAAGATCATGTACAAATTATACATTGTACATAACATATGATTAATGAAATTTAATTTATATTTATTTACATATTTACCGGAACTTAATTTACTACCAGAAATGATAAGAATTGATAAGGATCATAATTAATTTGTCAGTGATCGTGGTTCACGACAAACGTGTATATATTTATATTTATTTATGAAACGTGTAGTATCAACACTGTCATTTTTTTTTCTTGGATATTAGAACAAGATTGATTAGATTTCATTTTTATAAACGGATGTTGTTGCTAACTTTCAAAATAAAGTGTCTTATCGGTTATTTTTGAGTTTCTTTCTGCCTGTATAGTGTTAATATGCAGGAAAAAGTGTATTTTGGGATTATGCGTCATATTGGAAAATCCCTAATAGGTAATACATTAAAAATTAGGGTTCACATTTTTAGGGCGATGGAAACTAATCCTGAGGATACACGTGTCCTTTGTGTTTGAATTACGGTGATGAACTGATGGTCATCACATCCAATTTCCTCCAAAGATACAGATTAAATTAAGATTTCTCCCAAGATAGTATTTCTAAAATGATGATACAGAGACTTTACTCAATTAAAGATATGCATATTTAATGAAGATAATAGCTAACCTATTGTCATAAAAAATAAAGAGCTTTGTTATTGTGATTAAACAAGTTATAAATAGACGTAGTTATTTATATTCATAATCGAACCGACTCTCCTTTCGATTCTCAAAATGGTACATATAAATAAATATATGTGAAATTATTAAATATTATAATGTCATTATATATCATTAAATTTTATAATGAAAGCGATGGACGTGGCGCAAGGAAACCAAAGTCTAAGGCGATAATTGTAAATCTCGATAATAAAATATATTTCTTTTTCATTCTCTAATAAGATAAGACACGGCGTTGAGTTATGCCAGTCAACCCGCAACATTTCGAAGTCGTGCAAAAAACAGACAAAGGAGTGATTTGAAATGTCAATAATCAACTTAGTGTTCAGCAAAAAAAACTTTAAAAAAGTAAAAAAAAAATGTACTACCAACCTATCTATCATATCTACCAACCCTTCCAATTAAGTACAGCACATAACGGGTCACAGAGTAATATTTGCCGAGACAAAGCATGATTAACAATCACCCCCACGACTAATAAACGTTGTAATTGAGATATTTGCGTTCCGTCCCCTTCCTATTTGAGCAAAGATTCAAATTTAGTCAACCAAAATGCTGAGACGCCATTTCATCATTCATAATCAGTTATTTTGGGTGAAGGATTGTTGGTACGTACATATATAATGTGAATTATTTACAAGTGATGCTATTGCTAGGGGCCAATGCCTTAATGAAATATTTATAAGGTTTGAGCTTGCTGTGTGTTGAAATCATTATGTTAGGTAAAGGAAACTATGGAATTTAAAGTGGTGAGATGATCGTTGTCTATTTCAAAAGGGGTTAGTGAATCCGATTTTATATGAAGCCTCATTATCATATAGGGCACAAGTATATATTTATTAATTATGTTTTAAAATTTGATAAGTATTTCTGCGTAAATTAAATTATCTTACTACTTATATACCTACTATTTTTAAAACATAAACGGTTTTCCAGTAAGATATCAGACTGTATATTGATTATGTTTATTATATTTAATACTAACTCTTCATTTCTTTATTAGATATTTGTGTTAGATGATCAAGTGCGACTGTTATGGGTTCGATCCCTGAGAATGAAATATTTGATTTTTTTTTTCTTCACCCTGGTAAATTGAATTTCAATTAATTCCACCAATTAAAACGCAATGCGTCCACAATTCAGCGGAAAGGGAGGAACAGAAGTGTGATGATGAGAACGGACTGCACTAAAATTATTTAATTTTTCTTTCTTTATTTCTCTTTACTTGTTCTGTTTTTATATTTCTTTAGTTATCCCGTTATCTACGGGATACATAGTATAACTATGATATGAGATCTTTGATTTTGACCCATTTTTAATACATTTTGAATAAAAATCTTTAACCGAATTAAAAGCTTGTACTTACTTTTATATTTTTTTGAGTAGTCTATCTATGACCTCGGACTACCGTAATGTTCGGAATGTACATATATACGTGATTTATCTAGTTAAGGAGTTTAATATAAAATTATTTTATATCAAAAAAATGTTTCCACAATAATATATATTACACAGCTACATCTAATAAATTCAACAATAAAATAACAAGCTTATTTTCCTTGAAATAATGTGTACGACGTACGTCCATAAATACAAAATACGCAATCAAGTAGGTGTGAACGCCGTCTCGGTGTGCCAGCGCTGTAATAAACGTAAATTTGTTTTCAATTTGATTGTTTGATCATTGTAAATAGTAAAATCAATTATACACTGTCATCGATATTGTTATGTTTATATGTTACATACATATACTAAACTAGTCATTCGTTTATGGCTTCGCCCGCTGGAATAACGTTATTATTATTTTTTTCAGTTTCACGTAGTATTACACGGGGTTAGTTAGGATAGGCAGAGGAAACTTGATAACCAGTGGTTAGACACTCCGTTCAGTTCCTCACTTTTCGCCAAATATGAGGAATTACGCGTAGCGAAACTGAACGTCGCCTTGTTACCATAGCAAAGACATAAACTCACTCACTCACTCAGCTTCACGCTGTACCCATGGCAGGGTTAGACAGAGGGAACTTGGGAACCTAGTGTTAAAACACTCCGTTCCACTTCCATTCCCCAATTTTAGCGGAATTTGAAGTGTTGACTTGCATTGAGTGATGAGTGGCGGAACTCAATGCTGCGCTTTGCCTTGTTTCAATTTATAGCCTCAGTGGATTCACTAAGGTTATAATTTGAAATATTTAATATTACCATTGACCTGATAATGTGACTACATTAAGGTTAAATAAGATATATTTTAAAGTAACAACAACGTTGCGTGACCACTAGCCAAACTGTCACTGTCTAGGTACATTATATTATTATTGCAACTTTATTTTATTTCTATAAGAATAGGTCATAAATTTAATAATAAATTTAAAGGTAGAGTATATAAAAGGAAAATTCTCATATAAAGATTACAACTTTATCCTTTTTTTCGACTTATTCAGCGCGGCGTTGAGTTTCGCCACTCAATATACTATGTTTCGAACAATCGGTTGTAAGTGGTATTACTGCTCTGCCGAGAAAAGCGTCACACTGCATAATTGAATGTTAAGTCACTAGGTTCAAATCTGAAAAAGAATACTGTTACTTTGAAAGTAACAAAAATATTAGAACTTACGAATTTATGTTTAATATATTAAAATTAATTATTAATTTAAATTTTTTAAATGTCTATACATGAAATATATATTAAAAAGGGAAATGCTTATTAATGTAATAACTAGAGCCAGAGCCTAAAATAGTGATTTGCCAAATCCATTGGTGTGTGCATTGGTACGCACTAATCTTAGAAACGACTTACCAGATTAAGATGCAGTTTTCACTATTATATTATGACAACCACCTCTTAACATTTAGTGTTTGTTTTATATAAATTGATTAAAAAATAAAAAAGATATGCCAATTTAAAATATTAAGACCGACAAATTTTGCTTCAAAATATTTATTCATTTAACTGAAATTTTAGTTATGTATAGATATTTTCTTAAAAGTAATAAGATTAAATAATTAAAACAGTGTAATTCAAGCGGGCGAAGCCACGGGCAGGTCGCTAGTAGGTATATAATATATGTATATGCTATCGTTATAATTCATAAACGTAGCTATGAGCTTACACACTTCGCGTGACCGCTCGAGCAGCTGTCATTGGGACACGACTCGTTCGACCATCCGCCCGTCCCTACATAAAAATAATAGACAATTTTATATTTAAGATTGTTCTTACTTTTTTATATATTTTTTTAAGTTTTTCTGCTATAGAATCTTGAACCCATAACACATTATACTGATTATAATAATCTAGCTATGATTCTACTAAATTTTAAAATGACGTGTTTGATTTGTAGCTAAAATTGTTATTGTTTACTTTAAGAATTTATCGATCAAGTTACTTTAGGAAGTAGTAGTATATAGTAAATATTAAATTACCAAGAACCTTTTTAAAACCAATTCTCATTTCTACTGGTTCATTAAAAAAAACTAGTCTAAATGCTTATTATAATCCATGAAAAAATAAACACTGGATATTTAAATTTCTTCACAATATAAAAAAAAAAGATTAAACATAAAACCATACTACAATAAAATTGCCACTCGTACGTGAAACGTTTTGAAATCGCTTAAAAGGCTGTCATTTTAGTTCGTACCCAGTTATTACCACTCAGCACCCCTACAGGTGACGTTTAAAAAAAATTAACACGCCTACTTTTATTTCTTCTAGTTGACAGTTGACACAATGGTGTACAAGGGCCCAAAGGGTTACAGGGGAGGGTAATTGGCATGGGCGCTGTATATAAACGGAAATAACGTACTTGTGATGTAAAATGGCGACTGGCGTCATGTTTTATTGAAGACTTTATTCGTTGATTATTTACAGCTTAGGTTTTGTGGTTTGATAAGTTGAGTTTTTTTTTTCAGCTTCACACTGTATCTTTCACATTGGTATGCAGAGGGAACTTGGAAACCTAGTGATTAAACACTCTGTTACGTTCCCCACTTATATTAAGATTTTACATATAAAATTGCTGAGTTGGTTAGTTGGTTTTCATACGTTTTATTATATAAAAAAATATACTTATATATTTTTAGCGTATATTTACTGTACCTACTAAGAATGTTTTAGTGTTGCTTACGTATAAAATTTTACAAAATGTAGGTATACTTACTTACAGTATTTGCTAGGTATTCTTTCTCACGTCATGTAACTAAGAAATAATAAAATAGTTTCATACTGTAAGAATTCAATTTGTAGTTTAATTATTATACTTAAAATAATAGAACTACTTTACAGCACCAGCTCTAATAATTATATATGCGTAAATTCATACTTAAGAATTGATCACAATAGATGGTAGTACTCTTAAAATTTATGTCATGTTGATATTAATATCATATGTACATTTTAATTAATCAAATTCTAAAAAAAATACATAGATAGTAAACTTAAATTTAAAAAGCGTATAAAAATTCTGATCGAAGCAGGTTAACGTACCTACATGTAAATTTTTATACGCTTTTTAAATTTAAGTTTAGTATTTTCTGTCCTAAGTGTCGAATAATAGTAAAAATATTACATATATAAGTAGATAAAAAATATACAGTTGTTAAATTAATCTAAATTTAGGAACATCTAGATATAACAATTGGACTATAGCTTCGACTACATAAAATATTGTAAACACTTATCGCGTGATCTGAATACGTGTAACGTCGACAATATCGAAAATTGTCGAATAAAAGGATAACCATCCACTTCAATAAATAAGATAGTATAGCTTTTAAGACTTTAATAATTATATATATATATATATATATATATATATATATATATATATATATATATATATATATATATATATATATATATATATATATATATATATATATATATATATATATATATATATATATATATATATATATATATATATGTTTATATACTTGTATATACTCATACAGACCCACACATGTATATATCGAGCCAATTGTTGAGGAAGATTTTAGGCTGGGTACATATATTAATTAAATCACGTTAATAATTGCGGTGTAACCACAATTCTAAGTTATATGGCCACAGGAATGTAGCTTATTTTTAGCCGTGTGATTCCGGCTTAGAATAGGATCACCCTGGTCCTGATGGTGACCTGTACGCTCGTTTGCCCTGTCTTATCCATAAAAAAAAAGCTGCAAGTAAAATCTAGCTTACATTTTACAGTTTGACAGTTTATGTTTTTTTATTGGTAAGTAAAATGAAAATAGTACAAAAAATATTACATGACATAGTTTTTAAATCTGTTGTAAACTTACTTTTTATACTTTTTTAAATAAACCATGTTCTTATAGTTTCGTTCCTTTTAAAACTTATGCCATTTTTTAATTGTAAAACATATCTAACCAATATGCAATATTATATGGACAATGAGCTTAAAGTTAATGTGACAAATTAAGGTAAATTGACGTGCAATGTGGTTTTTGATTCTCAATTAGCGGTCAGCTTTCGTTATCGAAGCGTCATTTGGTACTCTTGCGGTTTTCCTCTCTCGAATGTCGCGCTTATAACGTTAAGTGGATTTTCATAGCATATGGTGTGCTGATGCCTTTAGTTAGATTATATTTGTTTATGTATGTATATTTTAATCATTAAGAAAAAAAAATACATTTTGACCGTATTCGCGCAGCGGCATTGTCTACAAGCGTGAAGGTTGTGGCTTCGATTTCTACGTGAACAAATGAATTATTCTTTCGCTATTACAAAATAAGAAAAAGTATGACAGAACAAGTTTTAACATTTGGGTAGAAATTATAGAACGGAGAGAAGATACACATACACATACACTTTTTAATTCTTATATCGAAGTAAGTATAAACAAAAAATACGCTACTATGCTCTCTCACTCTCATCTCTCAGCTTCACGCTGTATCCCGCACTAGGCAGGGTAGGCAGAGGGAATGGAAGTGAAACCTAGTGTTATGACACTCCGTTCCACTTCCGTTCCCCACTTTCCGCCGAATTTGAGGCATTGCGTGTTGAGTGGCGGAACTCAACGCCGCGCTTTGCCTTATTACCAGAGCAAAGAAATGAAACATTAAATATTTAAATTGAAAATATTAAATATTTCATTTCCTCGACTGGGGATCGAACCCAGAACCTGTCGGTTACAGTCACACTCTTGTGCCGCTGCGCCACGACAGGCCTCAAACCGCTACTATGCCATACTTATTTTAAAAAATAATCAATTTCTCTATATATTTATATTTTCATTCTATGCTACAAATTACCATCTTGCAGTGGCGGCCATTATGGATTAACAACAATATTGATTTTATGTAGTTTCATTGACATCAGAACTAAAATTGTAATGGAAGTTTCAGTTTAATCAGACACTTTGAAAAGGGTCAAATTGAGGTTCTAAGATTGACAGCAAGTCAAATAAGACTTCATAAACATAAATTCACATCTGTCGAGGCGCAGAGGCACAAACGTGCGACTGTAAAAGCGACAGGTTGTGGATTCTGTCGCCACTCGATGAAACACAATATTATTTTTTTCTACTTCTTTTTTCTTATAACAAGGCAAAGCGAGATGTTGAATTTCGCCACTCATCACGTTATGTTTCCAATTTGACGATAAGTTGGTAATAGAAATATTTTGATATGAACAGAGTGTCTTAACACTAAATTCTCCAGTTCCTTCAAGCTACTCTACCATAAACGGGATAGATCGTAAAGCTGTTCTACTACTTACCTTACCTTACCTTAAAAATGATAAATAACAAAAAAGTCCAAGATACGTGTAAAACATTTGAACACATAAATAAAAACGATATTATTACAACATACTAAGTGACGGTCATGCAAACGAGCGGCTCATGAAACAATTACCGGCGAAAACTGTAATTTTCCGGCAAATTTGCATAATTGCTGACAAACCGCAGCGCTGGGGGCGGCCGTCGTCGCGTCGGGTGACAATTGCCCGACACTCTTTTATAATGTTTACGTTTTCAATTAATGTCGTCATGTTACTCAACTTGGGTAATAAATCTTACACGTTGTATGAACAATGTAGGAAGTGAACATTGAATTTTTTATGTAAATATTTTTTATTATGGGTATTTTTTCATATTTTTATTTTATTTATAGCTAATTTATTGTTTTAATTTAATTATCCTACAATTACTATCGTATAACACGTTATCATGTATATGTCTAGAACTAAATATAACATACTTACTTATGCCATTTGCTTATTTTTTATTTTTTAATAAAATACGTATGAAAATTTTGAAATAACTAATTATCTATACATAACTACCCAATAATTTCAACATTCAAATGGAAATGAAGAATAAAATAATTAGTGTAGGTACTTGATACTAATCACGTACAGGTAAGCCGTCATAAGGTGCGTTCACACGTGCCCCGCACGCGGCGACATCGCGACAAGGTGACAATTAATCAACTGTCGCCACACCGTCGCCGAACGCCCTTTCTCGCGTAAATTGCTCTATTATAGAGAAAATTACTTGTTACTTTGTACTGGTGAATTTTTTTTTATTATTTACATATTTATATGTTGTTTTGTTAAATTTGGTTCATAAAATATTATTTAAAAATAATAATAATTATTATTAATTACACGAGTGATTTAAACTAATTAAATAAGTAGTGAGCTGCTATATATAACTATTCTAAATCACGTTAATTTAGAGATAAATAAAGCAAATGGTATGTTGATTTATGAACGCTATATTTACAATGGCGTTTAAAACATGAAAAATATCAATATTTTTATTAAAATACATCTGTTACAAGTGAGGATCATTTGAATAGCCATAAATCGATATAATATGACCCTTCACAATAGGCTATTAACAATATCAGCAGATGCGCGCGACACCTGAGCGGAACGATGCACTAAGTCATGTTTCGCTTATTTAATATTTCGGGCTCGACACTTAAGTCTTACTTTTTACAGTTGTTGTATTTGAATGTAAGATTAAATGAAATAATGTAATGTTAATGATAAGTATCATTAAAAAAATGATATAAAGCGAAAATCAATGATAAAATCTTAATTTTTTTAGTATCCGAATGAATATTAGAATCATTTACTTACTGTTCTTAATTTATAATTAGTAAAAATATTAAGAGCAAATTTAGAAAAAATAACGCTGTTGTGATACAGCGTTTATAGTAAAAAACTGAAATAACCAATAATAAAAAAAATATACCACTAAGAAACTGTAAACTACAAAAGAAGCGGAAACATTGACAACAAAGAACCTTAAAAATTAAGGACAATCCTTTTTGCTCTAAATCATCAATCGATAACACGATGACTAAGTTAATAATACGAATAAAAAACAGAAGGGACCGTTAGACGCATTAATATTATATAACATACCCCATTTTAATTCCCTTTTTATACGCTGACAACACTGGTTTTCAATTGTCACGCCTCGTTCACAGGAAAATAAACGAGATACGTAGATTTAAATTAAAAGATTTTGATTTCGGATGAAAGCTACAAGTAAAAAGAAATAAATAATAAATTTACTTTCGCCTATGAGAAAATTCTGTTTATTTTTGCTAATTGCCAGATGTTATTATAAATAATTGATTGTTTATCTTTATATATTACCTACTATATAACACATTGAAATTAAGTTACCTGCATAATTATTACATAATTCTATACCAAAAATTCTAATATTATTAAAAAAACACTTTCTTATTACCAATAGGTACCTATATTTTTTTTTACTTAAATAGACAAAAATTATTAACTTTTTTAACTTAAAACATCCCTTTATACACTCTTTTAAGAAAAGGATGTGTTTCATATTAATTTTTTGTTTCGTTTTGTCATCAAGGTCCCAACATAATCGAATTTCCGTCAAACAATATGGGTTGAAATTGGTTCTTTTATTGATGTTCTTTATATGGTTGAAGGGGAATCGAATGTGTCAGCACCAAAAACGCTACGTTGTTATCATTAATGTAACAAAACAACGTTTCTATTATTAATAATTCTCACACACGTTGGCACCTATCTTTTTCCATGAAATTGATAGAGCGTCAATCAAAAATATCTTTCAGATTTTCTTAAATTATGTTCCCGCAAGAATAAACTCTCGTCTACGTAGTGTATTTTTTCATGTAAACCAAATAAATAAATAATGATAATGAAATCATTAAAAATAAATTATTTTCATTATTTCGTTTTATATTATTAACAAGACATAGTGCGGCGTTGAGTTCCGCTACTCAATACGTAATATCTTAAAAGTAGCAAAAACTTTTTCTATTAGGTTGGAATTTTTCCACTATTCTCAGTGGAGATGGAGTATTTTTACACTAGATTTTGTTGCCTATCCTTTTATAGTTTTACTGAAAACATAATGATACTAAGTAAAGAAAAAAACTTAAATAAAGGAAGGCCTAAGGAAGGATAATAAGTTAAACTTCCTAAAATTAATTGATCATTTTTCTCATTATATAAGTATACAGCGTTCATTATAACTTAGAATTCCCTGCAAATTATTTTACACACATACCAAAAACATATCTTAATAAAATACCCCAAAACAAAAAAAAAACCAAAATATCAAAAAGTAAAATGTAACGCAGGAGTCTAAGACCCGTGCATTCCCGACTACCGCCTGTGGCCGAAACAAGCGCATAATTACAGAGATCACATTTACGAATGTAAATGCGTCGGAGTGTGTCCGCTCATAAATCATGTTGCGGTCATCTGCCGCCCGCGGCGCTGACGACGACGGTCGACGGTCGACGCGGTGACGCCGGCCAGTGTATGCAGGCCCTTAGGATATGTTGCGAACATGGAAATGGTGTTTTATGAAAATAAATATTTGTTAAATAATTAACAAAAAATTATAATACATAATTAGATAAGACTATACTTTGTTTTCTATATACATAATGGTATTGGGAATGGTATTGATATATGTATATACAAGGAAGTTAATTGAAAGCTTATTTTTTTCTCTTAAAAAATCTATTCATACTTATAATATTGAAAAATTTTCGTGTTAAAAATGTAATCTCTTTTTTAATATTATTTCTCGTTTTTAAGCTTTATTGGGGGAAATAGAAGTGTAGACACTACGTCACCCATTAAGACGCTTTCATTACACACTTCCTGCTGAATTTAGGCAATTCATATTGGGCGGTGGAACTCAACGCTGCGCTTTACTTTGTTGTTAGAGAGAAGAAATAAAATTTATAAATGTTATTCCCTAGAGTGGAACTCGAACTCACAATCGCCTTGCTTACAGTCGTACTTTTGTGCCCACAATGGATTCCTTTTAGCCAAAGGCTAGAAACTATTATTATTTTCAATAAAAAATATATTTGTACATATCCGCCTTGGTTATACTTTTAAATTTCATCTATAGGCACTGTGATCCGTTCCGAACTTTCCGCCAAATTTGAGACATTGCCTTGTATTATTGTATATCATTTCTCGTAGTTTCTTTTATTGCGTTGCTGGTTACATAAAGCACTGCGTTATGTTACGTTGCTCAACAGGTAATATATAAAAAAGAACTAAGATATAAGTAGAAATTATACTTATTCAATTGCCCATCAAAAATATTAAAAACAAAAAAAAATATTAAAATTATAATAAAATGTGAAATGACCTTATCCATGCCAAGTTACACTGGGTGGAGTTTCAAATGTGTATCAACTGAGCGCTTTGTTCATTTTTTCTGAATCGCGGCGCGACTGACAGATGTATGTAGTGTTGCCATGTGTTTTATATCCCTATAAAAGCCTACTTAAAGATTAATATTTGGTGGAAATTTTGATAAATAGATCCCAACGTCCTTACCGTTCCGAGTTATAATCTGTTTGTATAAATAAATACAACTTTTTATTTTATTTTCTAGTTCGTTGTATTTTTTCCGGTACAGTCGGAAATAATGCAAGTTGATTTAAATATGCACTTTTGGGGTGACTTTAAATTTTTTTTATATACAACATAATTATGCATATACTATTTACTCAGCTTCACGCTGTATCCTGCACATGGCAGGGTAGGCAGAGGGAACTTGGGAACCTTGTGCTAAGACACACGCTGCGTTTTGCCTTGCAGGTACTAGAGCGAAGAAATGAAAACATTAAATATTTCAATTGAAAATATTAAATATATATACAATTTCATTTACATATTTAGTTAGTTAGGTACTGTATACTTAAGTTTATTATATTTTTCTTTAATTAACCGAAAAAAATATTCTAGAATTACAAGTAAATAAAGAAAAGAGTGACAGGGACAGTCATTGTTATCCACAGGCAAAACACATATGTTCACCGCAATAAATATATAATTCATTTATACGCATATTTAATGCATTTATCATTATCAATTTAAAAACGTCGAAATTTTTGTCATTCTTGTCATTTGCTTTCAAGATGTCGTATACCGTTGTAAAAATTCAATTTTAACTCATTAAATTCGTTTCTTTTTATTATATCGCTGAATCATTTTCTCGAAACTGTCAACACTGACCGCATTCGATGCGAGACCTTTTACAAAGTAAAAATAAATAAAAAATGTAATGTCGGCGCTACACGATACATTGAAGATTGTGTTCTGAGAAGGTGGTTATCGTTATCACAGATCTCGGTATGATAATAATCAATTTCTCTGATTATAATGTTTTAGTATTAGAAATGATAAGCTTCTGCGCGCAAAGTTTTTTTACTATCCTATTATGGGTTCGGTGCCCACTCGAAGAAATGAAATATTTGTTATTTTCATTCTTACTTTCTTCGTTACAATGACAAGGCAAAGCGCGGCGTTGAGTTCCGCCATTATACATGTATTGCCTCAACGACGGATAGTGGGGAACGGAAGTATCTTAACAATAGGTTCCCAAGTTTCCTTCCTCTATCTACCCTGTCGGGATACAGCATAAAGCGAGAGAGGTACTAGTCTGTGACAGTAAACGCTTCAACTATGGGTTCAAGTAATTCGGGAGAATCAATTATTAATAAAATCATTCATATAAAAAAAAAACATTTTAATTATGTTTAACTAAAATAGGTATAGTTATATTTATAAGTACCTGCCTATAGGCTAGTCCCATGCCACCACCATGGGTTATGTCATCACCGCGTTCAATCTGATAACTGCAGGCAATAATTGAATTCAATTCTGACTTATTTATTCCTTCCATACAGATACCATCTTATTTGTCCAATTCCTACCACGATTGCCTCAAACGGAATCGAACCTTAGTAGCACGTGAAAGAGGTTATTTTTGAGATGTAATAATGAAATATTTGTTGAAATTCAATTTTATAATACTATGTTCAAAATACGAATTTGGTCAGGCGGGTGTTGTAAACTCACTTGATTCATAACAAACGTTTATACTTCTGTATTGAAAAAAAATACCTTTTATCATTGGTTTAAGGTTGAAATTGATATAATTGTAGCCCAGTTACAATAACTTGTTAAAAGAAATGACAATCAGCGTGAAGGTTGTGGCCTTTTTAGTGTTCTATAGTTGGTTATTTACGAAGTCAGACACATCTGCCTTTAAATGATTAGTTTTATGAATAGATAGTCAAAGATAGGGCTAAAAGTAGGTGAGAATTTAATTTTAGTTAAGTAAGGTACTATAGGTATAAAAGTATTAATAAAATTTCATAACTCGATTAGTATAGATAATCTATAGATATTTTAAAAGAAACTCTTTTAACCGGATTAATCACGTAGGTATACTCAATGGTAAACATTTTTGGGAAACCCGACGTTTACGCGATTAATCCGGTTAAAAGAATTTCATTTAAAATATGTAACAATCGCGAAAATCAAAGACATTATTAATCTATAGATATTAACAAATTGAGTCATGCTGAAAAAAATTGCATCCTTTTGCGGCATACCATAAGGTGTTAATTGTTAAGATACTCAGTTATCGAATTACGAACTTGGGAACCTAAGTTAAGGCATCTCGTTCCAATTGAGACACTTTTATTTCCGACTATCGGTCTTTTCGCCTTGTTATCAGGGTGAAGAAATGAAATTATTAAATATTTAATTTTTCCGCATGGGGATTGAACACATAACCAATCGCGTAACATACATAGGTACATGCTTGTGTCCCTGAGCCACAACAGGCCCCAGACCTAGTAACTAGATATACATATAGATATATATTTTAAATAGAAAAAAAAAACCTTAAAAGGCTTAACAAATATACATTTTGTAAATGAACATTTTCAACGAACTGTGAGGGTCTTTATGCCTACTAGTTTATACTAGATACTACTATTCTTTACTATAGTAGTTTACTGCATTTCCTCTGCACTGTCGTGATAGACGCAGCCAATCGGCTTTATTGGTCAGTTTTATTGCTTACAATGGGCTTTCTTACACCGTTATATCTTTCAAGCGTTATAATTATTTTAGTTTATATGAATCTATGTAGATTCTCATTCTGGTAGTTTATTCGCACTTGCGTTTAAATATCTATAGTATCCTTGAATAAGTCATCTTTTCAGTACAAAAATATTTTTTCAATTATAACCTTAGTTGATAAGATGTTCCTGAGATGTGATGTGATGAATGAGCACATTCACATATTTAGGTACCTAGATATAGACTAATATAGAAGTATAGATATAAAAACATTATTTTAGTTAAATGTTGCTAATGTGTGATTTGGATGAATCTCTGTAACTATCATTGGCTTATGGCAAAACGACGCAAGTCACTTGTTTCTAACGTGTCTACAGGTTTTTTGTAGAATTTAAAAATATAAATAAAAAAGGAATGATAAAAAATCATGCAACTAAATCTAATGCAATAGGACGATTTTATGCTCAGTTTCACGCTTCATCTCGCACATGGCAGGGTAGGCAGAGGGAATCTGGGAACATAGTGATAAGACACTCCGTTCCACTTCCTTTCCCAACTTTCCGTCGAATTCGAGGCCATAATATTTTGAACAAAAAAAATATCAATTTTATTACAATTTTATTTTATGGTTAATAGGAACATAATTACCTCGTCAACGACATTTTTAGATAGCTATTTAAACTGAAGATAAAAAAATTAAAATACGTTAATTTCACAAAGCTGGACGTTAGGTTCCGCACGAGTCGAAAAGGAGTTTAACCTCACTTTAACCTTTAACATTAGGCTATATAAAAACAACGACAATGTATCTTGATACCTAACGGTGTAACAACCATAGGTACTAACAGCCTTTCAACCATTTTGCGTATTCTTCAACTATAATGAAATAATAAAAAAAACAACTAATAAAGACCAAATTAAAAATATATATAATTGATCAAGTAAAAAGTAATTAGTTTTGTACGATTGTATCAGTTTATGTGTTTCGATAACACAGTGAGCTGTCGTTAAATCGTAATGTTTATTAGTCGGCGGACGTACGCGTCTCGATTCTCGATGAATCGATGTATCGAGTTTAATTTCATTACTCGATAGAAGCTTTTACGACAACACTATTTAGTTGCAAGGACGTGAGGACTTTTCTGTGAACGGAAATTAAATTTATCTAAACGATCGTTTATTATTTCTTTATTTTAGTATAAGTATTATAGTAATAGATATACATACATTATTTTTCTTCTTGCTGAGTCCCTAGGCATTGCTTGTTGAGTATTGGCACTCAACGTTGAGTTTTGTCAACTTACCAGAGCGAAGAAATGAAAATATCATATGATTAAGTCCCTTGAACAGGAATGGAACCCACGACCGTCGCTTTTACAGTCACACAAATGACTTGAGGACATGTGACCTCGAGTCACGTTGTTCATTGTCAACATACGGTGGATTTTATACTCCATTTAGTATTATATATCTTCTATATATATTTTATTAACTCTACAGATGTAGTTTAAACACATTAGTTTTTTTATTTTTAAAATATTACAAACGTATTAATATTAACTAGCTTCTTAGATATTAGGACAAATTTCCAAAAATCATCCTTAAAAAAAATTATATAGGTATATTACTTTAAAACGTTCATGCCTTAACTATAGATAACATATATTTTATTTAGTACTATATTTACTGTACATATTGTAATAAATAATAACCCTTATTTTGATTTACGAGTAAGTAGGGCCGTGCATCGAAACGGGGTTACAAGAGACAATCAGAGGCAGCTGCATGGATCGATACAGCGCCCGAACCAGGTGATTCTAATGTACGCAGACCCTCCCCCACCCTAGTTTATATACGACCACGATCCAAAAGCGGCTTCGCCCGCTCGAATCGCAGTGTTTTATTTATTAATAATCTGTTTAATTTACTATTAATAGGTATATTACAAAAAAAAAGTCGTTGACTTTCTTATTCTAATAACATTCTCAATTTTAAGATAATATATTGATAAGTAACGATTTTGTAACAATTTTGAGACAATAAATATTTTAATTGACTACTCTATAATTCACATACCTTAGTTATTGTTTGTTTCAATAATAAAACAAACACTTAATCATGAAGCAAGATTGCCAAAATAGAATAGTGAAAACTGCATTACAACCTGATTAGCCTGATTTTTGAGATTAGCGCGTACAAACGCACATACGAACAAGATTAGATTGGACAGTAAAATTATCTTCTTCCATGTCATATATCTTCTATGTACAGACAGTGTTCAGTTACGGATTTATTATAAATACTTACCTATAGGCTAGCGAATTGAAAGCGGCTTCGCCCGCTTTACTTATTGTTAGATATAATATAAGTAAATCAAACACACAAAATCTTTCCTTAAGTGTTATTCTATGCTATAAGCTTAAAGCTTATTTATTATGCTAATGGACCTAAGAGCTTAACTTGTTTATGTAAAGTTTCATCTAAATTTGTTCAGTACTATATTTTAAATACACTTACAAAAAAAAAGGTATGTGGAGATACCTACTTATATTACGTACGCACCTACTCTTGCTTAAAATTATATTATGATCATTACAGTTAAAAATATTAATTTTAATTTATTTTATTTTAAAACTTTTTCTGATTTTTTTTATCAGTTTCACGGTGTATTCCGCTCGCTACTTTCCACCTAGTTTGAGGCATTGCGTGTCGACTTGATAGATAACGGAACTCTTGCATTGTTGCCAGAGGGATGGAATTAAAATATTAAATATTTTATTTCCTGGAGTGCGGATCGAATCCACGACCTATTGATTACAGTCTGTCGCTTTTGCCCCTGCGCCACGACATACTTATCTAAGATCCAAGTAATAGATATAATTTTCAATATTAGATCTAAATAATTCTTTATTTTTTTTACAGTTGCTGTAAAATTATGAACCAATAAACCCCTTATAAATACGAAAGTCCCAAAAGAAATGCACAAGCCCCGCCCACTCGGTGACAAAACAAACCAATCAGCGATGTCGCAAGACGCCCGCGACACAACCGGCCAATGGGGGGCGTCGCACGCGTCCAATGACATCGGTTGACATTTGACAATATAGTACGCCTTGGTACGCGGTTGGTAGCTTTTTATGGAACAGCTGTTTGTTTTTGTTGAAAGGAATTTTAATTGTAATAAGGCAAAGCGCGGCGTTGAGTTCCGCCACTCCACACGCAATGCCTCAAATTCGGCGGAAAGTGGGGAACGGAAGTGGAACGGAGTGTCATAACACTAAGTTTCACTTCCGTTCCCTCTGCCTACCCTGCCTAGTGCGGGATACAGCGTGAAGCTGAAAAAAAAGAAAAAAAAAAAAAAAAAAAAGAATTTAAATTGTTGAAATTAATGTAATTTAGATCGTTGGTTGTTGGTTCACATCTTATTGGGGGAAAATATATAATTTTTCATGACCTCGTGGCGCAGTGGCTCACTATCTGACTGTGAAAGTGTAGTCAATACAACTAGTTCGGCAACTTTCCACTATCGTGGCTCAGTCGTAATATAGGAACAACAATAACCTAATTGAATGCTAATGTTGTAGGTACTTCGAATTCGCTTGAGGGGAACAACTATTTATACTAATAAGTAAAATTAGGTACCTACATTTTATATTAATGAATGGGAAAAAGTTTTAAAACACCTTTTTATATAGGTATTCATATAATTCAACTTTTTAAAAATTTTTCTAAAGTAAAATAATTTAAAAGTCATAGTACCTACCTAAATATAATTTAAACGTAGCAGCACTCCGGAATCCTAGTCTTTGAAGGCCACCAAGGTACAATGTCCTAGATACATTCGGAAAAGTGCGAGTTCGAATCTCGCTTTTAATTTTTTAGACATTTTCTAAACTTTTATAGAGTTGTTTTTACCATTAAATAGTGAAGTGGTTGAAAAAAATAATAAAAAGGGGTCTCTTATAAGATTCCTATTGAGGTAGGTAGACAGGTAGGTACGTATCTACTAGGTACCTACTATTGGAGTCTGGTACAGCTAGTCTAATATAGGTGTGTAAGGTATTTCGCTCATTTGGTGCATCAATGACACTTGCATAATGATGCACTTTAAAAATATTACTGGAGACGCTATCGATCAAACTTAAAAAATATATTTTGTATTAAATTACAATAGAATAAAAAATATATAAAATTTGGTAATTAGTATATTTTAAGTAACTACAGGCCTGTCGTGGCGCAGCGGCACATGTGTGTGACTGTAAACGATAAGTTGTGTTTTCGATCCCCAGTCGAAGAAATAAAATATTTAATATTTTAAAATTAAATATTTAATGTTTTCATTTCTTCGTTCTGATTACAAGGCAAAGCGCGGCGTTGAGTTCCGCCACTCAAAATGCAATATTCTCATGAAAAGTTTTCAATTGGTTCAATTCTCGTTACGTTTAATTTTTTATTACGTTTCTTTAATGAAAAACTTCACTACAGCTTAATTATGTAGAACACTTGGTTGGTTTTTAAGCTTCACGCTGTGCCTTAGGTATATAGCAGGACCGTAGGATAGGCAGAGGGAAGCTTAAAACCTCAACGTAACTTAACTTAGCTTCACGCTATTTCCCTAACGGGGTAGGCAGAGACAACGGAGCGCCAAACGTTACAGTGTTCTATGGTTCTATGGTACGCTACTAGTTCCGCCACTAGACACTCAATACTTAAAAATTCGGGTACAGAAATTTCTTGATTAGAACGGAATATCTTAACAATAGCTTGAAACGTAGTGTTAAGATATTCCGTTCTCATCAAACTCGACATCGATACCTGTCTCATCAAACAAGGCAATGAGAATATGAAATATTTTATTTTTTCGAATAGCGATCGAACAATCTGTCTCGTTTACACACTTGTGACCGTGCTACATAAGTCAAGCCGCAAATTGTTGTACATGCCTAAACATTTTATCTATCTTAAGTATATGTGTAAAATTTTTATATAATTACTCTCAGCTTTACGTCGTACTTGGCAGGGTAGACAGAGGGAACTTGGGAATCTAGTGTTAAGACACTCCGTTCCGCAATGGCGGAATTCGTCGCCACGCTTCACCTTGTTAACAGAGCGAAGAAATGAGAATATTAAATATTTAAATTAAAAATATTAATTATTTCATTTCCTCGAGTGGGGATCGAACCCACAACCTATGACGTTAACAGTTATTTCCTTTTGCCTATATATATTATATGTTATTAAAAATATCTATTCACCCCTTAAATCCTTACCGACTGTCACTCGACGCTCGATCATCTTATGTTATTACTTGGCGCCATCTGGTGCCAAATTGTTAGACCATGACAGTGCATTTGACGAAAGATACGGCTGTTACGTGAGTACAATAGTGGTGTGCTTTTTATTATTATTTTAGATTGTTTTTTTATTTATTATAAGTCTCTTGGAAGTCTTCTAAACAGGTATGACATTGGACTTTGGGGCTTTTTTGATTGGCTCACCTCTTCAGTGTTTATTCTATATACTTACTTATACTTACTCATACTTGTTTATTTAAATTATAGTGACTTAAACTGAGTTAGATATTTTTGTTATCTTGGAAAATACGAAGGTGTGGAAATAACAAAACTTCTTACAAAATAAAATTTAAGCTTTAAGAATCATAAATGTAATGTAATGGCATACATGGCACTAATAGGTTTCATCTAGTGTACCAAAGGTACCAAAAAAAAGAAGCTTTTTTTGTCGTTAAAGTCGGTTAAAGATCAATATTAACTTTTGATTATAAATACTATACCACCAGTGATTGTTGACATTACTTTGTCACACGTGATAGTCCCGTGAAAGCAGAAAAAATATATATAATAGGTACGTAAATATTTGAAGTGCTGTGACTGTCATAGTGCCGGAGATGATTTTCGTTAATGGTCTCCAAGTAAAAAGAAAAGAAAAGTTTACCAACATCTTAAGAGATTACTTTGCTGTTGGATCAAAAACCAGATGTAGAAGTCAGTGTTACTTGCGACAGTACTTATCTATTGTAAGGAGGTTTCTCACTCTGGAAGTATTTGTTGTTTAATAGTATAAGAATGTTGTTTTGTAAGTATTATAATAGAGTATGTATGTACTTGCTTATCTCTAATTTATGTCGTATAGGCGGGACAGTGGAGCACTATTTATAACACCAATGTCACGTACAATGCAGAAGATACGATAGAGATCGGTTAGTTAAATAACAACGAAATTAAATTTGACAGACTTTATTTCTCAGGTACTTGCCGTGTACATACATGAAAAGTTAGGCGAAGGAAACTTGGGAGCTCAGTGTTAAGACGCCGTCGTTCGTATCAAGATACTTCCGTTTCCCACTTTCACGACAAGCCACATTTAAAAGCTTTAAGTTAATTATAGCAAAATTTTAATTTACTTTTTGACGTTTAACCGTTACCAACATATCATAAAATATACATAAATGAGCATAAGTAAGTACAGTTAAAGCGTACCTACAGCATATTCTTGACGCGAGCATCGAAAAAGTCATTTCATGCAAAATTAAATACCGTCCCCGCGTTTTACTGACAGCCGTGTGAGGACAGGCCGTTTATTAACTTTTTTTAATGACAACGTGTATTTAAGTCTAATTTAAAGTTAGTTTTACTTAAAATATGTTTTTTTTTGTAGGGGAAAAAGGCATTTGTAGAAGATTAAGCCCGTTGTGGCGCAGGGACACAGGATACAATCGTGCGATTGTAACGTGACAGGTTGTGGGTTCGATCCCCATTTGAAGATACGTAATGTTTATTATTTTTATTTTCTTTGCTTTGGTAACAAGGCAAATAACGGCGCAGCGTTCCACCACTCAATACGCAATGCCTAAATTTAGCGGAAAGTGGGAAACGGAGAGTCTTAAGTCAATAGTTTCCTAAGTTCCTTTTGATCCAGCGTGAAGCTTTTAATACAGAAGATATATATAAAAATAAGTTCGAAAAAAGCACTGTCATCCTTTTGAAATTGTTTCGGGACAGATTTTTTGTCATTCTATATGTAACGTATCACAGGCTTAATGATACAATAAAAAAATGTATGACTTCGCCTTATTATTATTTTTTTGTTATTTGAATTGTTGTTTGTAGATGCTTTAGTCATGTGTTCGATTCCCGCGTATTCTTTTTTGTGGTTTCTTATTAGATATGAAATACTTATAGGAATTAATATTTATAAACGCTTAAAATTTCAAATTTGGCATGAATAAACAGCGCATTTAATGGTGTTAATATTAAGAATTATTCAATAACAATCGATAAAATATATTTTATATATAAACCTACCTACGTAAATATCCATTTTACTGAGAATTGAAGCTGTTCCACGCGTTTTTCTGCCGTTGATAATAACCATTTTTTTATCTACGCCGCGATGATATCTGCCTATATGTACATTTATTACCTACTTTACATATCCACACTACTAGCTACACATTCTATTATAAAATCTAACCTGGATTTAGGTAACCATGATGGCAGCGGGTTCGAATCCCTCGAAATATGCAAAATTATTTAATGTTATTCTAACTCTCAATATTCTACCTTTATCCCGGAAAGACAAAACGCGGCGTTAAGTTTCATGATGTTTGATATAAAATGAAGTGTAATATCTTTTAATTTCTATAATACGTACGTATATGAAGGAGACACGTAACACAAAAAAAGAAACAAGTTTAGGCACTCTTAAATGAAATCAAAACTTAACATGTCGTATATGCTTTTACACAGCCGCTATCACAAAAAGCGTCAAACAAAGCGGCTCATCAAGAAGAATGATCATCCAAAAGGTTTTTTGTATCAATGACGATGACACCACAGAATGTGTGGACACCAACACTATTGTCACGTCGCAATTATTACTATAATAACGGCCGGTGAAACGTCTTTGTGACAGACGTCTTGAAATACAAAAAAGTATAGTAATTTTGATTGTTTTTTTCCTATCAGCGTTACACTGTATCCCGCAGGCATCTCCTGGTAGGCAGAGCGAAGTTGGTAACCTGGTGTTGGGATACAGCGTTCCCATTATGACACCTCCGTTCCCCTCTTTCCACTGGATTTGAGCGGCGGCAGATGTCAACGTCGCCACTTTGCCTTATTACCAGAGTGGAAGATATGAAAATGTTGAATATTTCATTTGCACCAGTCCGCCGGGCCTAGTCTCTTTTGACTCTTACATTTTATATTATGTCATGAAGATAAAACATTGTTAATTAAAAAATATACAAGAAAGTTATTCTTACATAATTGAACGATACAGGTTTTAGTGATACATCACTTTGTATGACAGTAAATTTAGTGTTACAACATTCTGTTCCTCATTTCCCGCCCAATCAAGATGGTCTATAGTGCCATAACTAAGAAGCTATGAGCGAAGTTTTTTTCGCCTTACTTGTTTACCAGAGCGAAGAAAATGAAAATAATAAATATTTCATTTCCTCCAGTGAGGATCGAATTCACAACAATTTGTAGTGCTTACAGTCGTACGTTTATGCCCCCGCAGCACGACAGGCCAAAAGAGCAATTAATAAAGCAATTATAATATTTAATAATAAAAAAAAAAGAAATTATACAAATAAAAATTTTTTTTTTTGCTTATATTATATATTTCTTTTTCTGGCTTCACGATATACTATAATATATGTACATATACTTACCTGACTACAGAGGCACGCGGAGGGAAATTAGTCTTGAAAGGCATACCTTAACATCTTCCTTCACCTTAACATCTTCCTTCTAGTAAAGAAAAGAAACCTGTATACTTAATTCACGAAGTGAGAGTAGAATCCTCGACCGTTGTGTTTACAATCAGACGTTTTACCACTGCGTTATGACGGATTGGTTTTTGATTATCATTTACCATATTATTTATACCTAGGCTTATTACAACATCTGACCTTTAGCCCTATATGTTAAGGCATTATTAATGCTTCTTATTATATATTTTATTATATTCTATTTCAAGTCACTTGTCCTCTTTATTTATTAAATATTAATTTAAAATTTACACAGCACCTAAAATAAAATTCAACTTATCAAAAGTACCTACTTAATATATAGAAACATATAAGAAAAACGAACCACTCATAGCTATAGCAAATCGATTGATAAAAAAAACCAGAACACCTGTCAGAAGGACCTTTAAAGTTCAAAAGCGCCGACACAGACTAAAAACTTAATCGATTTAGTGTATCGATGTAACGTGGATCGTTTATCCGATATCTCGGTGTCACCCGTAACTAATCGAGTATCGGACAATGGAATTTCTTCATCAACGACAAAAACGCAAATATGCTGAGGCAAAATATGAGATTGTAGATTGCGTGCTATTCATAATGTTGTGTACAGGGTGTTTGGTTAGTGGTGTTTTTTTTTTATTTTGTTGTTATATATGTATCTTCTGTATAACTAAACTAAGTGTTTTGTAAAATTTTAACCATTTCAGATTTTTTATGTACGGAATAAAACTTATGTTGATCTTTATTAATAAATAATTAATATATTTTCTTTTATCTTCTTCTTTCTTAGCGATCTTTCAGAGGGAACTTTGGAACCTAGTGTCAATACACTCCGTTCCGTTCCCCACCTTTCGAGTAAATTAAAGTATTGTATGTAGAGTCGCGGAACTCAACGCCGCACTTTGCATTGTTACTAGAGCGAAAAAATAAAAACATTAATTTGAAAATATTAAATATATGTGATTTCCTCGACTGGGGATCAAAAACCTGTTGCGTTTACACTCACATACTTTTGCCACTACACCACGACAGGCCTGATATATTTTAACGTAAATAAATGCCATGTGAATGTTGGATTTTAATCTTATTGATTTATTTTTTTATAGGTTCACGATATATACTACCCATAGTAGGGTAAACTGAACATGGAAACCTTAACCCTAGGGTTAGCTCACTATTCCCTATCAAGACATTTCCAATATCCATTTTCGTCCAAATCTTAAGGCACTGTGTGTTCAGTGGCAAAATTCAAAGTCTTTTGCCTCGATAACAGAATAAAATGTTAAAAATAGTTAATATTTAATTCTTTTGACCAGGATTGAACCCACTACCGTTGTCAGTCCCTGCATACCTTCAACTCCATCAAAAACAAATAATAATTTTATAATAATATTTTACAGCATCTTTAATAATAATTAACATAAGACAGCCTATATACGCGTCGTGTCCAGCTAGCCAGCGGGCGAGGGCGTTTAGTGCGCTCGCCAGCGGGGCGCGGGCGCCGGCGCAACCTTTGTGTTCCATTCAACCTTCCTCTCCGTCCCAACGAGATGACTGATTGTGAGAGAATTTTGATTAATTTTGTGATTTATTTTTTAGAACACCCTAAATTAGTTTTCTAGTTTGAGTTTAGTTTTACAAAATGTTAAGTCAGATATTTCGTTGAAAGATAGATATTTCGTTGTAGGTATGGCCATATTTGTATAGCAAAGTTTTTACCACTGTTACATTATCAGAACATAATATTTGTAATAGGTCCAAAAATCATACTCTGACATATATATATATATATATATATATATATATATATATATATATATATATATATATATATATATATATATATATATATATATATATATATATATATATATATATATATATATAAATATATATATAAGTACATGTAAAAAGAAAAGAGAAAGACAGAAAGAGTGAGTTGTATATCGCTATCTCTCTATCTCTCTGATATTTCATCGCCTTCCCCTGAGTAACATTGTAAGTATGATGCCTATAGTTATTTCGAATAAATATCCATAAATCCAGAACTATTACGAAAAAACAAACATATCTGAGGGTATCTTCATACTTTGCATACTAATTAAGAAAAGTCTACTTAGTACTTATGAAAAAAGAAAAGTATTTAAGATACTTTTTAAAGGATTTATATATATACTTAAAACACTACTAAAAACAGCTGCTCCAGGTATAAAAATTGTATCCAACTAATTATTAATTACATACATGAGATGATATTCAACTTTTAAAAAGAAACGCATTTCCTTATGAAAATGATATAAAAAAGCACAACCTGGTCACCCAACACCGGTGAAAGCTTGCTTTTAGCGTGACAGCGCGACAGCGTGACATTTTGACACGGACGTCCGTCTGAAACGGTTAATTTAGATTGTGGGTGGCTGTAGATTGACGATACGAGTTCACTGCGCTTTATTTTGCATAAGGAGAATAATGTATTGTAGACCACGTGGCTTCGTACCTTATGAAGATTGGAAATTATACTAAAATTGTTTTGTTACCAAAGCGAAGAAATGAAAATGTGTAATATTTATTTTGAAAATATTTTTTTTATTCGAGTAGGGATTGAACTCACGACCTGTCGCGTTACAGTCACACGTTTGTATCCGTGCACCTTCGTGACTTTTTGTTTATTACGATCACTCAAAGACCTAAGGTATGAATTAACGAGCTTAGTAAAAGATCAGATTTTCTGCAATATAGTTTTAGTTGTATCTTTCTCATACATAGATGCGTATTTGTTCACTGTATTCCCCACATAGCAGGGTAAGCGGAGGAAACTTGGGAACCTAGATGTTATGACTTCCCGCGAAATTTAATTGAATGGCGCATTTCATTGCATTTAAATATTAAATATTATATTTGCTTAAGTGGGAATAAAACCAACTATTGTGACGTTTACAGCCTCACGTTTGTGCCCCTGTGCCACGACTGACTACCAAATAAATATATTATAGAAAATTACATTCGTGTAGCAAAGACGATTTTCATGAAATACAATCCTATAGATATATTTTTTGGCTATAAACATAGACATAAGAAACGCAAAGATACAATCAATTTTAGTAGCATTTTAAATAAGATTGAAAACGTTATAAGTAGATGTTATCCCAACTAAATGAAAGGAAGTTTATTACTAATAATAAGAAAATCATAATTTTAGAGAGGCCCGGAAACGATTAGAAAAACAAAGCGATACTGGCCCCGCCCGCAGTCTGACTTAGCTTACGCGTAGGGTTCCCACGTTTAGTTGTTGTGGCCATGAAGCAGTTTTGTCATTATGAATATCATTATTTTAATTAAATATAATGATTGTCTAAAAAAAATATTGTGGACTTTAGGATGTTAATGATGTAAATTTTTTATACTTTTGTATTGTAATTCTAGTGGTATTTTTGGTGTAGCAAACTTATAGTTAAATTAATTGGCTTCAATATAGAAGCATTTGACATTAATTTTTAGTTATCAAAAAATAATATAAAGCTATAGAAGCGAAATTTTATAATTTAACTTTTCAAGAGGGCCTTCCTCTACCGGGAGCCCTCGGTTGACCTTCGAAAACACTGTATCGTCGATACTGGAGGAAGGTCAGGTAAAAGGCATGAGGACCCCCGGAGGTCAGGTATGAAGAGCTTGATGACAGTGGACGAGGCGAAAGAGGTATGCCGAGACCGCAGCGTTTGGCGCTCAGTTCTCTCTGCCTACCCCGCTAGGGATATAGCGTGAAGCTAAGTAAGTAAGTAACTTCTCAACAATATTTAATGGCTTCAAAAACTAAAATAACACGAGAAATCGTTTAATACATTTTATTTATTTGACATAAAATGAAATTAATTACTTGCCTAAGAAGAAGAAGAATAAAAGAAGCAGAGTATAAAATTAAACAAACAATTATGAGAAACAAAATTCATAATGAATAAATTTCTCTGCAAAATGAGAAATAATAAATGAGGTCGTGGATCAGAGGCAAAAATGTGTGACTATAAACGACAGGTTCTGGTATTATTCTTCGCTTAGGTAACAAGGCAAAACGCGGCGTTGAGTTTCGTCACTCAACATGCAATGCCCCAAATTTGTCAGAAAGTGGGAACAAAAATGGAACGGAGTGTCATAACACTAGGTTCCCAAGTTCCCTCTGTCTACCCTGCCATGAGCGGGATATAGCGTGAAGCCGATAAAAAAGAAATGATTAAACAATATATACAATTAAATTCTCATAACAATATCTCTAATATACAAAAACCTAAGTCACTCTACACATATAAGTCGATGGGCGTCACTGAGGCTGCTCAGTCGATTATTGAGTCTTGCTTATTATAATTTAATGTTTGACGCCGGGACTGTCCGCCGTTACCGCTATAATGAGCAATACTAATGACGAAATGTGTAAATAAATTAGCGGGTGTGGCCGTTTGTCTTAATTGCTTTGGGAAATTTTCCTTTATTTTTGTAATGTAATGTTCTTTTGATAATTGTTGATAGGTACTGGCTTAAGTAAGTACAGATCATTTTACTGAATAGGTAATCTAAATATGCAGAGAAACTGAACTGAAGACATTGTGAAACTCAACGCCGCGAATCCATCGCCTTCGCGCTGAGCCACGATATAGGTATATCTAGGTAAAGTTTCATATAGAGGCGCTTTTTTCATTGTTGAAAGTAAATTTACTGTTTTTGAACGTATTTAAAAATATTTTTATTTTCACTTTTCGATTTTTATAAAATTATTTAAATTTAAAATATGATACAATCAGATTGGCAACATTGTTATGGCATGTGGTACTATTTAAGTTACACGTGAAAATGTTTATTTACACTGGAAACATCGTAATTTCTAGGCAATATGTTATTACAGCAAGTAACATTAAGTAATAGGTAAATAGAAGTAGGCGCAGCATCCCTTATTTGAAACAAATAAATATAAAAGTAAATAAATATATGTATAAAGGTGATTATAGCACTTGAAAAAAAAATATTTAATAGAATAATATTACCCTATTGTTTAAACTTTAAATAGGTGTGTCAAATTCTACGAAAATTAACGCCGAAGCTTTGAATGAGTGACAGATTCTAGACATGTTTCAAAGAAATGTCTTCTTTGAACTATTTCAAAAGCCGTTTCTTTTTGTCATATGATTTTAAAAATTAATATAAGCATGCCGCGTTCGGTTCAGTACTGTCTAGTACTTAGCTACACGCTATATGTAGGCAGAGGAAACATGGGAACCCAGTGTTAAGACACTCTGTTCCACTTCCGTTCTCCACTTTTCGCCAAATTTGAGGCATTGCAGTGTTGAGTGGCGAAACTCAACGCCGCTCCTTAAGTGGGGATATAACGAACGACGTTTTCTCTGTATACCTCATATAACTGAGAAGGCAAACAAAAATCAAGATATTACGTAGGTATTAAGTGATGGAACTCAACGCCGTGCTTAAATACAGGAAATTAATGAAAATAAAAATTGTAAATCTTAATGAGCGGAAGTCGATCATCTACAATGTACCAAATCATAACCATCGTCAACTAAGCTTTTAATATAAAACACTTACCGGACGTGAAATGTCTATGGCCTAATAGGTTGTTATCAAGTGCCGCTATATATAGACAACTTGTCGTACAGATTTATTGATAGAGATACTGGAAGAGATAGAAAAGTAAGCTTTTGCGTGTTGATTCGCCTTTTTGAATAAATTGAAATAATTAAAAGTACACAACACACAATTCTCTCAAGTTCTCCTATTCCTAAATTTTTCTTTGTTAGAAGTAACAAGGAGCGAAGACTGTCGTAATATAGCTTAAGCTTTCTTCATTAGATGGATTTTTTGATAAAAAAAATATTTTAATAAAGATTTATGAAGGAAAAGTTGTGGTAAGAGAGATATTAAAGATTAAGACCTCAGTTAACCTTCGAGAACTTAGTATCTATGATATTGAATTACGGTCGGGTAAAAATATACGGATCCCCGGAGAACATAGGTTAATGACTGTGGACGCGTTGAAAGAGATATGCTGAGAACGTAGCTCTTGGCGTACCGTTCTCTCTGGCTACTCCGCTAGGGATATATAATATATAAGATTTTCTCTGAATTTAATAACAAGCTGAAATACAGTATGTTAATATTAAGAAGTTACCCACAGTTGTTTTCATTTTTGTTCAAAATAAAGAAATATTAAATATTTGTTATTCTATAAAACGAAACATAAATGATTACCAAAAACTCTATTCGTTAATATTGATTATCTTATTTATTTGTCAGCTTTACGCTGTCTCCCAAAGAGTAGGCAGAGGAAAAAAACTTTATGTTGTGACACTGTTCCGTTCCTTAATATTAGCCAAATTTGTGGCATCGCGTGTTGAGTGGCGAGGCTCAACGCCGCGCTTTGTCTTTTTCCCAGAGCGTATAAATAAAAATTTGTATTTAAAAATATTAAATTTATAGGTATATAAATTAAATTCGGTTAATCTACTATCTCTAGCTCCTTGTATTGAACAGTGCGGCCGCGGGCATATTTATTTATTTTTACCGAAATAGACCGAACGGTCGTCGAGTGCGTCCGATTTTATAGAAACTCTGAGCAATTTCACTGGAATCCGATGCGTGTTTTATGTCTTAATGTAGTCGTTCGAGCGTTTCAAACATTTACGTTTACATAATATGTATATGTATAAGAGAGGTACCTATTATCGAAAATTTTCTGAATGTTTTTCCATTCAAGACATACTCTAAGTATCATATGTAAAAAGTGCTGGTGTTTAATGTCCATTAAATACTAATTGATATATCTGTGTACATAAAGGAGCGACTACATCTAATTGTATTTAAAAAAATAATTATTATTTTTTATATATTTGATATATAATTCTACGTTTATTGCTGGCGGAGGATGGATGAAGGGCATCAAGATTTGCTTTGACTTTTTTTGCCTCACACTGTATCCCGCACATCCAAAAAATTGGCCGTACAGACGGAGGAAACCTAGTGAAACGATTCTCCGTACCCATTAAGACACTCCTCACTTTCCGCCGAATTAGCTTACGTGTTGCGTTGTGAAACTCAATGCTGCGAACTTTACCTTATTACCAAAGCAAAGACATGAAAAGATTACATACCTAACTTCCTCGAGTGAGGATCGAACTGACAACCCGTCATGTTTACATCACGCTTGCGCCTCTGCTACACAAAAGGCCTCAAAAGGAGAACTTTAAGGTTAATTTCTTATAAAAAAAAACTATGTTACTATACTTAAAAAAAAACCTATGTATATTAGTTAAACTGCGTAATATCCTTATATATTTGTCTATAAAAACTATAAAGACAGAATAATTTATCACTACATTCTCCATACTCAACACCAGACACTGTACTATCGATAGACATTCGCTATAATTTCACGTGTAATTCTAAAACCGCTGTATATGATTAAAGTAGGTCACCGCAGCTTCCGCGCTGACTTTAGCTAGCTAAAAGCTCGCCTCGACGGATTTACGGCCATTTAATTCGACTAGATATATAGCCTATAGAGAGCTTTATGGCTTTGCTATAGGATTTTAGTTGGCGTCGTCTAGTTCCCGATCGATTCTGAATTTTGCTTTTCTAGTAGGTAATTACTTTTTTAGAGTGCGCTGAGAATAGCATGTGTTGTCATTACTAATGTTTGTGTAATATGTGGTAAAAAAATATTTATGACGAATCGAAAAGATACGCAGGGCTGTCCTGATACAGAGACACAAGGGTGGCATTGTGAAAGCGACCGGTTGTGGGCTCGATTTCCACTTGAGGAAATAAAATAATTAATATTTTCACCCCCTCACTCTGATCTGATCTCAAATTCGGAGTAAAGTGAGGAACAGAGTGAACTAGGTTCCCAAGCTTACTTCTGCCTCCCCTGCCATAAGCGTGATAAAACGTGAAGCAAAAAAAAATGAAACACTGAACAAACTTGAAGATATGGGGACATCGTGTCGAAAAGAAGTTAACAATATAAACACTATCTGGTTTAGTATTTGAACCAATAATCATAGCATTTGCCGTGTGATTAAATTAGTTAAGATGGCAAATTTAATTATGAATCACCGTTGATAGCTTATATTTATTTAATTGGATTCAATAGCACTGTCGTGCTCATATAGTTTTATGTCTACGACTATAATTAAGAACATTCACTCAGCTTCACGCTGTATCCTGCACATGGCAGGGTAGGCAGAGAGAAATTTGGAGCCTAGTGTTACACTTTGTTCCACTTCTATTCCCCATTTTCCGACGAATTTTGAGGCACAGCGTGTTGAGTGGCGGAATTCAACGCCGCGTTTTACCTTGTACTAGAGCGAAGAAATGAAAACAATAAATATTTAAATTTGAAAACATTAATCATTTCATTTCGTCTAGTGGGGATCGAACCCACAAACCATCGGTTACAGTCAGGACAGGTAGGTAAGGTTACATATTGTAAGTAAATCACTCAAGTTCAGCATACGTCTGAGTTATATGGATAATATATATTCTTTTGCATGCCAAAATAACATTTTTCACTCCGTAACTATCGTTATATGTGAGTTTTCTTAAGTATTTCTTGTAAATAACTATGCAACTTGAATTTCGTCACACGACAGTCTATTGTTTCATTTGCATGCACTAACAATTATGATTAACGTTAATGTGACTATCTTTTTTGCTAGTAATAAAATCACAGTTATTAGCCATTACAATGTTACAATATTTTCTGACTCGAGAGTTTTCTTTTATCCATTTACCCAACGTTATATTAAACATGTAGCTAATCTGTATTTTTTCACTTTTAATACTGTATGTTCACAGTTGATATTTTAATAACAAATCGAAATTATCTTTGGGACTCTAATAATAAAACAAGATATAAAACTACAACACTTTAGACAGAAAACGGTTATAAAATTATAATTTGTTATTAAAAACAAGCGCCCTAACGTCCACCCATCACACAAGTCATAGGTAGGTAAAATATATATTTTTACAAACACTCATTTGCCATATATCACTGATAATATCGATTTTAATACGAGAATATAAAGTTCAAATTTAATTAATTTTTAGAATCGATATTTCATAAAAATTGTTCAGCACCGCCCATTTGGGACTCGAAATTAGGGCCTTCGTGTAGATGTCACGGTGATAGAAAGCGGCTATTAATTTTAATACAGAGACACTGTTGTTTTTACTGAAAGCAAGAACAATTTGATTATGTTTCTTTATTAATACTGTTGTAATATATAAAATAAATTTACAATACGGCCGTGGGGATGTAGGTTCAAATCTCAATAATTTGGACAGTGCATGGGAATCACTTTAGAGTCCCTGTGCGTACTCTGCTTCCTCTTGTATCCAAGATGTAGAGTTAAGCCAATTTCGGATACCAATCTACTTAAGCTTACTGAAAGCTATTCATTGTTTAGTTACAAAGGCCTAGTCCTCGACTAGCCTGTCGTGGCAAGGCGGCACAAACGTGTGACTGTAACTGACAGGTTGTGGGTTCGATCCCCACCCGAGGAAATGAAATATTTAATATTATCAATTTAAATATTTAATATTTTCATATCATCGCCCTGGTACAAGGCAAAACACGGCGTTGAGTTCGGCCACTCAACATCCATGATTCAAGTTCGGCGGAAAGTGGGGTACGGAAGAGATACAAAGAGTTAATACTAGGTTTCTAAGTTCCCTCTGCCTACCATTTGCAGGATACAGCGTGAAACTGAGTGAGAGATTGAGTTACAGCGACTATAGTAAAAAAAACTTAATTAGAACTTTACATAAAAAATACAAACTGTTTTTATCTACTAATTGTAATAAATATTTTTTTTTTCAATTCTTGTTTGTTACTTTGATATTTCTCCATAAACTTTTAATTAACAAAACTCCCTATAATTTCACGTTTCACATTCATAAATTCATATTATCTTAGTTGCCAGCAGCTAAACTAATTGCCAGTATACCTTTTTTAAGGACAAACGACGAATGGAGTTAGGTCCTCAGTTTAATTTAGGGTCCAGACGAAAATAAAAAAGTAACTACAGTGTCCCGCCTATACAACGATTCAGGGAAAAATCTATTTAATATTCGCTCCTAAATTATAACTTTTTGCCATCCGTTCATATTTGAATATATGCTGAGTTTTGGCCTCTTTAATGTAGATTAAGGGGAAAGGTATTTTGTAAATGTGAATAAGTAAATCTGTGGTTTGTTTTTGTAATATGAATTAGGTATTTCCGTAATGGTAATATTATATAAGCGATATAATGAAGATAATATATAATCTTTGCATTTTTTAAAAAATAGTATAACAAATATCATATCCTAAAATTCTCATTCTTCTTCTCTAGTAACAAGGCAAAGTGCGTCGTTGAATTCCGCCACTCAGCACGCAATTACTCAAATTGGGAGAAAAGTGTGGAATGGAACGGAGTGTCTTAACACTAAGTTTCCAAGTTCCCTCTACCTACCTCCTCTACCTACCTTGATATCGCGGAATACAGTGTGAATCTAAAAAAAAATAAAAATAGGTACATCCTGTAAGTACAGACTGTATTTAATACATTATAAATATTATAATACTTTCACGTTAAGTTATTTTTTATTACAAATAAATAATAAAAAAAAAACACAAATATAAAATAAAACTTAGGTAGGTACAGCCAACACTAATTAAACACAGTTACAAAATTAGAAAAAGCACTTTAAATATGGCGTCGCCACCGGAAACTGCGTCACGTCGGGCCAATTGTTTTTGAAATTCGAACGTCTCGTTCAGTGTTTACAGCGGAAAGCACGCGCTTGGCGCCAAAACTCTGTCGCCATTTGCAAATGACAATGTTGCTGAACTGCAAATAGAAGTTTTGAGAAATTTCAAGTTTTCAGTTTTGAATACGTCGTATATTTTTAATCACATTATTTAAAAAAAAATGGCGTTAATATAGTGACCATATTTGGTCGAATAATTATTCTAGACAATAAAAGGACTAATTAATCATTTAAAATTCTAAATATGGCGGTATTACTAGAAAATATTCAGAATATTTTCTAGTAATAACGCCTTATTACATAGGTAAGTACATTTTTTTAACCAGAACATAACAATAGCAAATAAATACAACAATAACAGATATATTTATATAGATTCAGATATTTAACATAAACGGATGCCTATAGGTAAATAAGTAGCTTTTGTTCTGACACAAAATTATCTTATTTATACATCGCGTGCCTAATTACATGTAAATGTATGAGCCAATAAACATAATTGTCGGTATTATAATGACTCGTTGCAACCTTTTATAATTGCTTAATTAAGTATTTAAGTACACCAAAACTTATTTTCAACACTATATTAACTTTTAGTGCTGTAATAAGAAAAAAGACAAAAAATATAATAGTAAATACCTACTTATATAGTTTTTAATTTACGATAAAAGGACGTAGTAGCGAAGCGGCAGCGTCAAACCCGGAGTGGTGTAACCTGACAGTTGTGAGTTCGATTCTCCATTCGAGGAAATGAAATATTTGCATTTCCTCGTTCTGGTAATAAACATTTTACAATTGTGTTTACGTTTTACAACTCTACGAACTCTTGAAAATTAAATAAAAATGTGTTGAAATTTAGATATGATGTATTATTTTACATTTAATGGTGATCGGCTACACGGTGTATCCCGCGCATGGCAGGCTAGGCAGAGGGAACTGGGGAACCTAGTGTTTAGACACTCCGTTCCACTTCTATTCTCAACTTTCCGCCGAATTTAAAGCATTGCATGTTGAGTGGCGGAACCCAACGCTGTGTTTTGCCTTGTACCAGTGCGAAGAAATGAAAACATTAAATATTGAATTAAAAAATATTAAATATTGAAATTGAAAATATTAAATATTTCATTTCCTCGAGTGGGGATCGAACTCACAATCTGTTGGTTACAGGCACACGTTTGTGCCGCTGCGCCACGACAGGCCTCGATCAATTTAATGATAAGTTTAGGAAAATCAATAAAATATCAAATTGATCTCAGATAAAGATTTGAAAAATTAAGTAATTTACCATAAATCACCGTTCAAACACTGTGCAAGTAACAGCAAATAAAATTGACTTAACTCCTTATCAGAATATTTGTTTCTTTCACACTGTATTACGTACATAGCAGGGAAGTCAGAGGGAAACGTAGTGTAATAGTTACCAACTTTCCATTTGGACACAACGCAAGTTGAGTGACGGAACTCAACATCACACTTTACTTCGTTACCAAAGCGACGAAATAAAAGAAGGTAATATTTTAGTTCTTCGATTGGATATCTTCAACCAGTCACATTTACAGCCACACGCTTCTGCCACTGAGCCACGACTGGCCTGACAATTTAAAGATAACTTATTTTTTTTAAGATAACTCTTCCTATATCTCCCATATAACAAATCAATATTAAATAAAAACTGATTTCAATCAGCTATCACCTCTGCATTGTATTACGTAACTCTAACACTTTGCATACAGTTAATTTGCATACAACCGTCGATAAAAAATAAGGTCGCATTCACGGCATTTTCCTGACCTATCCAATAGCTGTCATTAAGCAATAAGAATGCAATTATGCATTAATTTGCATATAATGAGACAGATGTCACTTGCGATACACTATACCATAGCCTTGTATGTCATGGTTTTTTGTTATCTTTTTATCTTTTGTATTTATTTTTCTCGTGGCGTAGTTGGACATCGTTTAAAGGTGGTGGTTGTGGGTTCAATCTGCGGTTGGAATGAATTTAAGTTATATTTATTCTTCTTTGTCAGCTTCACGCTGTATCCCGCACATGAGCATCCGTTTTCTACTTTCCGCCAAATTTGAGGCATTGCGTGTTGAGTTGCTGATTTCTGTTAAAGAACAAAGAAATATTTAAATTACTCTCTCATTCACTCAGCTTTACGCTGTTTTCCGCACATGGCAGTTGGGAACCTAGTGCTAAGACACTCCGTTCCACTTCCATTCCCCACTTTCCGCCGAATATGAGGCATTGCGTGTTGAGTGGCGGATTTCAACGCCGCGTTTTGTCTTATATCAGAGCAAAGAAATGAAAACATTAAATATCGATATCGAAAATATTAAATATTTCATTATTTCCTCGAGTGGGGATCGAACCCACAACCTAGCGGTTACAGCCACACGCTTGTGCCGCTGCGCCACGACAGGCCTCAAATATTTAAATCGAAATATTAAATATTTTACTTTAGCGAGTGGGAAACGAACTCACCATGCATCAAGCAATGTATCTCGAATTTAGGTAGACAGTGGAGAGCATTAAGTCTTTCCACTAGATCTTTTGTTTTTTTGCCTAACCTGATTTGAAGCAGTGTCTAAAGAAGTGTGAAGCTCATACTAGTGTAAAAGCCATAAAATACCGATAGGTATTTTATGGATTTTACGTAACTTTAAATTTAAAAAAACATGTTATTGTATCTATCTTTTTAGATGTATTCTATTAATATTTCCTTATTATAATAATGAACACCTATGCGACTTTTAACAGAAAAATTATGAACCTACCTTCATAATATCTTCGCCATAATTTAAGAACTGAACTTAACTAAACTGAATTGAACACAACATCCGTTTCTTTAAAATACTCCAATTTTTTTAGCTTCACGCTGTATCCCGCACGAGGCAGGGCAGGCAGAGGGAACCCGGGAACCTAGTTTTAGACACTCCGTTCCACTTCGGTTCCCCACTTCCCGCCGAGTTTGAATTCCAATGTTTTTACAATTAGAATAAACAATGTTTTAAAGTTTCACATATAAGTTATGAGATTGAGGTTTAAATACAATTTGTAGTTATACGAAAGCGTCTATTGTTTCACGTTATCAGCGGCATTATCAGTTGAAACGGTTTGTATAGTTCCGTATTCATTCCGTATAATTATATATGAGAATACGACGAATATTCTATGCTTGTCATCGCTAATTTAAAATTTGAGGCCGTGGCGACGGAGTGGCGCAGTGAACGCATGTCTGACTGTAAAAACACAGTTGTAGGTTCGATTCCTGTTCAAAGATAAAATTATTTTAATTTACTCGATCTGGTGACATTTGATTCTAGCTTAGTCCTATATAAAAAATTGAAATGAGTATTTTATTTTTTCTCTATATGTCTCGTCCTTAAAAAGGACCTTTTGTAACTTAACGCCACGCTTTGTCTAATACAACTAGATTAATATAACATTTAAAATATTTAAAATATTCCTTAAGCAAGTTGAGGTTACAATATTCAAATAATTTTATTTTCCAGCTGCAATAGACGGAGGCGGCGTTGAGTTCCACCCCTCAACCTGAAGTCTTCCCTATCAATCTAAACTCTCTCAAATTAAAGGTAAGCAGTCCGCTGTACGGGAAAAAGCGTGAAGCTAATTTATTTATATTTCACCAAATTTTGAACCCACGGCCACCATGGTCAAATACATTCTCACACTATACCATTTTAAAAACTAATTTGTACAACATATTCCCAAGGAGTCGTTCGTCTGAGACAAGACAAAGCCGTTAACTTGGCAAGGATTACCGAAAACCCGAATCTAATTAAGTTGAAGGGCTTTTAATTAGTCCCCATTGTAATATGACAGGAGAACCGGCAATTATGATACAGCTATAAACTTTGAACATATCTATAAGTGGAAGTATATTGTAAAGCTTTCTTTATTTCTTCTTAGTTTGCTATCCCGCATGTGATATCGTACGCAGAGGGAACTTGGGAACCTAGTGTTAACATTCTGTTCCGTTTCCCACTTTCCGCTGAATTCTGGAGTCACTGGTGATGAGCGAATTAACGCTGCGTTTGAAGAGCGTGGTAATTACAGTATTAAATATTTTATTTCCCAAAAGGAGATCAAATCGAGCTCACGACCTGTTGCGTTTATAGTCGCACGCTTGTGTCTTTGCAACATCGCACATTCCATCAATACTAAAATCTTGACATCATCATAGCATAGTTTGGGCGACTTACTTTGCATCTTTTTGCAGTTCCTTGGTTTTTTTCCATATAAAATACATTTGTCAAAAGACTTTTTTCATTTTGATTTTGATTTTTTCTAAATATTCGAAGTAGTAGCTGAACTAATCACTGTCTCTACATGGACGATATTTTTAAACATAGGTATATATTAGAGGGAGTGATGTAGTAGCACCCAAAATAGTGATTTTTATATTTAATATCTGTTTTTCCGTTTGTCCGCTTGTCTGTGCGTTTGTTTGTTTGTAATTTTCACTGTAATACTTTGGCTGCTTAATATTTGGTGTTTATTTTATTTAAATCAGTTAATAAACAAGATATATTGCGTTAATTTAAAATATTTATTTGGGCAAAATTGCTATTAATTTGGCTGAAATTTAGTTTTCAATGTATAGATATTATCTTAAAAGTAATAATGAATGTATTAGAACATAAAAATAATTGACATTAGTGTATGGGTGGGTTGCTAGTTAATAATATAATAATATTGTGATTATTTGTTTGTTTTTTTGTGATTATTTTCCAATTATTTAATTATGAAATACGTTATCCATCTCACAAAGAAATACAAATCAACAAATTGGTAAAACATTTACTTAAAAACTTCCTTTTGATATAACTTAAGTGTACATATAGATCTCAAATGTCGCTCGCTGATTCGAACCTGTGCCTCATTTGCATTCACGCCCCGGAGCACTTAGCGACGATAGCGTCAGATAGACGTGACCCAATCAGTCTTGTGAAGATATGCACTCGTGTGCAGGTTATTTGTACGAAGTGACTTATCGCAGGAAGAGTTTTAATACTTGATACTTTACTAATGCTTAATATGTACTTTACGATTTTTTTTTATTTTAAAACTGCAACTTTAAGTGATTTAAAAAATCTGGTCAAGTGCGAGTCGGACTCGTGCACGAAGGATTCCGTACCATTATCTACAAAAAAGATTAAACATAATATTCGGTGTATAGGAGCCACATTAAATATTTATTTATTTTGTCTTTTAGCACTTGTTGATATAGCAGCTATAAAAATCATTGGTGTAAATATAACCGTGATATGAGATACAGCCTGGTGACAGACGGACAGAGAGACGAACTGTGGAGTCTTAGTTCTTAGTGTCCTGTTTCACGCTTTGAGTAAGCTAAGTACCTATAGCATAAGAATGGCGGTACTTAACGCAACCCTTTGTAGCGAGAAAGTTACATTAATTTAAATAAAATTGTTTTACCAAGTGGAAATCGACGATGCTCATCGTAAATTATATACATATTTCAAACAGGTTAGAATATAGTGTCAAGAATTTCCATTCTCCACTTTTCGTTTCTGTTTTCACGATTTTTGTCTCTTAAGCTAGGCTAATTATTGAATCAATTTGAAAGAAGAAAGATTTGACGGAGTGAACTTTGGGACCCAGTGCTAAAACACTCCATTCTCATTGACACTTTAATTTCCATTTTTTTTTAAATGGAATCGTTTTAGCGTGCGTTGAGTGGGAAAAAAAAGTCTATGCCACGCTGTGCCTCGTTGTCATAGCAAGGAATGAAAATATTAAACATTTCTATTTACTTGAGTGGGAATTGAATCCATAATCAGCGTTTACATTCATACGCTTCTACCCCTGCGCAACGACAGGACTCTAAAATGCTCAGTAATATAAAAAATGTAATTGTTTAACAAAAATACTTACACTTTTTCATCTTAATTGAAGCTTTTAAGTATTAAGATTAAGTAAACTTAAGTAAATTAAACGTGTCTTTTCTGTTAATTTCACTCAGCTTTTTATCAATTCTTAGTGCAGCTTACGGTAGCGTTATCAGTGTCACACTCTTAGTGATCATAGAACAAGTGATTATATGGAAGATTTATAAAGGTCTAGTAAAATGTTTTTGCAATTTTAATATATTCAATATCTCTATTTCGATAAAGGCTCGGAAACGGAGAAAGAGAATATATTATAACCTATCTCTGAAGATAACTAGACCTGAATTAAATATTTTGGTTCTTCTTATTTTTTTTATAGCCTATAGGTAACTATCTATTTAAAGAGGAAAAATACATCGATATTTCACCTATTTTTTTTTTATTTACATATATAGATATAATTCCCACCTATCTTTGTAACCTCAGTAGCTCAATAGAAACGCAACTGGCAGTAAACGTAACAAATGTGGATTTGATCTTCAAAAGAACAAGATTATATTTCCGTCCTCCAATTCACTCCGTCCTGGTAAACGAAGCGCAGCGTTGAGTTCCGCCATTCAACACGCAATGTCTTAAAAATTCAGCGAAAAATGGGGAACGGAGTGCCTGCACGTGGGAACCAAGAGTCACCCGTGTCTTTAGTCTGACGTTGTTTAACCTACTAAGCAAAAATGTTTCATTTGCGTTCACATGTATACTATAATAGAGCTTTTTAAATATTTAATTATGATTTGTTAAAAAATAAGCTTTTTCGATCGATGCCATGTCTACATTCCGTTCATTAACTTTGTCACTTTCGTATCTTCAAGTCGACATTGACTTACACACTGATAGCTGTCACTTGAAGTCGTATAACTAACCTTACTGATAACGAACACGTCAACTGTTCCGCGTGATCGGGATTTTCACAGCATCCCACTGCACCTACTGATATCGCCAATCTCATCAACATATTCTTATTTTAGCAAGGTTTTACCGTTTTTGTAAAATATTTTTTTTGTTTTAGTGTAGTGTTTAAGTAAATCGAGGAACTTCAATATTAAATACTTTCATGATTGATGATTTAAAAAAATACATAGATATATAACTTACTCACTCAGCTTCACTCTGTATCCCTCACATGACATTGTAGGCAGAGGGAACTTGGAAAGCCTAGTGTCAAGACACTCCGTTCCACTTCCGTTCCCTACTTTCCAACGAATTCGAGGCATTGTGTGTTGAGTCGTGGAACTCAACGCCGCGCTTTACCTTGTTAGCAGAGCGAAGAAATAAAAACATTAAATATTGAATTTGAAAATATTAAATATTTCATTTCCTCGAGTGGCGATCGAACCCACAACCTGTCGTTTACAGTTACACGCTTGTGCCGCTGCCCCACGACAGGCCTCGTTAATATAACTTATTTTATAAAGATCAATTCACAAAATAATATAACACAGAATCGGTAAAGAACGAAATGATACAGAATTATTAAGAATTTAATCATGAATTGGCGTGTAACTCACCTGTCCAACATCTGGACTGTACGAATCAAGGGAAAAGGGTAAAACGCGCGATAAAAAATATGATGAGATCTAGTGATGTATTAATTTATAACATAAAATAGTCAAACTACCCAAACCATTGATAAAAACCTCAAAATAAATAACGGTTTCTCTATCAAGTTGGGGCTATGGGCTACGGGGTTCTTCCATAACCTAGATCTATAACCTACAAGGTAGTATTGTGTCGCAGTAGGGCAGAGTCTAAGTATAGATTTAGACTCTGGAAACCATAATCATTAAGATTATATAAATGCTATGATTGTAGGTTTAAATCTCAAGACGTAAAAATAATTTGTCATATTTAATTATTCTTATATCACCTTTCTGGTAAGATAAAGCGCAAAATTAAGTTCTTCAATAGAATAAGACACAGGAATCGAAATATCACCACAAGGTTCCTTGTCTGTGTTATCCGGAATATGTGGCAAAAATAATTATAAATAAAAAAAAAATCGATAAAACAAATATCGACACTTGCCATCACTAATCTTCAGGCAGATGTATCGGCTTCGAATCGACGGGTGATAGATACACTTTCAAGCTGCGTTAATCCATTAAAAGACAATAACTTACGGATTCATTTTATAATTATCGTATTATTAATGTGCCTATGTGTTTTATAATAAAGGCAATGACATAATATCCATTGTGTTCTGTTATAAAAGCCATCTTACTTTTTTGTGTGTGACTGTAAACTACAGGTTGTGGGTTCGATCCCCACTCGAGGAAACAAAATATTTTCAAATTAAATATTTAATGTTTTCATTTCCTTCGCTCTGGTTACAAGGCAAAAGGCGGCGTTGAGTTCCGCCACATAACATGCAATGCCTCAAATTCGGCGGAAAGTTGGTAACGGAAGTGGAACGGATTGTCTTTACGCTAGGTTTCCAAGTATCCTCTGCCTATCCTGTCGTGTGCGGGATACAGCGTGAAGCTGAGTGAGAGAGAGAGTACTAGGTATATCCTTTTTCTCAGTTTCATGGTCTATTCCGCATGGTCTGTTTCTCAGTTTCCGCTGAATTTGAGGCATTAAGTGTAGGTAGTGGAACTGAACGCCGCGTTTTGCCTTGTTGCCAGAGCAAATAAATAAAAATATACGTATTAAACCTCCAGTGGGGATTGAACTCAAAACTCACCACGTTTACGTACACTTGGGCCCTTGCGTCACGACCAACATCAACTGTTTTCTGTTGGTTAGCCATTTCTGAGATTGGCGCGAACAAACACAAAGACAAACAGATAAACAAAAAAAAAATAAAAAAGTGATTATTATGGGCCCTATAGAATAAACGTCTCCAATAGTTTTTATTATATGTTCCATGTATAGATAGTGAGTAATTATAGATTTATCTATTACTATAAGTATTTTAGGCCTGTCGTGGCGCAGCGGCACAAGCGTATGACTGTAAACGACAGGTTGTGGGTTCGATCCCCATTCGAGGAAATTAAATATTTAATATTTTCAAAGCAAATATTCAATATTTTCATTTCTTGCCTTTGGTAACAAGGCAGTTGAGTTCCGCCACTCAACACGCATTGCCTTAAATTGATTCCCAAGTTTCTAAGTTCCTGCATTTGCGGAATACAGCGGAAATCAAAAAGAAAACTATAAATATTGATTTTACTGGTTTGATAGAACAAGTGATAGTGAGTGCAGAAACTCAAAATGGACGACACTCAAAGCGGAGTGGTTTTATTACTAGTTTTTAACTGCAAAAGCGTTAAACTGCTTATATATTATACATAAATGTAACTATACTATATTGAATTATATACATATGTAACATCTAGAACTCGCAAAGTACATAACAACAAAATATATCACAAGACGACTACATGAAAGATTTACCATTCAAAGCTTTATTTACTTGCATACCTTACTTAAGTCCATTCTTTTGCTAATTTCTCTTTATCTCAAAAGCTTAAAATATTATATTTATGTGTGACGTCACTTAAAAACTCAGCTTTACTACCGAACTACTATATTATTTGCTACCATTATCCAATAAATAACTTGGAACAACTGTCCGGTAATTACGTACGCGTTTTGTTAATGAGTTTCCCTTAGTTTACGTTTGTTTCAGTGAGACTCATTAGAAACGGAAGTGGGAATAATCAAATGTGTATTTTTTTTTCAGATTTCTATTTTAAAGACAAGAGTCAAAACAAAAGGAAATACCTGCCTGCTCTACTATTGAAGACAATATTCAATGATCAATTCTCAAACTACCTTCTCATATGTACTTTCATATGCCTTCTTTTTTTATGGCATTTTTTTTATGTAAGTTACAGTGCTCTTATAGCTCTTATGACATAGTAATTTAAGAAATAAAATATATTTAATAATAATGGGGCCTTAGTGGCATAGCGGTACAACGTCTGATTGTAAACGCGATCGATGATTATGGGTTTAATTCTCACTCAGGGGTTTTTCTTATAAACAGAAAAGAACATGAAACGTTTAATTCATTTTGAATATCAGGAAAATCATCACTATTATTTAATTAAAATATGACGGTTTTTGTCTAATCGAATAATTATTCGATTAAAAAAGCGTATTTTACACAAAGGTGTGGCGTTAAAGAGCTTATTTTAGAGCTTATAGATAATAATGAAGCATAGAGAGAAGTGAAGAAATAAGCGAGCTAGTTATCTTCGCTAATCTTCTCGACCTGAAATTAAAATAAAAAAAAAATGTTTACAAACAAATCTATTTTTTTCCAGCTTCTCGCTGTATCCTGCACGTGGAAGCCTGGTAAACTCGTGTCCTTTTAAAGAGAGTTATCTATTACACTACAGACACATGGTCCGTAGATATAATAATAACATTAAAAATAATATTATTATTAAAATTTTCACATCGTATATGTATAAGCTAACCTGGTGACAACGCTCCGTTTCGTTCCCCACTTTACATTGAATTTGAGGCATTGAGTAGCGAAACTTAACGTCGTGCTTTGCCTTAATACCAGACAGAAGAAATGTAAATATTAAATATTTTATTTGAAAATATTAAATACATAATTTATTTCTTCGAGTAGGGATCGAACCCGCAACCTGTCATATTTACAGACACACGCTTGTGCCCCTGCGCCCTATAACAAAACAAAAGACAATTCCACGTGAAACAAAAGCCGTTCGTGAATAAATACCAGCCCATTTACAAGAGTGTAAGGTATGACAAGTTATAGATCACTCAGTTCGTAATAAATAAATAAATAACATAAGAAAAATTACACCGTAAAGCGAATGTTACCGGAGGCGCTATATCTTGTACGCAAACGTGGATGTGGCTGTGCTAATAAAAATATATTATTTTTATTTTGTGGAGTATCTATCTGACTCTGACTCAAACGTGCATAGCTTCACGTTTTTTCCCGCATAGCAAGAAAGATTCAAAGTAGTGGTAAGACACTCAGCTCTTAAAGTTTCAATCAAATCACAGCACGTTGAGTGGCGGAACTCAACGCTACAATTTGATTTAATTATAATCTCCTCAAGTGGAAATCGAAGCCAGTACCGTCGTGCTTATACATGCGTCAGGACGACGTCGCGAGGCGTACCAGTAGCCATTTGTTTTATATATTAAGCTACTACTAATTAAATACTTAACAATCAATTGTGGCTTATAAATTCAAACTTTTATTTAAATTGAGCATACAGCACATGTTCATTATTAGGATTTTTCAATTAATGTATTTTATTTTCTATACAAATTCTTAAATCATAAATATTTAATACGGAAAATGTAAATAATAAATAAAAAAACCAATATTCTCTAGGTCTTATCCACAGTACGTAGAGGCGCCGGACGCAAGGGAGCGACAGGGACGGATGATTTAGAAACCCCTCGGGAGATGCGCGACGCGACCCGATATTAATATTGTGACTCTACAGTATGTGCTAATTTTTGAGAATAAACTTGTATAAAATTGTAATAATACTCTAAAAATATTTTTTTTATTTATTATATAAGAAGATCTGCTATCAAATTAGATTAGATTTAATGTCGAAGAATTATTTTTATATTTTTTGTTTTTTGCCCCTCCAATATATAAAATTTGGTGGTGCATGGATAACAGAGTGTATAAACTGTACATTCCCTCCGTCTACCCTATATTATATGCAATGTATATGAAAGTTAAAAAGGAAAATAATTTCACTTTTACAATAAACGTTATAGTGTTTATTATGACAAATATAAATGTACGTATACATTACAAATTCATTTGAAAAGTAGAATCCCAAAAAAGAAAAGAAATATGATGCGTTGATTACAGTGGACGAGACGAAAAATGTTCGCGTTTGGCACTCCGTTTCTTCTGGGTTACCGTGTAAGGTTAAGAAAAAAAAAATATATATAAGCTTCTTGAAATATTATTTATGAAAGTTTCATCTAAATATTACCTCCGCACACCCAATCACTCCTTTCCACGTCCCTGTATCTGTCGCGTTGCACCTCAAACTAAATTGGTACCGAAATTCAAATTCATTCCCACGTGTGCCTCGCGGCGTCGTCCTTTAACGTTGTAATTGCTCCTCGGTGATTTGGTGCTGGTGGCAGTTAGCTCGCCTTTGATGTAGCTGATTGGTAACTGTTACATTTAACTGTACTGTTATACTTGATGTAAGTACTTAATATCAGGCCGTACTTAGTTGGGGTAGGTCGGACAGGACATTAAATTTGTATGTTGTGTAGGTTATTTTTGAAAAATATCACCCTGTAAGTAATAAAATAAAGTAAATTATTTTAGGAGACCAAGGCAATATTTTTTAGATTTTGATAATATATGTTTTCTGTATCTCTGGTCGCGGGGTCAAAACAATGTCTGGTGGTGGTGATGGAACATCACTCAACGCGTCATAATTTCGGCAAAAAGTGAAGAATTCCTTCTTCTTACTTTACTATATGTGGTAGGTATACAGCATAAAACTAAGATATATATGTTTAGGAAGAATAATTACTTCTTATGCAATATTGTTATGCCAAATTTTGATATTAAAGAAACAAGAGACACTGATAAAATAAATTTAAAAGGTAAGAAATTTTCCAATGTCTTAACTGATAAATAAAAATCAATTATCAGTTAAATTTCACACAAATTAATGCAAAGTGTTTAATATAGATGGCATTTAACACTGTTTTGCCCCTTGATGATTTCGTGGTAAACGCGGTTACGTCACATTTGATGTGGTTGATTGTGAACCGTTAATACAGTAAAATGGTACATATAATCAATATGTATGACAAAGTGAGGAAGCTCAGGGCTAGAGCTTTTTGCTGTACACGTTTTGAGCAAACTATCATAAATACCTATCGTTGCACCAGGTTAAAATATTGAATAAATATTTAATCCGAGATTGTTTAGCTGAGCTTTTTGCCAGTTGCTTTGTAAGTATTATTCTTACATTATGATACTTATCCTTATCAAAGAATCCTTGTGAATTTTTTAACTTTTATATTTTTAGGCGTGTAAATAACTCCTTAATTTGTAACAAATTGACAAAAGAAAACATTGTACCAAAATATTAAATAAAAAAAAATATGAAAATCGTATTAACCAAAAGCCATTCAGTCAAAACGTTAAAAGATGAACCCGAGTAGTCTAATTTCCTCTTCCCATCGTTTACAAAACACTTGCGATACAAAAACAATATAAAATAAAACAATCCTAATTGAGAACCGTTCCGTTACTTCCTTATTTCATTTAAAAACGGCCATTATTTCCCGGGGGAGTGTCGCGAATTTCATAATTTAATATTTACCGGTCGCAGAATATCGGATAATTAGATAGCGACGTGATTTGGTAGGCGAAGGCGAAATTAATATCAATGTTCCTTGTTGTATGCTTGTAGTGATGTTCTGTGATGGTTATTGTACTTTCTTTTTTGGTTTTAAGTCTATAGAAAATTAAATTAAATTACATTGTGTTTTTTTTTTAAAAAAAACGTGTTAAAACGATATGATTATTGTAAATAAGAGTGTCAAAAGAAAGTTCTTTAATACTTTTAATTGTTGTTGTTCCTTTAACATGTTAAATAGGTAAGTATTTTTTTTAAATGAACAAGATTTGAACTCGCATTTCTTGCAAACCTAGTGTAACTTTTTTTTAAAACAACTTTAACTTTTTTTTAATATAAGATTAATATATGGTATTAATTTTATTTGTAAGTTCGTGCGAAATTGTTATTATGGTGGCAGTAATATACAGTAACTTAGGTGTATATCGACATAAAATTATATTATACTGAATTACTTACTTATAATAAAATAACAAAAATGATTTAACCTAATTATATATAATATTTTTATATCGACAATTTCGTTTTAATTTCATCGACATCAGCCCTTCCCTCTAAGAATAAGTAGCAAAATGAAGACAAATGCTAAAGCGTCGCATGGGGCCGGGATTCGATTCGGGACGTGACAAACAATGTATGACATACATAATTTTGTAGCTTCCCTTCATTATTTAGTCATGAGGGGTGCAAGCGATATATCTATGATAGATAACTGCTGTGTATTAAAGTAACGTTATTGATATTGGCTTAATCTTATTTAGGCTATAGGTTAGTTGAAATATTTAATAGTTTCATTTCTTTGTAGTAAGAAAACAATTCGCGGCGTTGAGTTCCGCAAAACAAAATAAAAAAAGAAATTTAATTAGAGCCTCTTCGCTACTATTTTGAAATTTGATTAGATAAGATATATCAAAGTACAGTATCGAATTGGTATCAAGAAATAATTTCTATGTTTTATTCCATTTATTGCTGACAATTACATTGTGTGATTAAATTATCACCAGAAAAATAAGCTATTTTCTTTTCCTCATACAGGTGAAGATAAAGTATGACTTTGAATACCGCCACTCAATGGGGTGGAAGATGGAGAACAGGACCCTCTGAATACTCTGATATGCGGGATACAGCGTGAAGCATTTTCCCGCTTTGGCTAAGTGAAAAATAATTTTATTTCAGACAGTGGGAAATACATTGCTATGTCATTTCATATTCGTTTTTGTTGAGGCATATCGCGAGCAAAGGCTCAAACGTGCGAGAAAATAAATATATTATATTTTCATTTTTTTGCCATAATAACAAAGCAAATGACGGCGTTGAGTTCCGCCACTGAAAACTCAGTTCTGTGGAAAGTGAGGAACAGAACAAAGTGTCTGCACACTAAATTCTGAAGTTTCCTCTGCCTACCTCAACACCTGCGGGAAACAGCGTTAAGATAAAATTAAATAATTGATTGCCTATTATACATTAAAAAATTACTTCATTCATAAAAGAAATAAACACTTAAATCTTTCGACAATATATTACTTGTAAAACAAGTTTTTATACCGACTCCGCTATCGTATCGCGTGACGCCGTCACTCTTGTCGCAGTGACTCGAGGATTTCACGAAAACTTTTCAATTACAACGTTTCTGGTAATCTTTATCATATCTTTTGATGGGGTGTAAAATTAAAAGTGTTAATTGGAGAGTAGTGCCAGGCACGGTGATCACAGCGTGATGTCCTTATGCGTTTATCTTGTTTTTTGTGTTATTGAGGCCGTTTTAGCGCAATGAAGCAAGCCTGCGATGTTTGTTGTTAGGATTCTTTCCCTGTTCTGTTCTAGTAGAAGAGGTGTTGAGTTGAGCCATTAAGCAAGCAATATTTTAAATTTAACTGAAAAAACGAGAACAGAGAGTCTTACCACTGAGCCCACTAGTGTCTATGCCGTTATTATGAGAACAATTGTAAAACTGTTAATCAAAATATACTAATACTTATTACTAAGTATTACAATGCTGATAGACTAAAATTTTAATTGTGACTCACTAGAAGACAAAACACTGTGTACTGGGTACTGTCAATGTCGCGTATATAAAGTGTAGGATTTTTTACTCTACGCGTAATAAAGTTAAATACATGCTTAGAAAACGTATCAAAATTGGAAAGTCAGGCAACGTTCAATTGTTGTTATTGGATCCCATAACCGTGATTTTAAATAGGTTTCCAAATCTCACGCCGTTTATAATTTTTGGTATGGTATGGTTCTTTAATTATGGCGTCCCGAGCGTGCCAGTTGAGCACATATCACTTCGCCAATAACAATATTTTGAAAAAAGTTTTTTATTTTTATACTTTTTGTACACTCACCTACATTTAAAGTGGGTATTTTAAGAAAATGTGTAATACAGTGTTAATTAAACAGAGGGTGCCAGGCACGACGCGGTACATGTGAGCGATAGTCAAGGTATCGACATAACTTTGTTTAGCACTTAAGCTTTAAGCTTAGAAAGTTTCAGATCTGGAATCTATACTTAGGTATAATAAATTTGTAACCAATCACTGTTTGTACGTGGAAGATATATTTAAAATAATCTTATGGGGGCGTTTATTAATGTATACTCAACTAGTTTGTACGTATATTTAAAATAATCTTATGGGGGCGTTTATTAATGTAATATGACCCAAAATTGTGATTTTTTAAATTTTGGCATGTTTATTTATCTGTGCCTTTGTACGTACTAATCTTAGAAATGGCTAACCAGATTTAATGCAGATGTCACTATTATATTTTATTTAAATCGGTATATATAAATAAAAAACTTTTCTGAATTTTAAAAATTATACTCGACGAAATTTCTACGACATTTTTACTCATTTAGTTAAAATTATAATTTTCAATGTATATTTTTTTTTTATGGAAAAGACAAGGTAAACGAGCGTACGGGTCACCTGATGGTGAGTGATCACTGTCTATGTGATAGAGATAGGAAATTAAGAAAAGCCACAAACTAACACCAACACTACAACCAGCTCGGAAGGCAGTTCTGCTTAGTAAAACCGGCAAGAAACTCAAAAAAATAATTTATTTTACAATATGATTATTTTTTAGCTTTACGCTGTAGTTACCTTGCACATCAGATTTGACAGAGGACACTTGGATACCTAGTGATCAGACACTCCGTTAGTATTGTAACACTACCATTCCACACTTTCCGTCGAGTTCCTGAGGAGTTACTTTTAAAATACGGAAACTTAACACTATTTTACCTCATCAGCAGAGCGAAAGTAATAATAATTATTACATCTCCTCTAATGGGATTTGAACCCACAACCTGTCACGTTTACAGTCACACGCTAGTATCTGTACCACCACAGGCTCTGCTATCAACTATTCAACAATAACAATATAATACTTAAATCTAAGAATTTCAAACAAACACATCTAACTACATTAGTAATTACATAGCAAAACCAAATTAAATATATATGTATATAGACATGCGCCGCCATTACAGGCAGAAGATGTCCCTCAGTGAATGACATTAATTATTTTTAAGGATCTCATAAAACAATATTATAGCTCGCGGACTATACTTACACACCGTTCCCTCCTTATTACAGGTCGTAACTGGCAGTTCGATTCTGGCTGATAATTATAAGTGTTCATCCAAACATATAGAGCATAAATAACTTTGACGGTCCTTAGTTCCGAGCCAGTAATTGACTATGCGTATTGTCGCTGTTTCCAAATTAGAAACGGTGATTGGTTTCTCGCATGGAATTTGAAAAGCTGAAGTTATTATATAAAAATGTATACATAAACTTATTTACAAACTGCTTTAATACTGAAAATATATTTTCAATTTAAATATTTAATGTTTCATTTCAATTTAAATATTTAATGTTTCATTTCTTCGCTCTGGTAAAAAGGCAAAGCGCGGCGTTGAGTACCGCCACTCACACGCAATGCCTCAAATCGGCGTAAAGTGGGGAACGGAAGTGGAACGGAGTGTGGTAACATTAGGTTCCCAAGTTCCCTCTGCCTACCCTGCCATGCGCGGGATACAGCGTCAAGCTGAGTATTAAAATTCAATTATAATATATTTCTTGGGAAACTAAATCAAGACTCGGAACGCCCAAATATTGAACTTGATCGGGTAATTTTTACGTTTACAAAACATATTTATAAACATTTTTTTTTTAATAATGTATTAACGTTTTGGTTTTTTTCATAAGTATAATTACTAATTTTAAATAGAAATATCATGGAAGTAGGCAAATTACAGATTGAAAAGATATTAAAATATATTCTTTACATGAGCAAGGAAGTGCTCGTATACATATAAAAGTATCGATATTTTAAAATGACATATTATTTAACATAAGAAATAATAATAATTCTATTAAAATTATATCTGAACTTTTGTAGGTAACTTATCTCGAATTTGGTAATAGTATTTTTTTTCCGGATTCACGCAGTATCCCGCACATGTAGACATTTTTGTGTAGCCTGAGAGAGCTTGAGAACCCAGTATTAAAACACTCCGTTTATATGATAAAGACGATCACTTTTCCTTACTTACTACAAAATTTTAGAACATTCCCACTTATACTTTTATTTTTACTATTAATAAATTTAAATAGTAAAATTATATATAAAATGAAACTATAAATATAAAATAAGAACATACAAGTACATATTTCATCGACCTCTCCCATCTCTAACAACCACCTGTGATCTAATCCCCGCACCCGTTCATTACGCTGCGACTTGGTGCGCGTGATTGTCATTTGGCCACGCCCAGTGCGCTTACACAATTATCATAATTCGTATCATTATTCCCTATATGAGAACGAGTGGAACGTGGCGTGGTTTTAAAACTGCTTTTGTATGAAATTATATCAAATATCTATAGATATTTTTTTGTTCTAGCTTCATGCTGTATCACGCGCATAAAGAACCTAGTGTCAAGATACTTCGTTTCAAAAGCAGAGAAAATAAGGATATTTTTTTTATGAAAAAGACGGCAAACGTACGAGCGTACGGGTCACCTGGTGGTAAGTGATCACCGTCGCCCACGGCCACGTGTAACGCCAGAGGAGCTACAGCAGCATTGCCGTCTTTTAGGGTTGATGGGCACCGGGGCCCGGCATTACCTAATGCGAAACGCAGTGGCCAAAGCCACTACTTAACGCCGGTCTTAAATGCCGGGGGTGGTAATAATCTGGTCGAGTCTGCCCATGCGTGTTGCCATTGCTGGCAACGTGACTCTACCACACGCACTTTAGTCGCCTCTTACGTCACCATCAGTACCAGGGTGATCCTATTCTAAGCCGGAATCACACGGCAAGATTAAATATTATCATTGAATAGTCAGTTTTGCTGATTGCATACCTAATGAAGAGATACACAGTATGGTAGATACATGAATGAAGAAGAACGTGCTCAGGTGGCTTGGGCACGTCGAGCGAACGAGTGAAGACAGAATGGTAAAAAAGATTTATGAAAGAAAAGTGAGTGGTAAGAGAGAGAGAGAGAGGGGGAGACCTCGGTTGACCTTTGAAAACACAGTATCGACGATACTGGAGAAAGGTCACGTAAAAAGCATGAGGACCTCTCGGAGGGCATGTATGAAGATGTTGATAACAGTGAACGAGGCGAAAGAGGTATGCCGAGACCGTAGCGTTTGGCGCTCCGTTCTCTCTACCTACCCCGCTAGAGATATAGCGTGAAGCTAAGTTAAATATTTCATACCCTAGAGGTATATTATTTATGATATTTGTAGTCTGTGTTAGGTACTTTGATTGTCGCAAAAAGGGTCAGATCTGACAATATTTGGATCAAGATTGACAGAAAAGTAGTAATAGCCACAAATTTGAAGCTATCTATTCTATTTAACTGATTTGCTAACCCGGATACAGTTACTTGTACGATGTAACTCGCAATGTACTATCGTAAATTGAAATATAATTAACTATACTCACTTTACGATGGTCACGATGATTACAAAGTGTCCCCATTCGTCGCAATAAAGGGCGTTACTTAAACTATTAAAATTAGATATACAAAATCGCTCTTAATACAAAGAAATAAAGTTCAAAATCGTAATTTATATAAATTTATAATAACTGTAGAGAGGTACGGTAAGGTAAGTGGTGGAAGCTATTTGGCCAGGCATTACACTCATTATGTAGTCCAAATGGCGTGAATATAAAATGTTGTGCAATCTAAACACTAATGGAACGGCTTTGTTCTTTTGTTTGATGAAGTGTCATTGAATGGATGGCTCGTGGTGAAATTGGTTGTCGTAATTGAGGTACTATCGCGCTTAGAGATTAGACTTAAGAAAATTTGAAAAGATATTGCCTTTTACGTTAAGTAAACTATTTGTAGGTTTGGAAAATTACTTGTTATGTTTGAGATATGGGGTCAATTTCTGCTTATTTCTTTTTTTTTTTTAATTTTCTGAGCATTATATACAATTTTTTATTTATTTTTTTTTTTCAAAAAAAAAAATATAGGTAATAAGTATGAAAAAAAACCTTTTTTAATTCTTTATTTTAGCTTCACACTGCATCACAAGGAACGGTAGACAAAGGTACATGAAACTCTATTGTGAAGACAAACTTCTGTAGAATTTGAGACATTGTATCTTTAATCATCGCCGCGCTCTGCCTTGTTACTTGAGCGAAAACATGAAAATATGACATTTTTCATTCGCTCGATTTCGGATCGGACCCACTACCTGTCATGTTTACAATCGCTAGCTTGTACTGCTTTGCCACGACAGGCCTCAAGCTAAGCAAGTCTCAATTCCATTATAGATTTCTTCACATAAATTGATAGTATAAAATTACATTAGCATTTGCCGAGAAGTGTTACAAAACCTTTGCGACACAGCTAAGTTTTTATATTACTAAATTTACATTAAAATATTACTAATTTAAAATAATAAGATGTCATTTATTTTTCCCCTTATTTAAATCTTTAAATAAAAATATATTTTAAGTGTCAGAAGAAAATATTTAGAAAGCGTTAATATAACTTTTTCGGAATAGGTACTATGTTTCTACAATTATAGATTTTTTGTAATGTCTGTATGTATGAGTACCCCCATATTACTATTGGTAAGCGAATAATGCTTAGATATTAATAAAATAATAAAAGTGTTTTATTTTAAAAGTATAGTTCTCTAAGTAGTCTTCATACAAACAAACATTGAACAAACTGAAAAAAAAAAACAAAAATTAATATATATATATATATATATATATATATATATATATATATATATATATATATATATATATATATATATATATATATATATATATATATATATATATATATATATATTATAAAAAAAAAAATCAAATCTTTGAATATATATTAAATAATAAAAGTTATACAAGAATACACTTTGAACAGTAAAAAAATATAAAAAGAATATTTTGTTATGCTCATACGTACTAACCATAACAATTTACTCGAAAATCGGTAATAAATAAAAACGTCAAGCCATCATGTCCACATGCGTCAAGTACTTACACTATAACATCACATACACATATATTACATAACATTACATGTATATTAAGCTAATAAGCATTTAGTGCGCCGGCGGGGCTGCGCACGCGCATCTGATTGATGCTTTTATAATTATGGCCATTTCGCGCTTGTTCAAGGGAAATATCATTTGCAAGCTTTATGCCAACGAGGGAACGCCCATGGAACGGTAAACTATACGATAGGAGAGGACGTCACGAATAAGCTATATTGTGTTGCGAGATTTCGCTGTGGATTTCGTTTATGGTGTGAAGACGGTGTTTGATCCCTTAACATTAATGTTAATGGAGATTGATATCTTTTCTGCATTTTGTTTTGTATTTCAGTCGGTGATCTTTAATAAGAATTTAATGGTGTAGTGTTTATCTATTTAATGGTAGTAAAATTAAATATTGACTCACTCACTCACTCAGCTTCACGCTGTATCCTGCACATGGCAGAGAAGACAGAGGGAACTTGGGAACCAAGTGTTAAGACGCTCCGTTCCACTTCCTTTCTTCTCTTTCTGCCGAAATTGAGGCATTGCGTGTTGGAACTCAACGCTTTGCCAGAGTGAAGAAATGAAAACATTAAATAATTCATTTGAAAATATTAAATATTTTATTTCCTCCAGTGGGGATCAAATCCACAACCTGTCATTAGCAATCACACGCTTGTTCCTCTGGGCCACGACAGGCACGGAAATTAAATAAATAAAATCTATACGTTGAAGTACCACAAAGAGCTAGACACGGGGAGCCCAGTAGTTAGAGGAAACACTCATTGCCTAAGTTTTAAGATTTTGCGGAATTAGCGGAACTTAACACCGTGTTATAAAAACGAAATCATAAAATATTTATTTTCTAGAGTGGTGAACCGAAGATAGAAGCAACACCTTTATAGTCACAGACTGTGTAGCTTTGTAAAGATTTAGGTCAATTAAAAACAATTAAATTAAATATACCAACGCCGCACTCTATCTCATTGTCAGAGTAACGAAATGAAAATAATTCATTCTCCCAAACTGGGATAGACCCCACTATCGTTTAAACTTAGAGACTGCGCTGCTGTTTCATGACGGTGTTCTGTATTCGGCCTAAGATATTTATATTCAGTATGTAAATATTTTCATATGAAATTTATCATTCCAAAATCTGCAAAACTGGTAGTTCACAATGCTAACTGAGAACAAACAGTTCACACGTTGCTGTTGGAACATTTATTTATTCATAGTAGTATGGGGGTGGGCTCGAAACGGGATAGTGCTATTTCCGTGGCTTTGCAAAATTTTGAATACGCATAGGTATTTTTAAAATGGTTTTCAATTTTTGATACGGATTCTTTGATAGGCGGTTTCTTTTAACTTGACAATGTTTCCATAGATAATTAATTATTTATTTATGTTTATTTGTTTATTATTTTTTTTTATTAGCTTCACGCTGTATCCCGCACCAGGCAGGGTGGGCAGAGGGAACCTGGGAACCTAGTGTTAAGACACTCCGTTCCACTTCCGTTCCCCACTTTCCGCCGAATTTATTTATTTTTATTTTACATAATTTAAACAAATTTATTTTACATAATTTAAAGAAAGGGGTTTAATGTAAATTTTTCTTAAGTGAATATATAAGTACAGTACGTATGTTGAGTATCTACTATATAGTATTTCCGTGACGTGTTCCTCTTTTAAATTTCTTTAGCTTTACGCTGTATCTCGCACATGATAAGGTAGGTAGATGAAATTTGGGAAATTAGTGTTAAGTTACTCCAGATCAAAGAAATCAAAATATTAGATATTTCATTCTCGACTAGAGATCGAACCCACAGTATGTAGCGTTTATAGTACACGCTTATGTAGCGCCGCCGCGACAGGCGTTTATTAATAATATTATATTAATGTATTTCTCATTGCAATAATTGCCTAAAATGCATAGTAAGTAATAGAAAACAGTAACAAAGCCTTAAAAAACAGCATCGTCAAAACAACTTATATAACTAAACTAAACGTTGATTAAAATCAATCATATTTGATTCGTTAACTATCATTTTAAACATTCGTAGCTATATTTTTATATGGCCATAACTAAATTGAGTGAAATGTCGCTGCGAAGATCGATTATATCCGCTTGGCTTTAATTTTTAGCCCGCTGTGGCACAGTGGCATTGAGAGTGACTTTAAGCGCGTTGGTTGTCGGTTCAATTTCCACTCGGGGAAATTTATTATTTAATATTTAGATAATAAGACAAAGCAGGGGGTTAAGTTCCTCCTCTTAGCACGCAATATTTAAAAACATATGCGAAAAATGGGGAAAGTAGTGTTTATAACAGTAGTTTTCCTCTGTCTTATTTATTATATAGCGGGAAATAGCGGGAAAAAGCGTGAAACTGTGAAAAAATCTATATTTAATATGACTATATGACTATAGCCATAACTAAATTGAGTGAAATGTCGTTTCTGAGATCGATTATCTTCGGTTGGCTTTAATTTTGCATATCATGTGCCATGTGACTGGACGTTGACACCGATCCGCTTAATTTTATGATAATTCTACGTGAAATATCTACTCGTGTGGTGGCTTTCCAATTTTTTTGCTTAGGCGTTTTTTTGTGTTGATTTTGTAATCGTGATGCTTTTATAATCAATATAAGATGATAAAATGTGATGTTTTTTAATGATTTTTAGAGGACAAGCGTGTGACGAGGCCTAACGTGGCGAAGCGGCACAAGCCTTTAAAAGTAAACGATAAGTTGTGGGTTCGTTCTCCACTCCAAGGAATGAAATATTTAATATTTTCAAATTAAATATTTAATGTTTTCATTTCTTCGCTTTATTTTGTGGTTTTTTAACATTAAAGAAATATATTTATAAAGTCAGTATGACCACTAAGCTATACGTTCTCTGTTTTGCTTGGTGTTTTAAGCGCTTGGACGGATATCAAGAGGCGTGGGTTCAAATCCTGCTACGTTAAAATTTTATACCGATTGATGATAAATATTTCTCTTTCCTAAGTGTGGATTAATATTTTAAAAGTGATAAAAATAATTTTTATCTTCCCTATCGGACTTTGATTCTGTCACAAAACACGCGACATTTCCAAGCAAAATGAAAATAACGAGCCGACCATATTTTGAATTATAGCAACACCAAAGCAAAAACTAAAGCTAAGCTATGCTAAATTTTAAAGAGCATTAAACGGCTTTAACCACGACCGCTCGTGGCCCAGTGATACAACGGTCGATCCTATAAACGCGACAGTTGTGAATACGATTTCCATTCGGGACAGTAAATCATTTTCATTGGGATTTTAAATTTCGCTATTAACCATGCAAGGTCTCCAGAATTGAAAGATCTGAAAGAAATAAGCAATTTGTTTAAATGTAGTGTGAAGACGCACTGTTCTTATTTGCCTTAGCCCCTAATGTATGGCGTGTTGAACGGTGAAACTCAGCACCGTGCTTTACTAGTTACTGCCACAACTAGGAAATGAAAATATCGTATTGTATTTTCGCAAGTGACGCTACCAGTAGCGTTTACAGTCACACGCGTGTGCCCCTATGCCACGACAGACCTCGTTTTAAACAATTAATTGTAAATAATTGGAGATTGCATTTAAAGCACTTATTTTCCACTGCCATCTCGTGTATTTATATGAAGATTTCCTTACTTAGCCGGCACATTTGATCGTGATGATTTGACAAAACGCTGAATTGTTTGACATCCAAAAAAATTTCCATAAGCGACAAGTGAAAAAAATGACCACAAAAGCCAAGTCAATCGTTAATCGCGAGGGTGTCGGCTACTAATGGGCAATAGGTGTGGCACAGGGAAATATGTAGAGGCCAGAGTATTTAGTATTTTTATAAATATTTTATACAATAATGTCTAGACAGATTTAGAAAATATATTTATATAAGTATTTGAAATGTTATAATTGTAATAATTATAACATGATTTTTCTTTATTTTTTCATCATATATTACGTTTTGTAACAAAATCTTAAGATTAGAAATATAAGTAAAAATATTTTCTTTTTCCTGCTTCACACTGTACACCGTATACGCAGAAATAACTTGGAGAATTAGTGATAAGAAACTCCGTTCTGTTCCCCACTTTAAGTCAAATTTAAGATATTGCGTGGCTCGGCAGAACTCAACGCCGCGCTTTGCCTTGTTACCTGAGCGAAGAAATGAAAATTTTAAATATTTTATTTCCTCGAAACGCTTAAGCCGTCGCGCCACGACGTATATCTCCTGAAAAATATATATTATAAGATTATATAGGAAAAATAACTTAATAGAACCAGCCTACGTAAAATCTAGTTGCACCAACAATTCAGTGGCCACTCTCAAGTTTTTGTTCTGTCTATCCAACGTCAGCGACTATACCCTAATGAACTTCCAAATGGAAGCTGTACGGATCAATGCCAATCAGATTTTTATTTATCGGTACCATCAAAAGATTTTAATGGGAGCCAGGGTTGGACTGATGATGCTTTCACAATACACACCTTAGAAAGGTGTGAGAAGTAGCCACCGTCATTGTCGATCTTAAAAAATGGTTTTGAGCACTTATTATGTTTATATTCATTTTTATTTATTAAATAAGCATAAAAGGATTTGAACCTGCACTTTATGAATAGGTTTAGAATGCATCTGTTTTTAGGTGGTAGCCAAAGAGAACCAAGTCTTAAGACATTCCGTTTCTTTCCCTATGGCGGAACTCAACGAGCTTTGCCTTGTTACCACAGCGAAAATAATAAATATTTCATTTTCTCGAGTGGGGATCGATCCTATTAGCCATAGTGCTTATCATCACAAAATTTAAAAAAGAATGATAAACTTTCATTTCTAAGTGTTATTAAATCATGATGAAAAATATTAAAGAAAACTCTAAAACACATAGATACATTTATCCTAGTTGTCACAAAGCTTACACATGGTGAGCTTTTCCAAAACTTTACACCCATATAAAGCCCATATATTGGTATTGTAGGCAAGCCGCCGACAGGCCCTGGCCCTCATTACGGCACGCACATACATCATCGTCAGACCTTCTGGCAAGTCATCGCGTATCCCAGATACTAGGACGTGGCTTATAACTATGGAATAGATTGTGAATTTATCTTTAAATGTTTCTTTGTAGAAAGATTTCTTGTAATCAAAAAATACATTACTGTTTATTTTTTTAGAAAAACTTTAAAAAATTAGATGTTGCAAATTTGCACTGAATTTATTACTGTAAGTACCAATAGCGTACCATAGCAAAGCATATGAAATATCAATAAGAGTTCTATTATTTGTAGGCATCATATATTTTTTTGTATTTACGACTTACGAGAGTATAAACAAAAAAAAATATTGATAAAAAATATTATTTGTTAATTTCTCATTTACATTTCCTTATTCTAGTATTAAGTCAAAGTATGGCGTTGAGTGTTTTGCCACTCATCATGTAATGTCTCAAACATTTAAGCGGAAAGTGGACAATCAAGTGTCATAAACTCTCAATTTACAATACAGCGTGAAATTTTTAAAATAAAGAAAATATTCAAACTCAAAAAAGCCTTTTCCATACAAACTGCCATTCGTAAGTGAAATGACAAAAGAAATATCAAAGCTACCGAGCTTTTATATAAAATTAACATAAGTATCGCTAGGAGCGAGCGGACGTCGCGGAGACATTACCAGTATAATTAAAAACTATCTTTGATTTATAAGAAACGGCATATCATGGGCCTCGGGGTAGTCATGAAATATGGATTTGGGAAAGCAACAATCATCGCAGTCGATTTAGTAGTGGACCCGGAATATGACACTGTTTCATAAAGGGATGTTTCTGTGTACACAAGATTTATTGTTAGTTTGTTACGTTGGATTTTTTGAGATTTTTGTTATTGTTATATAAATAATGACGTTTTTAAATATAGCTCATGTAAGATTTATTTATTTTTATATATTTTATGTGTAGAAAGGATAGTTTATATATTACTTCATCTGTAACTCAAAGGAATGCTGCTATTGATTTTAAATCCTTAACCGATACAATGATTTAAATAACGTTTTCAAGGAATGATTATTGCACAACTTTTAGATTGGTAACGTATAATATTTTCATTATAGATGTAATAGTTGCACGAAATTTTGTATGGGAATTTTTCAAAATTACTATATATAAATGGAGAATCAAGCCTGTAGTACATTCCGGCTGAAATCTCCTTTCAGGATCTGTAAGAGAGGATTTTGCGAAATTACGTACACTCCCCAAGGAATCTGTATACAACTTTCTAGGTCTAGTAGTTTCGGGTCGATTTTACCCGTCAGAAAATTATGTTTACGTTACGTTGTCCAATAAATATGTTATCTAAAAAGTAGCTGATAATTAATATATATAAATTATTAATATCAATATATAAAATGTTAAAATACTAAAGTCTGTCGTGGCGCAGAGGCACAACTGTGCGACTATAAACACGATAGGTTGAGAGTTTGATCCCTATTCGAGGAAATAAATTGTTTAATATGTATTTTTATTTACTCGCTCTGATAACAAGGCTATGCGCGGCGTTGAGTTATGCCATTAAATATTTTCTTAAGATATTTTGACACACAAGAATATCTTTTAATTCTTAAAAAAATATTAATATGCAAACAGATTCAAAATCTAAATTTCACTTATAATATTTAAACTTACAACCACCTTCTAGAGGCCTGTCGTGGCGCAGCGGCACAAGAGTGTGACTGTAACCGACAGGTTGGGTTCGATCCCCAGTCGAGGAAATGAAATATTTAATATTTTCAATTTAAATATTTAATGTTTCATTTCTTCGCTCTGGTAATAAGGCAAAGCGCGGCGTTGAGTTCCGCCACTCAACACGCAATGCCTCAAAATTCGGCGGAAAGTGGGGAACGGAAGTGGAACGGAGTGTCCTAACACTAGGTTTCACTTCCGTTCCCTCTGCCTACCCTGCCTAGTGCGGGGTACAGCGTGAAGCTGAAAAAAAAAACAACTACCTTGGTACAATACAATCTCGCCATTATAAAATTAAATAACAATATCAAGTAATTGGCAAGCCTTAGACATATATAAACTTAGTATCTACGTAATCACATAGTAAAATTAATCAAGAACAACCATTAGCTAGCTTTCTCTCGCCACCCAGGTTTTGGTGCGACAGTATTAGATCTCGTTCATCTGATCGTAATAACCGTTCCGCGTCATTAGTCCAGCTCCAGCATCATTTGTCAAGGGCTCCATTACAGGCGGGCCGCTGTGACAAATCGTACGAGTCAATAGATAGATTATCCTAGTTGAGGAGAGAGCTTGATTGGTTTTCGTTTTTAATTTTACATACTCATATTATGGGTATTTATTTTTTTTGTAGTTTTTTTTTGTCTGGGTGTTAATCTGTAAAAGAAAACTAGATGTTCGTCTTATCAACATAGCCCTTGGCGTTTTCTGTTGACTCTGACTACTTCGCTAGAGATAAAATGTTACTTGATAAAAAAGAAATCATCCCAAGATAGAAAATAAATTAAAAATCAATGTACATCCATGAATAAAAGATTAGTAATTAAATTTACGTCAAATAAAATATTTAAAATTGATACAGTATCGAGGCCTGTCGAGCCGTAGGGGCACTAGTGACTGTAAACGTGACAGCTTGTGAGTTCTATCCCCTACCCGAGGAAATGTAATATTTAATATTCATCTTTTCACTCTGGTAACAAGGCAACTCAACACGTAATGCCTTATATGTAGAAAGAGTAAAAACGTAGGAACCTAGTGTTAAGACACCCTCCCATGTGCGGGATACAGTGTGAAGGTAGAAAGAATAATTAATTCAAATTTAATAACAATATAAACTTAATTGATTCATTTAATATGTAATCTTAAACTAATAAAAATATGCTTAAGCTAATAAAACTTTCATTTTAATTAATTTACGAGTACAATAAACAAAACTGTCAACATAATACTAAGATATTTTCGTTCTTTCCGCGGAATAGTAAAGCGGGGATCAAAGCCACATACTTGTGCACTCCCTGCGCCACGGCAAATCCCAATTTTAACACAAATAAATTGGTAGTAGAAGCCTGTCGTGGCGCAGCGGCATAAGCATGTGACTGTAACCGACAGGCTGTGGGTTCTATCCCCACTCGATAAAATGAAATATTTAATATTTTACCGTAGCGTTTGGCGCTCCGTTCTCTCTGCCTACCCCGCTAGGGATATAGCGTGAAGCTAAGTTAGTTTAATGTTTTCATGTCTTCGATTTGATACAAGGCAAAACGCGGCATTAAGTTCCGCCACTCAACACGTCATGCCTCAATTTCGACGGAAAGTGGGGAACGGAAATGGAACGGAGTGTCTTAACACTAAGTTTCCAAGTTTCCTCTGGCTACCCTGCCATGTGCGGCATACAGCGTGAAGCTGAGTGAGTAAGTAAATTGGTAGTAATGGACACATGTCGGACTTTACTTTACTTTTTATACCATTGTAGGTAACATTCCTATAAACCAATAATGAATACATCACCGATCCTGAGATCCTGTTACGTCATCACCACCTCCACCGGAGCGTGGATGAATAGTGAAAAAGACATTAATCCAAATTTCAAGTGTAATTTATCAAGCTGATCCGTTCCTTTGACCCACCATGTTATGACAAGATGAAATATATACGCCGATGATATTTCAAAATACAATCTTAGATACATTTGTGTTTCATTTTTAAATGTTCTCTTTTCCTTTTTTCGGGGGTTACCAACAATGGGCACTGTCACATTAGTGGACGCTTAGGGATGTGACATTCAGTACAATGATAGTCAATATTAATAGTTCTAGACTCAAATTATAGTTTTTGCTACTGTATTTTTTTTAAAGTAAAGTTGTATCATTTTTTCGTTTGATAAAAAAAAATGTAAACGACCGTTCAGTTTTATGACAATTACTGCACGTTGGTGTTCCAGTACAATGTCTTAATTATTGACAATGAATTACATACGGTGAGAAGTTTGTCTTAAAGTTACATATGAAAGCGGTTTGGAATTTTATTTTGAACTTCTTTACATCTACTTGTGAAAAATAAAATAAATTAATAAATATTAATATTATATATGTATGTAAAAAATAGGTAAATATATGCGTTATTGTCTTTCTTTCTGTATACTCAATGTGTCTCTTCTTTTAGCTTTACGCTCTATACGTGTAAGGGTAGGCAAAGGAAATTTAGTAATCTAGTATTAAGACTTGCCCTTCCGTCCTTAATTTTCCGCTGTATTGCGAGGCGAAATGCCGCTCTTTGTCTAATTTTCAGAGCGAGGATATAATAAATATTACAGACGCACGCCAGTTCTTGCGCCAAGACTGGTCTTTTCATCTCGCGTCTTTTATTTAAAATAGACTAAAAAAGAAAGTCATGCAAAATTCTAGATCAGCAATAACTTATGAATTGATAAAATAACATAAAGTTTAAAAATCACTACTACTCAAGCAGTATAAGACATTGTATGAAGACAAATCCAGGTAAACTATGTTATTGAATTTGCTATGTACATATGTATATGTATGTATGTACATATGTACGAATCAACAACCATAATCAAAGTCACATAACCATTAAGCAAAAAATGTAAAACGAATTGTCAATCATAAAATCATACATAACAAAAAATTAAATTACATAACTAAATTCAAGTTAGTGTCCTATAACTTGCGACAGTAACACCGGCAAGTACAAAGGCGACCGCGGTCGTTTGCGGCGCGGCCTTCATCGCTCACGATGACATTCACAAAAACAATACCTAACTGTAACTACGAGTGTATGGTAAACGTTTAGATCAATTCCACCATACAAATTGTTTACATGTTAATAACTTTGCGGCGGCTTTGTACTTTGTTCACATGTAGGGTAGTTTCAATTATTTTTTCTAAGTATTGGCATTTGTAAGTTAATTGAGATAATTTTGTTTTGTCGGTGTGATAATTTTATATTTGTCCTATTTCATACAATAAATTTGTGACTTAAGAGTTAGTAATAGTAAGTACAATGTGCTTGATTGCTATCATAGGTATTAATTTAACGCAAAAAATCTAAGTATACTTAAAATAACTTAGGTAAATAGATGTATTGCTGTTTGCACGCTTTATAGTTTCACGCTGTATCCCACACATGGCAGGATATGTACAGGGAACTTGGGAACCTATTGTTAAGGCACTCAGCTCCCATTTTTGAGCTCACCGATTTTTTATTAAGAGCATTGTGTGTGGAGCGCAAATCAATGACGCCATTTGCGTTTTACCAGAGCGAAGAAATGATATTATTTAATATTTCTTTTCTTCAAGTTGGGATCAAACCCACAACCTATCGCAGTGGCAGCCACACGACTCTAATAAATTTTTATTATATGTATTTCGAACATTTTATAAAACATACGCACAATGAATGTAAAATTGATAATTTAAATAAAAGGAAATAATATTTAATAGTTAGTATCTACCCTGTTTTTGTATTTAATTTGTTTTAATTAACAGCCTCGTTATGTGATCCATATCTGTATACAACAATTACACACACACTACAAATCTTCAATAAAAATCGAAATTGTAATTTCCTGGCAACGGCTGATCGAGGGACAACAATTTGCGGTTACCGAATGATTACCAATTCGAACGCTTAACCGAAATATGGAGAAGCTACGATAATGGAAATAAGACTTTATGTTTTAGGACATATAGTTGAAATTATATTATTTTGATATCTCAAGTCAAGGTCCCATTAGGGTAGTTCGTTTAGTCAAAATTCGTCACGTTCGCTGACATCTGTCGCCGGCTGTAATCGAGTCGGCCGGAATCAATCGTTGCATAATTCCACGATGACAATTCAGTTTCGATATTTGGAACGTGATTATATGTTATAGGAGGTGCATGGTGCGGTGAAACTGTGGCCCGTCAATTTGCGGGATTGGTTTGCCTTTGATGACACGCCGATTGCAATGGCGATGGATAATTTGACAATATTTTCAATATGAATTCTTTTGTTTTTGGTAAATAAGAATGTGTTTCTCTTATAGATTTATAAAGATAAAATGATGAAATTATTCATCTTTAATATCGGTCGTTGGTTCATATTGGTAAAAGCCATTAGTTCAATTTGTCATAACATCCATGGAGGACACTATCGCTATAGTAAAAGGTTGAGAAGAACAGTTTCGTTAAACTTAGCGTATATTCTTGACCGATACACTCTAGAAGCGTCTAAGTTAAAGTATTGATAAGTGCTTGCCAGAAATTAAATCGTCGGCTTACAGAAGAAATTACATTTTAATTTAATTATTTTCTGTCAGCTTCATGCTGTTCCCTTTCCCCACCCGCATATGGCAGTGTAGGCAGAGGAAACTTGGGAACCCAGTGTTAAGATAATTCAATTCAATCTGTTAAATTAATGATTTTTCCGTTCAATGAATGATTTTTACATAAATCGATATTTGACATTCACCTCATGCCTGCATGCTTGGAGCTGTTCCAAAATTAAAATGTAAGTAAATACATCATCACCTACCAAAACATTATTATAAATTCCATTCAAATGATCCACTTCATTAGATTCATTCAGCTCGTTCTCCCTCAGCGTTGATTAATAAGCCGCAAATTGAATGAGCTTTCCTTTGACAGAGTCAATTTCCCAACGGTTACTGAACGGAACCCCTAAAAATCCACTTACGAAGTCTATTTGAAATTTTGATCGACCCCGACTTGACACCTCACATCAATTTAAGATGTAAATTGTCAAAGCATACATTGAGCGCGGGTTACATGGTGTTAAAATATTAAAATATATTTATAATTACTTCGCGTGCTTGAATTCTACTATTTTATTTATTAATCTCATTTGATTTCTTTTAGTAATAAAATTATCACTTTTAACATAATATGTTTTTTTAGCTTCACGCTGTATCCCACACGAGGCAGGGTTCCACTTCCGTTCCCCACTCCAGTGGGGAATATTAGACGTTGTTAGTATAATAGTGTATACTGTATTTTAATCTGATTAATAGTTTCTGAGATTGTCTGAGACAGACAGATAAACATAAATCAATGTATTAAAATATATATAATAAAAAGTGTAGATTTATTTTGAGTAACATTATTTATATTTTTAAATGTATATATTTTTAAATTTTTAAATATATATTATATGTAAATTGACAGAAACATTACGGTTTTAATTAAAGGATATAAACAGTTGATGTTTCTAGGTCAGCTTGATTGTCAAATTTTTATTTATATATTCTGTATCCACGGAACGTGGAAGAAGTTGAGGTAAAGTTAGATTATTTGTTACATACGGAAGATGCAGTGAGTATTGCAATTTAAGAATTCGTGTTGCAAACTTTGGTGAATACTCTAAAAGTAGAGAGTTTAGAAAATTAAAACTTTCAAAACACTCTTCTTATTGTTCTTCTTCTTCTTCTGTTTGCTCTACATTTTAAACACATACTCCAAGTAGTACGCATATGCGTAGATGGAAAAGTAAGATATGTATGTTTAATATTTTAATGAAATATGATTACTAACAATATATTTTAACTATATTCTTCTTTACCACCATTAAAACAACCACAACGCCATATAAACTCTACAACAAGGGTTGACGGACCGTTTTGCATGGGATCGATTGTCTCGTACGTCAGATTGTCACGGTTCGCCGACGCGACATTGATCGATAGATGCACCTGTGCCTGCAAACTCTTCATATCAACATTTATAAATCTTAACTACATCTTTGTAGAGGCCATATTGCGATGCGAGTGTCAGACATACAGAAAGGGTGAGAACGTGATTTATTTTGTCATACATATGTTTCTAAGGATTGATCGTTTAAATAAAATTGGACAAGTTTCATATATTATGTTGGAGTTACTTGTAACATATTATATTTTATAAGTTTATTTAAAGCGACCTCGTTTTCGTTTTTCTTGAAAATTCCAGACCCCAGACTAAACTAATTCCAGGATAAGCCCTTTGTTTGTCTCAAAATGTTTTCAGGTCACCTACGGAGCACGAGACCGATTCAGCTCCATTTTCTGCGTCTGATTTGCGACTGGGGTTTCATTGCAGCGTTCCCATAGGATTAGTTTAGGCGCTGGCCGGCTTTTCTAAGGCCAGTATAAACCGACAATCCAGCACAAGCATAAATTGACAAACACCTGGGATTGACGTGAGATATTTTCTGGGACCATCAAAATCACGCATATGTATAATAACACGTTTTTAACATTTTAACAGGGCAAAGTTGTGTGAATGTTCTGACAGTTTCGGCAATATACTACCGAGCTCTCTCTCTCTCACTCTCAGCTTCACGCTGTATCCCGCACGTGGCAGGGTAGGCAGAGGGAACCCGGAAACCTAGTGTTAAGACATTCCGTTCCATTTCCGTACCCCACTTTCCGCCGAATTTGAGGCATTGCATGTTGAGTGGCGGAACTCAACGCCGCGCTTTCCCTTATTACCAGAGCGAAGAAGTAATAATATTAAATATTTAAATTAAAAATATTGAATATTTCATTTCCTCGACCGGGGATCGAACCCAGGACCTGTCGATGTCGGTTATAGTCACACGCTTGTGCCGCTTCGCCACGACAGGCCTCAACCCACCGAGCTAATTTTTATATTTGCACTTCAACTTCTTAGCCAATGGGCATCGGCAGAGTAAGCACGATAATTAATATGTACAATTACTGTCGCTGTGAGAAGACACTGAGACCAGATATACACTGTTCAGAGACAATAATCCATAATCCATAAATACGGTTATTGTAATATAATTGAATTCTTACATTATTTAATTGTAATATCAGTTACGTAGGAATTTCTTTAATAGTTTACTTGTACTAAAAGTATTATTCTTGAATGTTTTTAATTTATTTTTAACTTGTATTTATTTAATGGAGTATTCAATTTGATTTATCGTCGAGAATTTGTTTGAATAAAAGTCATGAATTCTATCTTTTTTTCTCTTAATATTTATACTTATCAATAGGTCTTGTCTAAATATTTTATAGGTACATCAAATATTTGGGGTTAGGATAATACTATATATATACAGTAAAATACTGTATGTTAAATAATTTGACTCATCTAATAATGTCTTTGAATTTCGCGATTGTTACACATTTTAAATGAAACACTTTTAACCGGATTAAACGCGTATATTCATTGTTAAACATGTTTTTGGGTCCGTGGTCACGGGTAGACTGAGTCTACTGCAAAGTGTTCGCACCGTCGGGTTTCCAAAAAACATCTTTAACAAACAATATACGCGATTAATCCGGTTAAAAGTGTTTCATTTAAAATTGACTCATCTAGTAGAGAAAGACACATGTAGGTATTTTTATTTTTCAGTTTTACACATTTGCCACATACAAAATGGAAACGGCTCTTAATAATTCTCGAAACTGAGCAGAGAACAGAAACTACAGAGCGAAATTCATAAAAAAACTAAAGCAGCAGAATTTAAATTCAAATTTACTATAAAGATATAAAAAAAAACACACAAAAATAATATATAAAGCAAACAAAAACGACAAAAAAACTGCTCTTTCTTCGCACAAACGTAATTAACATGTCATTGTCAATTTTTTATGCAACGAGAAGGATTTTGAACACAAATATGACTCGAGAGAAATAACGCCGCTCGTCCAAATATTATTCTTGGTCCGATGTCATCGAGACTTTCAATACAATCGCATACGATGACGCGACATTTCTTTTATAAAAATATATCATAATTTAGTATTATTTATACTTGAAGTAAACCACAATATTCAACCTTACCGTCTTGTAATAAAGACTTACTAAACATTAGATATGACTGCTGTCATTTAATAATATTTTTGATTAAGACCACCCAAAAATGAAAATTGAATACATTCCCATAATCAGCATTTGTAGGTATCTATATTTCATTACATCTTTGACACCTTCTCCGTTAGCTTGTTCCGTTTCGAGTCAGTGTTTTTTAGTATTTGCTCTTATTTTTCCTATACACTGTTGCTGTTCAGGTTGATTTTGATATAGTGGTTAGATGAGCTTTGTAAAATTTGATTAGAAATACACAACTGTACGTACGTTTAGACAATATGCTTTCAATAGAACTCTTTACAAAGGTAAATGTTAGTATATAATGTATTAAAAAAGTTATATCTAAATAAGCAATTCACATTTACATAACGACGGATTGTAATCCGACGGTTCTGGATCACCGACTATATAAATATTTTAAATATTTTTATTTCGGTATGTACTACATAAACATACATTATTATTTGTAAGACATGTCGTGGCATAGATGCATACGCGTGTGACAGTGGGTTGGTTGTCATTTAATGAAATGAAATTGAATATTTCATTCTCTCTAATAACAAGGTTAAACACGGCATTGAGTTCCGCACTCAACACGCAATGGGGAACGAAACGGAGTGTCTTCCCTCTGCATACCCTACCATGTGCGGGATACAGCGTGAAGCTGAAAAGGAGATATTACCAATTGACCCTTTAATGCCAAGCCACAGACACAAAAAAGTTATTAAACTATCAAACGCGTCCTTATAATTATTCCAACATCTTAATAAATCATTAAAATAAATCGTTTATCATACTATAATACACGTACATAGTTTAACTCTTGAGATCGATTAATAATTAAAATAAAATCGATAATTACAGATACCGATTCGTGCTCAATAATCGTAGTGACGTAGCTAGAATGGACAATAGTGAATCAACGTCAATGTCAAATGCCCCTTGGCGTGTTGTGGACCAGTGTATAATGATCTGCTCAATGACATCATTTTGATATAGAATGAAAACATTTGTATAGAAATGTAAGGATATATTTAAGATTGATTTTTAGTTTCATTTTGTAGATATATAAAAATATTATTTTAACTTTACGCTGCATCCCGCTCGTGGTAGGGTGGGCGAATTTTGTGACTACTGTGTTAGTCTTAAAATACTCCGTTCCGTTCTCTACATTTTGTCGAAATAGCCTTGTTACTAAAGCGAAGAAAAAAAAATAAAAATTTCAATTGAAAATGTTAAATAGTTTAATTCTTCGCGTCGGGATCGTACCCACAACCTGTACACTGTACAGTCACATGCTTGTGCTCTTGTGCCACTGCAAGCCTCATATAAAAATATCATTAAATTGAAGTTTAAAAATATAAAGTTAATGTGGCTTGGTAAATACACCTATTAGATCAACTTTAACTTATACAATTCAATAATAAGTTTTTTAGATCAGGGTAAGGGATGCGACCTAGGGTTACATTCCATTCTTCTCTTCACCCTCTTCTCCTTATGGAAACAATAACATTTATTGGTCATATTGACTAGTATTAATTTATTACACTAAATGGGAATCGAACCCACAATATATCTAAAATTAAATAATCTGGCTGTAAACACATTTGTGCAGCCACTGCGTCACGATTGCCTTATTCTCTAATTTAATTAACTTAAAACTTGCAAAACGCGGTGTTGAGTTCCGCTACTCAACACGCAATGCTGCAAATTCGGCGGAAAGTGGGGAACGGAAGTGGAAAGAAGTGTCTTAACTCTAGGTTTCCAAGTTCCCCCTGGCCAGTTCACTTTACCCTGCCATGTGCGGAATACAGAGTAAAGCTGAGTAGAGTAATTAACTTAAAAACATAACCTACATAACGTAAAAATACATTATTCTCACTATAACTGTAAACAAAATTCTCTACTAGAATTCTAAACCCACAACCATATTGCTAACCTAAACTCCACTGAACTATAGGTGCAATATAATTTTACATCTCTCTATTAAATAATAATAGCTAATAATGTGACACGGGTCTGAGAGAATGGACGGCAATGACGAGCGGTTCTTGTGAAGCCACTTAATGCTAATGACAATATTATCTTTGAAATAATCTTTGTGGAGATCGCGTCCGTCTCTTGTTTTGATTTGCAAATTATTTTAGTTCTTAACGACCGAGCAGGAATTACCGTTTTTTTAATTATTTGGCTACTTTGAAGTTATTTTTGGTGAATTTGAGATGTATTTTTTTGTTAGTTACGTACTGTAACGTTTGTTAATATGCTGGGTTTTGAACGTGGTTGAAAATGGCGGAGTTTAACGCGGTCCTTTGTAAAGCGAAAAAACGAAAATAATTTTTATTTATTGGTTAAATTCAATAAAAAGACATACTCATAACAAAGTACTAATTTAAAAATAAAATTATAATTATTAAAATTATAATTTTATCAAAGTGTAGAATAACACTTAAAAAAAATTATAAAAACATAATGAAGTATTTATAGTGATTTCTTTATAGTATTAGCACAAGAATTAAAATAGTTTTTAATGCTGTAAATATGTATGTAATTAGCTACATTATATATCTAGTTATTTGGTTAAGTTTTTCAGTAACATTCAATTTTAACTTTGTTGTTACAAAAATATGTGTTGAGTCATAGCTTCTTCTTTATATCTCATATCGAAGGATGATCAATCTCTGGCCACAATCGAGACATTTCTGGTTAATTGGCGGAACTTAACGCCGAAAATTAGAGTTCAAAATTAAATGCAACCATTTATAAAGGTAAAATCCACTCAAATTGCAAATTACACAACGTTTAAAGATCAAAACCATAAAAATACGATTTCACAACACGCAACTTACTATTTATCTACAAAATAAAATAAACAAGGTACCCTTTTAGCATAATTTCACCCACTCAAGAGTTACGTACAATATCTTCGAAGACCCGATTTGGTCCAATATCCCTCGAGATGATCCCGATGTAATGCAACACACGAAGCTTAGCTCCAACATTGGCAGTATATTGAGACATAAATTTTTCATTTCGCCCGTGGCCACTTGTGATAACCTACTTGACCAGCGGATCCCGTGGGATGCATAAAAGACTTCTACTGTATAAGAAATCACATATTTCATAAACGCTCGCCCGTTTTGTAGGGATGAGGATCGGCTTTGTCGATGTTTTTGCATTTTATCGATATTGAGAGGAAAATGGAGTGTCTACTTTAATTTTACACTTTGTGTAAAAATATAGTTATTTTTTTATATTAACATTTTCTAAATATATAAATAATTTTCTATTTTTTTTATGAATTATTGTCTTTGTATGTAACTTAAAAAACAGATTCACGCTTTTTATGCATAACAAGTCAGAGGAAGCTCGTTTTGAACTATTCCTTCCCTCCACTTATCAAATAACTTTTTGAGACATTGCCTTGAGTGATGGAGCTTAACGCCGTGCTTTATCTAACAAAGTGGGAAAATTAATAGAAATATAAATATTTATCCGAGTCGAGCCCTAACTCAAAACTACCGCGTTCATTATTATGCCTATTGTCACTTGGCAATTATAAATTTATCTCATTAATTAAGTATTTAAATGCTCATACACTTAATTCCATGTGAAATAATGTTTGGAAAAAGATTAAAATATTAATGGCAATTTATTGTTTGATCATTTGTGGTGATTTTATCGTAAATATGATGGGTCTATAATGAATCATTTACAAGTTTCTTGTTTCAATTTATGTAAATATTAAGTATGTAATTAATGATTGTCGCTTAGATATATTATTATTTAAAGCCTCGTTAAGCCTTTTGCACCGTTTCTTAATAAATAAATTTATAAAGTCTTACTTATATGACTGTTAATTCATCATGAAATTGCGTGTGTAAATGGGTTTACGCGAATCATTTATGTAAAAAGTGATATGAAAATATTATTATAAATACTACTACTACTTGACTTCATCTAAATCAATCAATATGTGCGATGAAACATTCCTATATAAAACATTCACAAATAATTATAGGTGGTATTATATTATCGGTTGCTTATTTCTCGTTCACTTATTCATAGTTATCTTTAATAGAACTGATAACTATCGTGATCAACTTGGCATGTCCTAATTTTGTTGCTATGGCACTGTTACTACGACGCAGGTCTTCTACAGTTTATGAGGTCTAAAATGAGCTTTGCACTTGTGTGGGTAATTAAGAAACTACATTAAAAAACAATTAAAAATAATATGTCGAATAAATATCGATAAATGAAATTAAACTATAAAAACATACCTGTTGTTGCGCAGTGGCAGTGTAAGTGTAAACGACAGGTTGTGGGTTCGATCCCCACTCGAGGAAATGAAGTATTTAATATTTTCAATTTAAATATTAAATGTTTTCATTTCTTCGCTCTGGCTACAAGGCAAGGCGCGGCGTTGAGCTCTCTAACACGCAATGCCTCAAATTCGGCGGAAAGTTGGGAACTGAAGTGGAACGGTGTGTCTTAACGTTAGGATCACAAGTTCCCTCTGCCTACCCTGCCATGTGCGGGATACAGGGTGAAGCTGAGTGAGTGAGAGTGAAATAATATCAATTCTTTTACCTTGGACATATTATTCCAGTATTTTTACTATGTTTTTAAATTTAAGTTTAGTATTATTCCAGTATTTTTTTTGAGGTAATAATGAATCTTTTCGTTATTTTATGAAGAACGGCGTTTTTTTTTATTTTTTTTTTCTTTCTTTTGCTCCATGATTACTTTTGCTTAGTAATCCTTTGAATAATTCAAATATAAAAACAAAACATTAAGAATTATATTTTTGACGTCAGTATACATAAGTTTATACCGATTGTCAAGTGTACATGGTCAAGTGGTGTTAAACCTTCACTATACTCGTTTATGAATACACAAATGTACTATATGTTACTATGATATTAATTGATCGATGAAAATGTTTTAAAAAAATCATAAAATATGCAAATATTATCCTAATCATATTTAATATAAAAATATATGATTACCAGCCTTAATTTTATTTTAATAAAGTCACCGAAAATAGCGATTAAAAAACGTAATCGATGTCGCAATGTAACATAGACTTTATCGATACATAGCCCAAGACATTCCTATACGAAAGTACTCTTCACACCCCGATTTTTTTTGTACGTCACACAAAGGGCAGAAGGGCCACCGGACCGACACAATAATAAATATTTTGACGATAACACATAAATATTCTTCCTTTATGAATAACAAACGGCTATATGCCACGGTGAGGGTGGTAATTCCTTTCATTTTTACGGTCACTCCTTCCTCTTATAAATCGTCTCTATTTATTAGAGAAGGGGTCTCGCGATTTTTCATACCTTTAAAAATATATGGCCTCATGAGGATGTAGTTTCAGATGATTCACATTTTTGTTTTATAAAGTGCATAGTATTATAGTGTAAAGGGCCAAATGACATTACATTTTTTTCTGCTGTTAGTAATATATAAATTTTATTTATTTTTTCATCTCATTTTCCGGTAAATTATAACAGTGTTATAATTTAAATAGAATTTATACATTTTGTACTATTTTTAAAGTGTAATTCTACACTTAGGAAAGAAAAATGTTTATATGTAAAGATTTGAACGTAGCAGGATTTGAACCCACGCCTCTTGGAAGCAGTCCAATTGCAACCGTCCAATGCAGTTTTTTAAAAGAAAGTTATAAATAAGACAAGAAATTTTGTTCTTAAATTTAAATAGCTTCTTTTATTATATACACCTATGGGTGCCATCCCTTTTCTAGAGGAACTTAATCATAATAGATTTTTGACTTCGCACTGTATTTTTATATAGCAGGGAAGGTCGAGGGAACCTAATATGAAGACCCTTCTGTATCACTTTCCGAGTAAAAATAATTAATTTCCCCAAAATAAGAATTGAACCCACAACCTTTATGCTTAAAGTTAGACATCAAACAATAATAAGCAGATTAATTTGTTTTCTATGAAAAATGAATTACGTATACTAGTTATATACATTATTTCTGCACCATTTAAGTACTGCATAGAAGTCGTGGTAACGTCGCGTGATCGTCAACGGCTGGAGGTAATTTCCGGCATTGTCACTAACGCTGTTGATAAGACTTGGCCTCTCACCTTTAAACACATTAAACATAAAATACAGTACGGTTGTCAATTAGTGGCCGCTCTGAAGTTAGATGTATATAACTGTACCGAATTTATTATAATTTCTTCCCGAATGAACAAACAATACGTAGAAGTATTGAAAATTTTAAGATGTATTTTCAGGCCGGCCATGACTCGTCGTCCGTACTGTACCTTTTTCTATATCAAAACACTTTGTGCTAGCACAATATATTCAGATTATGCTCGTGGAAGCAATTAGCTGCCGCTTGTATGTATTCGGATCAAGGACCGGTGGGAGGTCGAATTTTATAGCATGCAAGGCCTTATTTATTTTATTAGCTATTGTTGAGGTGACATTTTTTAAGTACTACTAAGGAAGTAAAATAATAAAAAGAATGGTACATTCTTCTGGTCGTTTTTTGGCAGAAAGGCAGGAACTGAATTGTCTTGAAACTGAATATGACAAAGAGAATGTTTTATCACTAAGTCTCCAGCTAGAGTCCCGCACATATCAGGGTACGCAAAGGCAGGCCTTTGCGTACCCTGATATGTGCGGGATACAACGTGACGCTAATGAAAGACGAATTTTGTCAAATAAAATATGTCCTCCATGGAAGGAAAGAAAAAAATTAAGATGATTATTAGGTAAAATATAAATACTAAAAATCAAATCAGTAGCAGCAGTGTCTGTAACTGTAAACACGACGATTGCTGAGAAAAATTATTTATTCTAGTAAAATGACAAAGCGTGGCGTTGAGCTCCATCACTCAAACAAGCAATGTCTCGAAAATTAGACAGAACTCGGGGAACAGAGTGTCTTAGCTTTAGGTTCCTTATGCCCTCCCTGGTATATCCTGGATATAACGTGAAACTAATTTTCCTTGTACTTTTTAATAAAGCACAAATACCAAATAATAAGTTTTAATAATAAATTCAAGATCAAAGAGAAAGTAATTGAAAACACATTTGGACGATTGACCTTTTTGCATAGCGACTAAAAGGGCTACTTAGCGATATTGGTCTTTTCATGTCCTACCCTTCGTACGTACGTACGTATAGACTACACTGTTTTATATAATATATATTTTTCTTATAAAAGATTAAAAAGTCTAATAATAATAGACTTTAGATTAGGTACTAGTGAATAAAAAAAGATGAAAGAATCACAATTTCCATTGATATATTTAATGAAAAATGTTTTTATTTTATTACTTATGCTCTTACTATGAACTTATAACATTTTTTAAGTAACAAGTTAAACTTTTAATTTTTTTCTGAACTTTTTCTTGGTAAAGTAGAATAAGATATACGTAATTCAAAGTCAACATACATGTAATGTAGCTAGTGTAGTGTACTGTATTTTCTTAGGATTTTTTATAGATAAACAGTTAATTTAATATCAATTTTGCATACCTTTTTTAAGCTTCTTTTTTCTTGCATCTATCAGGGAAGGCAGAAGGAACCTAGTATTAAAGCATACCGTTCCGTCGTCTTGTTCCTAACTTGAGGCACAACTCAACGCCGCACATTACCTTGTTATTAGAGGGAGAGGGAAGAAATAAAAATATTAAACATTTAATTCCCTCGAGTCTTTGCGCCATGATAAGCCTCTAAAATTGTGATAGATTAAAGTAAACAACTAACAAATTTGCTAATAACTACGTAATGTACGTAACTATCTTCTTTGTAGGTCCAAACTAAAAAACGTACGTAAAATTCGAATCCCAGACCGCACGCGTGACATTAATTACAGTATTACGTACCCTGCTGTGCCACAACGTTGTTGCCTATAATATCATGATACTTTATATTAATTTTACTTAAAAAATAGCAAAATTACTAATTATTATGACAACACAGTATATTTATTGTTGCATTTACAAAGAAGCTCTTGCAATGCCGACTCATAGAACTTTTCAGACTGATTAAAATTTTTAACGAACATTCCAATTATGACCCTTGGCCACTTTAATGAGACTCTTGTTTTTATTCAGTTTTTATGGTAAACTGGACCTACTAAACTAACCTTTAGAGTTCAGGCAATGGCGGTTTTTTTTGCTGAGGCCATTTCAAAGGGGCGTGGTTGGAGTTAAATTGTAAAGCGTGGATACAAATGAGATGATTGTTTTTATAAAATTATCTCATATCAAGTGGGGTACTCCAAAAGAGTATCTTTAAGTCTAGTTAGAATACATAGGATTTAATAAATATTATATGAAATAAATATTATATGAAAGAAATCAAAAAACAATGAGTCGTCTGCATGTACCTAGTTTTTTTTTAATATGTCAGCCATTGCACCTTAAAGATAATAAGCTTTAACTGTAGATATAAAACATTTTCCTTGCTGTATCTCACGTACAACAGGATAGGCAGGGATCCTAGTATTAAGATACTTCCTCGAGACGTTCCACTCAGTTATCGAGACATAGCGTGTTGAGTGGTGGAACTTTTTACTTATCATAGTGAAACTCAGAAAAGTAACAAAATTTCCGAATGGGAATGAATGAATGAATATGCATTTTATTACAAATGTCGATAGAAAAATCATACAATTTATAAAATTCATCTGCCTCGATGGTGTACATTGTACCATGACGGACTTAATATCAATTTAATTTTAAATAATATTTCAGCTTTTCCTCCAGCTACGTTAATGAATCCTGAATGAAATATTTTATAATTCAATTTCTTCGCTCTGACAACAAGAACGGAGTATTTTAAGACTAGGTCCCCAAGTTTCCTCTGCCAACTCTGCCAAGTGATATGGCAGAGAAGGAACCGACAAGAAAAAACATAGATAAAGAAATCCCACATAAGAAATAATATATTAATAATACCATAGATATTAAGAATATTTATGGTATTATTAATATAAGATCATTTTTATTAGTTTCGTTTCCTAATTATAATTAGCTGATGTCAGTGGCACTTCCACTTTCAATGCGTGTGAAAAACTGTTAAATATGTGCATACATAAGTTCATTGCGACATGCAAATTAAAATGATAGTGGCATTGTACAAACAAATTATAATTTGAATGTTCATTTAAATATATATAATAACAACAGAAGTAGATTTCATATTTTTAATTATGGTGTTTACTATAGAAGAATATAAATATTTTTTGATTATTTTATTGGTAATTAGGCTTAATGAATGGTCAAATGCGAGTTGGACTTGTCTCCATCTTTTCAAGATTTCAAGGTTACCGGGAAGTATAATTTATGAAAATTGTCTAACTTCAGTTTATTGGTTTGTTTTTATATTAAAATAACTTTAAGTATGAGTGTTTTAAGGTTTTTTTTTCTGGGATGATCAATAAATTTCCAATTTTCGTTATTTCCGTTTATTTAAAGTAGTAGTACTTTCACTTCTCGCTAAATTTAGACACGGTCTTGGCCCATACCACTTACTACTATGTCCACTTACTACCGGGTATAGGGATATTATTATTTTTTTTGTATGATTTGCCTCTTGAATGCCCATTGCACAAGCTATATGTGTCCAGTCTCACATCTAAAACAAAGCATCACTTTGTACCGTATATAATTAAATTATTTATTCAACCACATTTTTTATTAACAAAAACGTTTACCTGTCCGCATTTTATAGTTCTGATTTCTTAGTATCGTTAATAAAGAGCGCGGGGTGTGCGACGGTGCGTGCGTTTCTTACTTCAAAACGTTGTATGAAAATTAAGAAAAATATAATTTACTTAAGCTTATCTACTTTACAATTATATTTTGATAGTAGTGGTAAGAGAGGGAGGGGGAGACCTCGATTGACCTTCGAAAACACAGTATCTACGATACTGGAGAAAGGTCACGTAAAAGCATGAGTACCCCCCGGTGGGCATGTTTGAAGATGTTGATGATAGTGGACGAGGCGAAAGAGGTATGCCGAGACCGTAGCATTTGGTGCTTCGTTCTCTCTGCCTACCCCGCTAGGCATACAGCGTGAAACTAATTAAGTAAGTAATTATATTTGGAACATATGTTTACATATCCTACTGCCCTCTTATACTATTGTATATATTTGTTCATATATTTATATTCGAGGATATTTATATTCGTGACGCAGTCGCACAAGCGCGTGACTGTAACCGACAGGGTCTGGGTTCGATCCCCAGCCGAGGAAATGAAATATTTAATATTTTCAATTTAAATATTTAATGTTTCATTTCTTCGCTCTGGCATTAAGGCAAATCGCGGCGTTGTGTTCCACCACTCAACACGCAATACCTCAAATTCGGTGGAAAGTGGGGAACGAAAGTGGAACGGAGTGTCTTTACACTAACTTCTCGGGTTCCCCTGCCTGTCCTGTCCTGTCTCGTGCGGAATACAGGTATAAAAAAATATATATTCAAATAATATTATAATTAATGTCATTGTATGGATGATTGTTCTATGATCCAAAACTGAATGAATTACAGGGCAATGTCACAGTCCCTCTCATGGTAGGCTAGGCAGATGTGATTAAGGAACCAAGTGTTAAGACAATCTCTTCCCTACCCCACTTTACGCCGAATTTTCGGGGCATTGCGTGTTGAGTGGCTGAACTAAACGCCGAAATGGCCTTATTACCAGAGCGAAAAAATGATAATATTATATATTTAATTTGAAAACATTAAATGTATCACTACCTTGCGTTTACAGTCAAAATTTACATGTAATAATTTAAAAAATGAGCCATGTTCAAATATAAAAAGTTCGTAAAAACGTTATGGAATATAACATGTCCGTAGCAAATCTAGACCGTCATTAGAAATACATACATTTATTTATATATCTTATAAAACCTAGATAGATTTAATCATTCAGAGATATGTTAATGTGTCATGTGGCATAGTGAGAGTAATGAAGCGCTTGACTCGTAACTTTGTGGTTGTGGGTTTGACTTTAAATCGTGAGAATGAATTAATTTGACATCCCGCTTTGTTAGCGGAAAGTGCGACGTATCTGATACTAATGTTGTTTTAAATAGAACATACTTATTTCATATTTTGTACTGTATAGGCATGTTATAGTCCAAAAAAAAATTTCTTTAAATAGTAATTTGGGTTACATATACCCACATGTATGTATGGGTACTTATAATACGGAAGTATTTACACGTGGCGCAGTAACGCAGTGGCAGTGCCTTTCTCACAATCAGGAAAATATTATATTTTAACAATATTATTTTTTTTCTCCTAAAATAAACAATAGACGGCGTTAAGCTCCGTCGCTCGACAAACATTCTATTTCCATTTAACCTAACTAGTGGTATTTACATACCAAATAAGTAAGTACTAAACATTTTTCTTACCTTAAAGAATTGCTATTATGGCGGCCGTAAGTGTATAATAATCTTTTAACCAACATAACATAAGTTATACAGACGTTAAAAACAGTAAATTACAGGTTGCCATCTCAACGAGCATTGACACAAAAAATATGTTAAATACGACGTTTCCAAGTACTTACCTACATACTAATATTACATTTATTTTGAAATGAAGTCGCCAAGGATTTAAACTTTTTTTTAATAGTTTTCTTAGTATAAAGCCTTGAAAGATTAATTATTATATAAGTACCAAAGTACGTTTAGTAAATTAATTTTATATATCTATATATGGTCTTAGATCTTAGAGGCTACATTTTTTATGACTAAAACTGCCTCAGCAATAACTGGTTTTAATTTTTTTTTCATCTTCACGTTGTATCCCGCACGAGGCAGGGTAGGCAGAGGGAACCCGGGAACCTAGTTTTAAGACACTCCGATCCACTTCCGTTCCCCACTTTCCGCCGAATTTGAGGCATTGCGTGTTGAGTGGCGGAACTCAACGCCGCGCTTTTGCCTTATTACCAGAGCGAAGAAATGAAACATTCAATAATTCAATTGAAAATATTAAATATTTCATTTCCTCGTCCGAGGATCGAACCCACGCCCACACCTCACGAAGTGAGTGATCTAAATCTAAACGTATAAATTGCAATAAGCCTGTAGTCATTTTCGATAAATTGGCTATTTAATATTAAAATAAATCAATTGACTCGGCCTGTCGTGGCGCAGCGGCACAAGCGTGTGACTGTAACCGACAGGTTCTGGGTTCGATCAAATCGAATCGAAGTGCACTTTATATGGGATACAGTGTGAAGTTTGAAAAACTTATAAAAATACTTAGAATTATATTGTATCGAAAACACCACATTTAAAAAAAAAACCGCATCTAGCTTATATACTCAGCTTCACACAGTATCCCGCACACGGCAGGGTAGGCAGAGGGAACTTGGGAACCTAGTTAAGTAAATCTGTTAAGACACTCCGTTCCACAACCATTCTCCATTTTCCGCAAAATTCGAGGCATTTTGTGTTGACTGGCGGAATTCACCGCCGCGTTTTGTCTTATTACCAAAGAAGGAAATTAAAATAATCAATATTTGAATTAAGAATGTTTAATATTTTACTTTTTAGAGTAGGAATCGAACCCAAAACCTGTCAGTTTCAGTCACACTCTTGTGCCGCTGCGCCACGACAGGCCTGGTTATATAGGTACTTCAGATATATTAGCATATCTATGCAAATTCTTATCATTACCCATACAAAATCTCAACTAACAGAACAATGAACGCGAAACTCGCTGAGACAAAAAGGTTAAAAATAATTTTATAAGTCACTAAATTCGTATTTTCATTACAAACATTGACATATCTGACTTTTACCTTTATGCCTTTACAATAAAGTTTAAAATACTTGAATATAATTTTAATATAATTTTAATGAACCTTGTGTTATAATAAAAGACTTTGACAGTTCACGGTAAGATCGGTAAGACGGTAGGTTGGACAATTTCGATGTCGGGAGATATTGTAAATCGTTTTTGTCAAATGTCAACTTCTGTGGTCGCCCTCATTCGGCTTGGGCGAGGGATACGCAAATGGAAGACCTTAAATATATGCATGTAAGAATTACTAATATATTTAAATTTTGTTTTTTAGCATCACTCCGTAGATATCCCGCATATTTCAGTGTGGGCAGTGGGAACTTGGGAACCTTGTGGGAAGACGTGTTGAGTGGCGCAACTCAACGCCGTGTTTTGTTTTTTATAACATTATCTTAAATTTACATTGCTTTAATCATGATATTTAACCCCCTCCCCATTTACTTCCCTTGTGTATAAATGATTTAATTAGTCATCAAAAAGCTCGAACATTATAAACATACGAGTATATAGTTATTGCTTTACAATTTCGAATTTTGCAAGTGGCTTTAGCTTCTTACTTCATCCCTAGTTGGCCTTTATATGATACGAGGGAATATTTTTTTTAATAATATTGTTGTTGCAGTGCATTTTAATCTTGCTTTATTTCGTGTTATTAAGGTGTCTTGGAACTCAAAACTCCGTGATCATGATCCGTGAAAAAAAAAACTCGTTATGATTACAATTTTTCCAAAAAATAATGACATTCTCCTGATATATTTATTTTTGTAGCTTTGCTAAATCTAAAAATATTTCTTATATATTTTTTTACCTTTACTTCGGGTAACTATGGACAGAGTGTTAAGGCACTCCGTTCACATAAACATACTTTTGATCCTCACTCTCCGCCAAATTTTGGAGGTAATATGTGTTTAGTGGGGTAACTAAACGCTGAATTTTGTCTCGTTCCCAAAACGAAAAAAAAATAAATATCAATTATCATAACTGATTAGGTACAGTCAAAATAATTCGTACATAAAAAATAATTCCTATATTGATGGAACCTTAAAGGAACCCTTTGACACAGAAATCAATTAGTAACAGCAAAATGAGTTTTGGCGACTCCTTATTAGACGCCACACCGGTTGTTTACTCTCTGCTGGGTTTGTTCAAGGACGAGACCATTTGATAAAAAAAAAAATATTCAAATCAACGCTGTGATGGATTTTGCCGCTATTTAAAATTTTCTCAATTATTAAAATTTCCGTTTCATTTATTTTTATCGTATTGAAGTTTCGTATATATTTTTTATTTCTCATATCTACGTGTATATTGTATACGTCCAAGCATTGTTAAAGCATTATTGACATGTTAACTTATACGACTAGATATTGCGGCTTGTCGTGTACAACTCGAGAAGTTCTTATCTCCGGTAACAAGGCAGAGTACGGCGCTGAGTTTCATTACGTTGGTGACGTAATGCCTCAAACTCACCAGAAAGAGGGGAACGTTGTGTCTTAACACTAGGTTCCCAGGTTTTCTATATCTACCTTGCTGATTGCGGGATATAGCGTGTAGCTAAAGAAAAAAAATCTTTAGACCGTCATAGTGCAGTGGGACGGCATAAAACGCGTTGTGGGTTTGATCCCTTTATAAATATATTTATTATCACCGATACAAAAAACCTAGCGTTGTTTTCACTACTCTACTGAGTGTGTGCAATATTTTAACAAAAAACGGAAACAAGGTCTTTACACTACGTATCCCATGCCCACCTTACTGTATACGGTATACAGCTAAAATAATATATTATTTAAAAAAATGACTACAAAAAAAATTAAACCTTAATATAATTTGTAACAAAGATTATATATATATAGAATTTCTAATAAAGGTAGTCCAACACATCCTAGAATTAAATTTCTCATAAGTCACGTAACAGATTGACGTTGACTTCAAAGACATTAAAAAAGTGTTTACCATACGTTTACATGAAGGTCTCAAAAGGATAGACGGGAATGTTAATTGGATGATTCTCTGAAACAATTTGTAAACAAGGGGAGATCTTTTTAATTTGCCGTTGACTTTAATAAAAAAAAAAAAATTGTACAGCTTAAGATGTAAGTGTAGTTTTATTTTTAATTTTCGTTCCGGTACTTAATTGTTGATAGTTCTTTTATAGAATAGATAATTTTTATCTAATGATAAGAGGTCTTCGTGGCGCTGTATATAAACGTGTGACTGTAAGCGGGTGTGGATACGATTTCAACGCGAGAGACTGAAACCGTCGGGTAACGAGAAAAGCCGCGGCGTTCTGTTCCGCTCCTCAGCAAACAATGTCTTAAATTTTCAGCGGAAATTGGGTCATAGAAGTGCCTTAATAAGAACGGATTGTCATAGCTCTAGCTTTCCTATGCTTGCCCTACTAATATAGAATAACACCGTGATACCTAAAACATACAGAAATACACTATGTTGATACGTAAAATGAACGGCAAAAGGCGTTGGACAAAGAAAAAGTCACTTGTAACTTGCCACGGATTTGACATCGATCCATTCTCTAGTAATATTAGAGAATGGATCATGTGGTGATGGTGGAACAATTATTACCGTATCTTGCATTAGACGGAGTGCGTTTGGGAATTTAGCTAAACTTCAGGATTGAAGATTTCTATCACATTTTTGACACTACTCTCCGTATTAACACATACGTATTCTCTCCGCTTTGGCTAAAATATTTGAAAATACTCTTACCTTAAAACTAGAACAGAACCAATCACGTCAAAATGTATGCTTTATAACTGCGTCATAATGACACAAAAAACTTTAATTTACACGAATAAACTTTTTCCCGCGTATAAAATAGAGCATATTGTAATGTTTTGTATCAATTTGCAAGCGTCAAACACGCTTGTTAGAAATATTCCCAAAGAAAAATAAGTATTTTTTACCATACAATGGCAACGCTGTCGCTTACTTATTAGTGGGAAACATAACATTTTGTATCGTGTACTCTTAATTAGCTTAAAATTGTATTTTGACACACAATTTCTCTATACCAATGTTTATTTTCTTATTCTTTTGTAAGATTTTAAGCATAAGTTTTCAGTGAATTAGTTCCTGTAATGTAGTTATTGATAAATTGTAGTGTTACCTACACACTTTAGTTTTGAATTACACAAAAATAATTTTAATAATTACACAGAAATATTCATATAAACATACTCAGCTTCACGCTGTATCCCGCATATAGCATGGTAGGCAGAGGGAACTTGGTAACCTAGTGTTAAGACACTCCGTTCTTTCCGCAAATTGAGGCAATTGAGACGTTGCGTGTTGAGTGGCGGTCTTAACGACGCCGCGTTTTGCCTTGTACCAAAGCAAAGAAATGAAAACATCAAATATTTCAATTGAAAACATTAAGCATTTCATTTCCTCGAGTGGGCCTCGAACCCACAACCTGTCGGTTACATACACATGCTTGTGCTCACATAAACATAAGTATTGATATTACATAAATAAATTGTAACAATCGTACCTATAAGAATCTCGACATAGCTTGATAAGAACGTATGGCTTAGTTGGTCAGAGCGCTTGGACGGTTACCAAGAGGCGCGGGTTCAAATCTTGCTACGATCATAATTGTTATATGCTTTTTAAATTTAAATTTAATATTTTCTGTCCTAAGTGTGGAATAATACTTTAAAAAATAGTAAAAATGTGTTAAAATTGATAAACTTATATTAATATGCATAATTGAATAATATATATTTGAGTCAACCCCGGCATTAGCAGAGTCACATTATCCAAGTTTTTTCCTTGCTCTTGTAGACAAAGTTCAGCGTTAACGGAATTCAACACGCAATGACAATTTAACATTAAAATGTAATGGGGACAATTTGACACTTGATTACACCACATTGCCTGGCATTTAGGTGAAAAGTTTGGAACAGAAAGATTTGCCTCATGGTATTCCCTTTTTACTATTGGTAAAGAGCGAATCTATTTATTTAATATTTGTACACGGTGTATTTTATTTCATTGCACTTTTACTGCATAAGCAGTTAACTATATAAAATGTTAAATTGATTTTCAACATCTATCCGTGATTGTTCCTAAATAGCCAACAAGGGTAAGAAAAAGCATTATTCGAATTGGTACCTTTATTATCTTGTATGCACACTCACTTAACAAAGTAGTACAATCTTGTGATTTTTAATGTACTTTTAAGACACTTTCGCCGCTTTTGGTCGCTTTTAGGGCACTTTTAATTTTCTATTGGACAAAACCTTATTTTTGCATTTAGAAGGTACTAAATTAGGGTAGGTAGGACAGTTGTGGCGCACAGATACAAGCATCTGACCTCAAATGCGACAGGTTGTGGGTTCGATCTCTACACGAGGAAATGAAATAGAACTATTTTCAATTTAAATATTTAATATTTTAATTTCTTCGCTCTGGCAAAAAGGTAAAACGTGGCGTTGGGTTCCGCCACGCAATTCCAAAGTGGTAAACGGTACTTGGTAACGGAACGGAGTGTCTTAATACAAGGTTCCCAAGTTCCCTCTGACTGAGTGAGAGAGAATGCGAGATAAAAAGCAACTACCTTATAGTTGCTATATATACCTTTAGTATATATGTAGTTACTTCTTTAATATTCCTAGTTTTAGCTCATTAAAAAAGAAACTTTCAAAACCTAAGCTTTATTTTTATATCAATAAAAAGCATAAAAACAAATTTATAACATGTAATCTACAGCAATATCTGTAATCCGACTGTGACCCTTTCATAAGTAATACAAACAGAGCAATGGCTAGCACGTGTAAGTACAAAGTTCGATGTCCGGGCTAAATCTGTTCTTCCTGCAGTATAAGGGAGTTATTTTCGATTACGATTACACCTAAGATCACTCTATTGAGAAGCCATACATTAAAGCGGATTTGAAGATTGACGTATGTAGTCGTGGAGTAGTTAGATAATTGCTTTTTAGTTTAATATTGTATTTTTACTGTTTCATTATATTAGAATATGTTCAAACTATAATTTGGTATATTTCATTACAGTCAGGTTGTGGGTTCGATCCTCACTCGAGGAAATGAAGTATTTAATACATTTTTTCAAATTAAATATTTAATGCTTTCATTTCTTCGTTCTAGTGACAACACGCAATGCCTCAAATTTGGCGAAAAGTGAGGAACAGAAGCGGAACGGAATACAAGGAAGGATACAGCGGAAGGATACAGCGTGAAAAAGGGCGAGATATAATTTTTATTGTTGCAGCTTTCCATTTTTTACTAAAAGCCGGGTAGGCAGTGTTTAATTAGTGTCATGAAGAGAAGGTATTCACTTAGCTATATAAAAAAAACCGAGTATTCCTACTGGAGCATACTTTATTCACCTACCCTATATTATTATTTGTAGCTCCGCCTCGTGCTAAGCATTTAGAAGGGTAGTTAGAGTGAACTTGGGAACCTAGTGTTAAGACATTTACGTTCCACACATTCCACAATTTTTTTAAGGCATGACATGTTGAGCGCTGAATATTAACGCCAAGAAAAATTAAAATATTAATTATTTCATTTCCTCGAGTGGAATTCTAACTCCCAGCCTGTAGTGTTGACTGTCGCACGTATATGCCCACAACACTACTATATTAACAACTATCATTAATATGACCTGTATTTAAAGTACATTTTTAAGCTAACTCTGTGTACTTTATGCATTCTTTTGTCATTACTATACATTTTGTGAATTTGATATTAAAATGTTGACACATTTATCAGTAACCATGAAGGTCTTATGCGATGAGTGATTCCTTTTTTCACTGATTGACAGACATTGTATATTGAATGTTAAATTGGCATTTTATTAAGTAAAAAATCTACAGCTATTGCTGTAACAACATTAGTTTCTAAATATGTAATAAAACTCAACGTCACATTTTTTTTAATAAACGTAGAAAGTGAAACAATCGACATATAAACTTCCCCTTGAATAGATATCGAACCCATAAACGTGGATTATGTATTCAGACACTACTTTACTGTATCACAGTGGTATATTCTCTATAATATTTCCTTAATCAGCACCAATTAATTTGTCAAAAACTTGTCAGTAATTACAAATATTGAATATGAGTTTTAATAAAATGCACGCTCATAAAGCTAGGTCTACACCACGCATGGCTGACTCAACTCGACCCAACGATAAACTTTACGAGTGGACCACCCAACTTCAATTGCCGTATCGTTAAAATATCTATAACAAGCTATGAGCGGTTTTCGGTAATAACGTACACTCTCTGGAATTGGCCTTATTTTGGCTATTTTTGGAGCTGCCCTAGGAGTCATGGTCATTGGGTATAAAGGCAAAAGATCTATAGATCTCCATAGAATCAAAGGATAAGTCAAATGTATGCGTTGTTACAATTTATACAATTATAGTTATAGTATATAAGTATTTTAATAAATAAGTAGTTTTTTCATAGGTTTCAAATAAAAGTTGCAAATTTTTGCAATCTTTCAGAAAAATATGATATAACTACTGTTATGTACGTACAAAGGGTTGATTTGAAGAATAAAAAATAAAAATAAACCGATTTAACTAGACTTGTCTCATAAAAAAAAGTTTTAAAAAGTTTTTTTTTTTTTTCATACTAATATTAAGTACATTAAACGTATACGAATACCAAATATAGTGCTGATAAGTACTAAGGATTACCAGGAGGAAGCTTAGTGCCAAGACACGCCATCCTTCACTTTCTCTTAAATTTTTTAAACGTTAAATATTAAAATTGAACAAAAATCTTTCTATTATCAATATTGACGTTTTCTGCGACAAAAATGTATAAAAACTGGTCAGTCTCCCTCACTAAGGGTTCAATTCAATACCAATTTCAGTGTTGTAGTCAACGGGAAGTAAAATTTTAAAGCAGTTGACACACTTAATCCTGCGGGCTCATGCAATCATTTTGTATGAAATGAAATAAAATGATTTATAGTATTTATTTGTTAATATAAATTTAAATTATAAATATATTTTTAATTTTCTTGTATTTGTAGGTACTATAATTTTACACTCCTTGTCAAATGTCACAATAGTTCTTATCATTGTCAAATTTGGCAAGAAGTGTAAGTGTGAGTGGGCTCTTATTAGAGTCCTATAAGAATTTAAAAAAAATGTGTTTTTTTACAAAATACAGCAAAGACTATCTATGTAAGTATATCTTTTAATTACGTTAACATAAACACTTGATATTAATTTCGACCTTTCCGTTCTGTCAAAGTATTAAAAATATTTCATTTAATCGAGTATGATCGAACTCATGACCTGTGTTTACGGACACATTCGTGTCCATGCACCACGACGGGTGTTATTGTGAAGTACAATATTATAAATAATTGTAAGGGTTTTGTTATTTATCTTTTAAACTACCGAACTCTAAAAACAGTAATTCTAATTATCGTCAGCCATTATAATAATCTTAAACACCTAATAATTTGTCCACGAAAATCGATCATAAATAAAAAGCGCAATAAAAGCTGTTAGAGAACCGATGAAAAATCAGCTCTTGGCATAAGTTCTGGACGAAAATCTAAATTTGTCATATGTATAATGTCCCGGTTGTTCGGAATCACTGCGTCAACAAACGCTATCTTTTGAGATATTTCAGTCCGTCCGTCCGTCGTTCTGTATACATTACGACCTCACAGAGACATCTGACGACAGCCTATCAATCTTTTAATAAATACCAGAACACTAAAACAAATGTTGCTCTACAGTTCTGCAGTGACAGAATAACTAATTATAAGTAGAGAAGGCACACTTTCGTATGGCATACGCATATACGCTTTAAATTTATGTCTAGTTATATTATATGTGATTTTAGTACAACGTGTTTTACGATCGGCACAAATAATGTTTTTCACACTTTTTTTGACACACGTGTTTCATTTGGCCCATGATACATAGTTTTAATGGTTGTTATGACATTATTCTACACGAAAAGTATCATTTTTTAATATGAACGACAGCTAAATAGGTGTTGGACGTTAAAAAACGTTTCGCTTTGACAAAAAGTTAACTGTCGTAATAAAAATTTAAACGAGCTTTGTCACAGCGGCGCTGAGCGAAAATAAAGAAATACATAAAACGTAGTCATAACGCGAGGGCCCAGTACACTTTCGCTACCGTCTGCCCGGTTTTTTAAATAGAAATAAAAACAGATGAAGTACATTACAGTTTTTTTATGCGACAGATATGCTACGAACGCATAAAAAGTATTCAGATTTACGATGACACGGAATTAGAACTCTCATCATGCAATACTAATATTGTCCTGCATTAAAAAAAGCATAAACATTATATAAATTAACGCGGGCGTTAAATTGACGCGTACATGGCGCAATCATTTTAGTTATTATCTTCATCGTGTACTTATATTTTTTATGTGCTTAAAAAATTAAAGAATTATAGCGTATTTTATTCTAGATAAATCGTAAAAAATGTGTTTTCTTTTTTTTTTAAAGAAAATGACAAGTTTCAAGGACAATAACAGAGATTAACAAGATTTTTTTTTTTCAAAAAGTAAAAGTAGACAAAGGATGTCTAATATTAAGACCCTATCGTATATGTCTTTTCCATAAAAAAAAATCGTTTCTTCTAAAATTTTGAAACATTGAGTACTCGGTGGTGAAACTCAACGCCGCGCTTTAGCTTGCATAGCCATTTCGTAGTTAGGCACTGTATCATTCCGCCACAAGGGTAAAATATGTGTTTTAATTTAATAAAATATCGTTTTAATAATGTGAAAAATAACAAGCGTCGTATTTTATTGTATTCAATTAACATTTAAAAACAAAAATATCATAATTTATATTTTTAATGAAATCTATACTTATATATATTGATATTATAAAATTGAAAAGATTTTTTGTTAGCTCTTTCAACATTTACAACACTAGTATAAAAGTAATAGATATAAGCACATATTTGGTCGTGACGCAGGTGGGTTCGACGGCAACTAGTTTTGGGATCGATCCCATAGATCCCAAAAATGAGACATTTTTAAATTTAATATTTTTTATAACATTGTCGTTTTATCGTTCTGGTAGCAAGTCAAAGCGCAACGTTGAGTTGAAAAACTGAAATGAAACAATTAAAAAAAATACTAATACTACTATAATAATATATATAATATTCATATTTGGCGAAGAAACTTGAAAAACTAGTATTAAAACACTTATCTCTCATGAAGACACCATCTATCAGCTTTCGCCAAATTTGAGACATCGCATGTTGAGCGGCAGGGTTCAATATCATGCTTTGCCTCGTTACCAGAAAAAAGGTATATGAAAATAATGAATATTGCATTTCCTCCGATGGGAATCGAGCCCACAACGTGTCGCTTATATTAGTTTTTTTACTGAAAAATAATCCTTTACCACAAGAACTTTGAAAAGCTCTCACAACTTATATGTACAATATCAATAGCTACAACGCTATTTTTGCCAGTTATACATATAATTTATAGTGCAATAAAATTTCACTTGTCACTCAACCGGCCGATTTATGTTCCGTCCGTCCTAAATACAGTGTCTTCCGCTGACGAGTTTCCTTATGTCAACGTTCACGTTTAAACAATATGCGCGTAGGCGACACGGGCGACGCTGGTCCATTTATGCCAGTCCAACTGTAACGTACCGCCAAACGCAACAAAGCAGTTTGTCTTCTGGAATAAAGTAAACAAAGTCTTATTTCCTGAACGTGTTTCCATATGTTGAACATCTTGGTAAGTCACAAGTCGTAGGTATTCGTTCTGACAATATCCACTTTATGTTTTTGAGTTAAAATTGTATTTGGAATGTATGGTTAGTTATAGTGGTATGTCAAATGTTGTGGGCGTAGATAGTACGGCGCCGGCGACGTTGGACGCCACCGCCCGTCCAAACAGTCGATGCGTATCGAGGAAGGATGCTTAGCACTCTCACCTCTAATAATATCCCTGGAACGTGCTGTACTAACAAATAATTTATATCTGGACATCGGCGGTGGGTTTCGTCGTTCGTCGCGTGTGTTTAGCAAAGATTTTGAAGTTACTAGTTGGTATGGAATACGCAATAGAATGAATAACAGAATAAAATTAAATATTGATAATTATATAGATATTTACGTATTTTATAAAATAAGTAACAGTTCTCTGCTAGGGTAGTAGTATATTTTTAGGGTTCTGTACCTCAAAAGGGAAAAACAGAAACCCCTTATAGGATAATTTTGAGATCGCATGAACGTAATTTTGATATCGAGCATTCCTACATGGTACACTCAGTGGACATACAGTTAAGCAATTCGACATGAAGAACTTGTAATACAAATAAAGTAAAAAATCTGATAAATGAAAATTGATACGTATTACTTAAAAAATCTATTATTATATTATTGTCCTTTCATATACAAATATTAAACTTAAATATGTCAAATTTTATAAAATGTACTTCCAGTGACAAAAATTGCTACGGAACCCTTGGTTTGCGATTTTGACTCGCACTTATCGGTTATTTTTTTTTATATTTTATTACAATGTTGTATACCTTTAAATTTGATTGAAGCGAAATGAAAATCACTTATCTGGCGACAATGCGTTTTAGCAGCACTCAATACCGCGCTTTGCTTTGTTACCAGAGCGGAGAAATGAAAACATTAAATATTTAATTTGCAAATGTTAAATATTTCATTTCCTCAAATGGAAATCGAACCCGTTTACTGTCACACGCTTCTGCCGCTGCGCCATGACATACTAATACGTGATATTAGCAGTTAACTAATATCACGTATCCAGCTAGCGGTAATATAAAACGTAATAAAGTAACGCTATACCAAGTTTCAAAAGACTACGGCAAAAAGTTTGAAACAGTTTAAAAGTTTCGAGGAAAAACATTGAGGGCAGGTTTGTTTAACGCCGCGTAATATCTACAGATGTCACTTGATGTTGACGAGTTCTAAGAGATCTATACAAAAATAGATCTTATGGTTATATTCCTAGAAGAAATGTCAACTTCATAACGTTAAATGTACCAAAGGAATAAATATACGTACAATATGTCTAATTATATATTTCTATATCGTTAATAGCATTTTAGCATAACAAAGATAAAATAAAAAAAATATATTATTTAATCTGGTTTCTACGTGAGATTTTCGAGAGTGTTGACTTTTATGTCTTTGGAAAAGTGACAATACGCTGAAAACTTTTTGTCGAGGCACTATTTTCATATTTATTATAGTTTTACATAGTGTTTGAGTGATTAAAATCAATTATATTGTCTTTCCTAAATAAAATAGCTATAATTTAAAGTTTTCTTTTACAGCAAAAGCCAGTAGTTTCCGAATTTTGAAAACGTCTCTTTTATTTATAACTTGTTACTAATTAGTTTCACGCTATATCATGCACGTGGCAGAGTAGGCAGAGGGAACTTGAGAACCTAGTGTTAAGACACTCCGTTCTACTTCCGTTCCTCAATTTCCATCGAATTTGAGGCATTGCGTGTTGTGTGGCGGCACTCAACGCCGCGTTTTGCCTTGTACCAGAGCAAAATGTTAAATATTTCATTTCCTCGAGTGGAGATCGAACCCACAACCTGTCAGTAACAGTTACACGCTTGTGCCGCTGCGCCACGACAGGCCTAACATTACACAGCTTAGAAAAAGTATATTGAAACACACGTACGGACAGAGGTGACTTTATTTTACTACAACTATTTAAAGATACCAATCATATGATGACCAGAGAACACGATAAAACATTTTACATCTCGCTTTAAACGATTTTAATTTCAAAACACTATCTACAGAAATTGTATGAGTTATTAAAAATATAAAATCCAGTAATAAATAAATAAATGATCATACATAAAACGATATACCCGATAAAACTATTATAATTATAGATTTCCTCCGATTCATTTAGCTTTGATAATGGTTCAGCATTAAACTTCCAATTTCCTGATCTACACTTGCCTTGACGTCAGAACATAAGTACCAAGCCGTTAATTCCTTGAAGAAATATTCCCACTAAAAACTAATTTGTCTTTCCCAATGTAAACACCAAATAAACATCAAACGGCTCCAAATTGAAAGGGGCGATTGCATTGACATAATCCATTAATACTGACTCGGATCAGGCAATTAGTAAACAAATGAGCCGAGTGACAGAACGATGTAATTGGCACCGTGACAACGCGACCGCTTGGTAATGCTAAGGGGGCTATAGAATTGCTTACCTTAGTGTATTTTAGGATATGTCTTAGATTAAAAAAAATATAAGTGCTAGTCGGACTTCCGGGACAGTCAGGTTCAGTATCAATTTCAGGATTGCGATACTTATGAAATCACATGTAATTATAAATTTGTAATGTTTTTTTAGGTTTAGGTTTTAATTATGCGGCAAATTTCATACAAAATGGAGCATAGAAGACTGTAGATCTGAATATTTCATATTAATTTAATCTTAGTACCTCAGTAAAATTGTTTCTTTCAAGTAATTTTTTAAAATTTGAGCTGATATTTAAAAAAAAATATGTTATTGTTAGCCAAAATGTATACAAAGATTGTATTTTCATTAACAAAAACAAACTTTTTATGAATTTTAAATCTTTTAACAAAATCTAAGCGGACAGTGTAAAGCCTCTTAACAATCACACCTACAGTACAAGCGGTGACAGTGTAGTAAAAAGCACCACGCCAGGCACTGTAGCTATTTTGGTTTAATGACAATGTAAGAATGAATCGTTCCCGGTATATCCATCATTCGTCCCAATATATTTGTCGTCATTCCGTTTTATGGTTTCCAGAGGTACAGCTGTTTTAATAGGGATGAGTAGAAGTGTTGCTTAAAATAATGATTTAAGATAAATAATGATTCTGTATTAATTTTATTTATGAATAGTTATTAAATTTACCTATTTTTCAATATAAAGATCGGTCTGTTTATTTATAATATTGAAATAAACTCATGAGCAGTTATTTTTACTTTAGCTTAAATGGAGTCTTGTTTGAGTTTTTCTTATAATTTTTTTGTTTAAGCAACAGTATTTACAATTTGAGCCATAATAAAATTTTCCTGGTGACAAAAATAGCAATTAAATATTAAATATTAATCAAATTATATATGTAAAAATCTTAATGTTCATCACAGCTGCGTGACAAAATTACTTACTGAGCTTCACGCTATATCCCTAGCGGGGTAGGCAGACAAAATTTAAATTAACTTTTCAGAAACAAAACATGATTATAATTCTTTTCTAGTCGCTCCGTTAAATTATAGTAAAGTCATGTAACACATTCTAAAATTCACAGTTTAATTTAATCACATTAAAGAAGAAAATAAAAAAAAAAGATTGCCCCGAATGAGATTCGAAACTATAATTTAAAAAGGCAGGGTAGGCAGAGGGAACTTGGGAACCTAGTGTTAAGACACTCCGTTCCACTTCCGTTCCCCACTTGCCGACGAATTTGAGGCATGGCGTGTAGAGTGATGGCGCCGCGTTTTGCCTTAATTTAAATTTTGTTAATATTAAATTAATAATGTCTATTTAAAGGTATATTACACATGTCCTTAAAGCAATAAAATCTGTCGCATCCGTGAACAAACGCGTGTTACAGTTTTTTTTGTTCTGTCATCTGTTTTGTCTCTTGTTTGTCTCCGAAACGGGAGTCAATTAGTGGCTTTCAGGGTGGTGTTCACTTTAAATCTTTGTTTTATAAAGCTCTTATATTTTTATACTTGTTTAAAATTATTTCGATAATAGTAATTACTACATTATACGCGTATGGAAAGCTATTAAAGAGAATTCGTAAAGTAATTTAGAATGAAAAACGAAATGACGCTTTTTCATAATGTTAGAAAATATCAAATAGTCTTAAACATATTAATATCGCTAATACCTGTCATGGCGCAGCGGCACAAGCATGCGACTGTAAACGCGACAGTTTGTGGGTTCGATCCCCAGTCGAGGAAAATTGAAAGAAATTAATAGTATTCATCCATACTCCATTTTTGCGCTCTGGTAGAAAGGCAAAGAGTGACGCTGAGTTCCGCCACTTAAGATGCAAAGCCTCAATTTCAGCAGAACGAGCGGAACAGAATGAAGGTCAGGTTCCTTCTGCCTCCCCAGCTAAGTGCGGGATACGGATAAAAAAAATCATTTTGAAATTAATTTACACATATACATATGTATATTTTAAGTACTAGTTAACAATATGTTAAAATTATTTTAATCTACGGTTTACCAGTATCTCTTAGTTAAACTATAGTTGGAGAGCTCGATTCGTTTAGCTTTGTTCGGATGTTTAACAAGATTCCACGTCTCGTGATTATCTACAGTGACATTTTCTTTACTTTATCTTTTTGTGAATTAGCTTAATGGACCGTTCAATTAGTTAGAGCAATATTTTAAATGGCGTTCCCTTCGGCAATTTAGTTTTTGATTTCCTGCTCTTGTTATATGAGGTTGTAAGTAATTTCTAAAGACATTTTTGCTTTAATATATGGCTGGCTTAATATTTCGGTAAAAATGATTTAAATTGTGTGTTACATTGTCAGGAAGCTGAGTTTATTCAATTCAAGGTATCGGGATGTTTGTTGGCACAAATGTAACACGTTAAAATATTTATAATTTTCAACGATTTTATTCAGCTTCTGTCTTTTAACCTCTCGTAATAGAAAAGTGGAGAATAGATTGAATTATTAATACTCGAAATATTGACAAATGAACATGTGTTTTTCAATATTTAAGACACTAATTTACCTATTTCTGGCGGAACTGCGTTTTGTTGTGACCAGAGTGAGAATATCGACGTATTCACTTCCCTCAATCTGGATCTATCCTTCAATTTTGCGTGTACCGTCATACGCTATACCACTGCTCCACGCCTCTAATCATATCGTAAGCATTCTTACGAAACATTGATTTGTCAGTTTTAATACGTACATAACACAAGACGTTTTTGCCATTAACGTTATAATTAATCAAAATCAATAATTATAAAGTTACATAGGCCAAGTGTCGTAACTACTTTCCTGGCCGTCATAGCGTGTGAACGGCGCATTCTGACTGAATTAATATCTAGTTATCGGTACAGTAACGCGCTGACACTTCCGTTTTCAACTCGGATGTTGAGCGTTTTGTTGTCAAAGACGACTTGGCAATTCCTATTTAATTGGAATTCCTTAACGGAATGACTCACAACCGAAGCTACCTGACTACATACTTCAGACAGACGTACAATTTGAAAATATAGTAAATATTATAGATTCCCTGGAGAACAGCAGAGAATTTCTTAATAAATATTATGGGGCTGAATTACAGGTGTAGGACTGTAAACACGACAAGTTAATAGGTTCAATCCCCATTCGAAGTAATAAACATTTGATTATTGAAATGAAATATTTAATATTTGGATTTTTTCACTCTGGTAAGTAAAGTAAAATTGGCGGTTATGTAGCCGCTGTTTAAATTTTCTTATTCAACATCATTAAGCAACGAACATTCTGCCACAACAAAATATATTAATAGTTTTGTGTATAGATACGGCAAGATTAACATTGTTTACAGTTCGTTCTTCGCAGCTGATACATTTTACCCCCACAAGCAAGGGACCAAATGACAAATTTCAGTTATAACAATACATGGTAAACCAACCAAGTATCAAAGTCAGTTTTTACGTAAAATACTCTTTGAAAGATGTGCTATGTAAATTAGTCAAGTTCTAAGCCCACCCGGGCGTGAGAGCATATTTGTTTACGTTAATTTTTACTGCGGCCACGACAGAAGCCAGAACAAGAGTTGGATAATTATAGAAACGTTTTTAACTTTACACATGAGGTCGTTGACGTGTTACTCTTAGATATTAAAATTTGGCGACTTTTTCATAATTATATGCGAAATTAATATCTAATAATTCAGGCATTTCCGACTGTAAAAGTGACAGGTTGTGTGTTCGATCCCCTCTCAAGGAAATGAAATAATGTATATATACTATATTTTCTTCGCTCTTTGTAACAAGATCACGTCGTTGAGTCCCACCAAATCAACACGCTGTGCGAAAGAATGGAGTGTACATACTTACACTCTTCGGAATACAACGTGAAACTAAAAAAATCAACTACATATTATAATATTTGTCCATGTCATATATAACATTTAGTATGTCATATATAACAAGTACTTGATGAAGGTGTTAGTGTTTTCAAAACATTCTCGTGACCCGTTATAGTCCTAAATGATAGATATTGCTTGTGAGCGCTGTGTATTGTCATACCGACGTAATTAAAATTATTAACTATAAACACCTGCTTACGTTTAAATTAATCCCAGTCCAGGTGAACATACTTGTAAATGAAGTCAAGTTATTGTCTTGTTTATGGACATATGTCATTTCTTTTTAAGTATGTATAAAGTTTATTGGAATTTCAACGCATTACCATAGCTTGTAGCTAACTTGTACTAAGCTACCGTCGCTACTGTGTTTTATTTATACACAATGCCCCAAATTCGGGGGAGAGTGGGGACAGAAAGTCTCTTAGCACTAGGTTACGGAGTTTCTTAACACTCGATGTCCCTCTGCCTACCCTACCAATAGTAGTGCGAGATTTAGCGTAAAGCTGGTGCTTACGATATAATTAAACTGGTAAAATAAATTGCCAATTATTATTTGTAAGAAAGTAGAATTTCGCTTGCAGCTTTGCCCGCTAGGAATATACTACTTTTCTTATTTTGTGTTAAAATCGTTTGCACATTTTCAAAGATTTAATTAAAGGTAGACTGGCGAGAAGTAGACTGGTGAGAAGTGATTTAGTTTTATGTCATATAGAGATAAAAAAGACACCAAGTAAATAAAAAAGATATAATTTAATGATTTTTATTCTAAGTAAAATTTGTAATTTGAAATCAATACATTACTTTACTTACCTCCTACTATTTAATTAAAATCTGTAAGTAAGCTTCCAGAGTTCTTGTTATTGAATTTACGAACTTCCTATCCGCATCAATCTACAGCGTGCTCTAAATAGTAAAATAAATTTGATAAGGCAAGTAGGCATATCAATTTATATAATGCAAATTAAATTTTATAACTGTACTGTATTTTAAATGATTTTATAGAATAACAAGTGAATTACAAACAACGAAATCCAACTTAATTTTTCAAATATTTCAGACATTTATATCGTCATATTTTCGTATTATTTCAAATTTATATACTTATTTTATAATTTTATAATGGCGCTTACTCTCAGTTTCACGTTTAACTTGGCTAGGTCAAAATAAGTAGATAAAACTTAATAGTTAAGACCGTTCTCCATTTTCTTCCTCGATTGAGACAATGTATGTTAAATGCGTAGCTGAACGCACTTATGTCATTAAAACGGAGGAATTAATATAATTTACTTCTCTAAGTGGAAATCGAAAACACAACAATGACAGTCTGTACATAACAGGGTAGGCAATATGGGAACCTAATATACAGACATTCCGTTCCCCACTTTGCTCAATTATTGAGTCTTTTCATATTGAGTGGTGAAATTTAACGTCGCACTTTGCTCGCTACCAGAGCCAGAATAAAAATATTAAATATTTCATTCTTCTGAGCAAATATGGAATCCAAAACCATAGTATTTACAGTCACACGCTTAGGCAAAAGCTGCGCCAAGATGACCTAAATAAATGAAAACGACAATAAATATTAAACATTTATACTTCCTCTATACATAAAGACAGAGTGACATTATTCCTAGTAAACGTATTTAGCGTTCAACCGAATCATACGAGTTCTCGATAACCGTTGTCCCGTTAAAGAGACGCGTGTGGCCACCGGATGTACTCGTATCTACAGACATTAGTGACACTTGCCTATTACATTTGCATTTTGACTATCAAACGTCTTCTTGAAACGCCAGAAGTGTGGAACTGTACTGAATTGCAAGTACAGATGTTATTTTAACCAAAATGTCGTATTTTGTAAAGTGTATCTTTATTTTTGAGATTTTTGAGAAATTTAATCAGAGTGTGATACCCGTAGTGGCGCAGCGGTACAAGCATGAGTTACAGCCCCACCCGACAGCTGGTGGGTTTGATCCCTACTCGATAAAATATATATCAATATTTGAATTTTTATGTCTTAATAATTTTAAATTCACTTAAGATATAAAATATAAAATGGTAGAGTATATAGAATAAATGGTAGGTATAAATTTTAAAAAGTATATTAGACAATAAATCATATAAAAAGGTTATCTCATTAATTAACATACAATGAATGAATCAGTTAAATGTGATTAATTCTTCCTGATATACATGAGTTCTTTATAACTTATTAACTAAGATGTCGTGATAGTTCTTATCTATGTAAGTTTTACTTACGTCATTATAAATTGTCACTTTTATAGCACAGTTGTTATAGGATCGATTCCCAGTTGTTGAAATATCCATGTTTCGAACTAAACCTATAACTTAAATCGCTTGTCGTGGCTGAGCATGTGACTAAACTGACAGGTTGTGGATTCGATCTCACTTTAGGGAAATGAAGTATTTTAAGTATTTTCAATTTAAATATTTAATGTTTTATTTGTTTTGCTCTGGTGACAATGCAAAGCGCAGCGTTGAGTTCGCTACTCAACACGTAATTGCTTAAATTCGGTGGACAGTGGGAAACGGAGTATCTTGACAATAGATTCCCAAGTTTCCTCTGCCTACCCTGCCATGTGCGTGCAGATGCAAAAAGAACTTGACACTAAAACAATATAGGATTTTTTTTAGTTTCACACTGTATCCCTAGTAGGATAACCAGAACAGAGCGCCAATGCAAGATTAACTCATGATTTCTTAACAAAAGTCGCATTAAGGTTGCAAAAGTTAAAGAATATAAACAACATCTTTCAATTTATAATATAATTTGTAAAAATCATACATGTGCTTAAAAATTATAATGTCTCGGGAGTCGAACCTGCACGGCTCGAAAACCTTGTAAGACGTTACTCGATAACTCTACACATTGATACCATTTGAAATATATTTAGTGATGTTCTACCATGCTCTCCATCGTTCTGAAATTTTGAAGGTGACATTTGTTTCGCAAAAATCAGCTTCCAATATATTATGAACGTTGCTGATTTATAAAATAACTAGCGACACGCCCGCGGCTTCCCCTGCTTAGGCTTATTGTTATAATACAAATGTCTAATTATACTAAATCTTTACATAAATTATAGCGTGTTATTCTAATGTATAAGCTATATTACTCAATTTTCTTAAACAAATCCTTTCTGTAGCTTATGTGTGACAAACATCCGTCTATCCTCACAAATATTCACTTTTATAATATTAGTAGAGTACCTATATAAGTGGAAATTGGTGAACGGAACGAGTATTAACACTAGGTTCCCAAGTTTCCTTGGCCTACCGTGTCAAGTGCGGGACACATAGAAGCTGAAAAAAAAATCTAATATAAAATTTTTACTTTTTACATATACGAATAACATTTTTTTACATAAATTCTTAAAAAATATACAAACATACAATTCACCATGACCAAAAAAACCACCTCAAAAAAAAATGTCAAGTACAACACTATATAACTCTTTATGCCACAATAAATAGCATTAATATGTCATTAACTCGGCGCACCGGCCGGTTATTGCTATCATAATCAACTTATTCGATTTCCAATTACACCATAAAAGTATAAAGGTTCCGCTTTTAATAAAAACCGTATCATCACACGCTAGACAACTGTCACATAGCAGTACGTACGAATTTAATTGTGTCGGCGTCCTTTGTACAAAGGGAAAGACGGCGGCGTGACATGAAACAAGCCGCCGTGTGACGACGCAGTGAAATGTCACCACGCTCAGTCAATTAAGTTTTAATAATCGTAATTCGATTTTTAGCTTAGGCTATTCGCCAACGCTAATGAATCGTAAATTATTCGAATAACTCGTTTCGTTACTACGTCTAGTGAAAAATAAAATCGATATTTTGTTGCATTCGCGAAGTAGGCGAATAACAAAGGTAATTCGTTATTGATGACGCTAGCGATTGCTTCAGTCATGCCCGGGACGACTTATCTTAACGGCTTTAATTACAGGTACCATTTATATGTCACGATTTTTGGTTTATGAATTTTCTTTGGTTTTCTTTATTGAACGTTGTCTTGTAAAAATAAATGTATTTTGTCATAATTATTTAAATATAATGATCATAACTATGCATTTACCTGTAAATAATAACATAAAATATTGAAATACTATACAGCTTTAAAGCTTTTATGCATATAATATTTTATAGGCATAAGATTAATTTAAGAGAATCGTTAGATTACCTACTTCAAATAAGTAAAGCAATTTTTTGTGTAATACTGCAAGACTACAATTTATTAACTAGATGGGATTGAATCGATTTAAAATAAGTTTTGGAGTAATTTCTTATTTGCATTAAAAAATAATACATTTACCAACTTTCCACTTTATTAACCTAAAAAAATATATTAACTATTTATTTTATTAGAAAGACCGGTCGTATAGTATCGTGAAACATCGGTCGTATCGTGTCCGTCTCTCATATGTGTAATTTACTCACCGTCACAGCAAGTGCAATAGTCCACTCGGTAGGCAAATGATGTAACCATTGACAACGTCCAGCTAAAATACTCCTACACATTTCATAATGTGAAATTGTCATATCTCCGTACTTGTTCCATTAATGGTATGAACTTTGCGAAATTTTCGAAAACTATTTATGAACTCTTCTACTATAACTATTTATTAATCTTTCTGCATCAGTTATAAAGACATTTACAACGAAAATCGTATCAATCGTATCGCACCCGTCTCCGTCGCAACAAATATCATTATTCCGCTCGGCAGGCAGATACGAATGTTCCCCATTTACACAGTCCAGTTATAGGTGCCGCTACACAATACACACTGTATACTGTATAGTTGGACATCGTATCGGGTGGAGTAACAGAGCGGCACGATTTAATGAGCGACTTGGACAAGTAACGCTTATGGAAGACGCCGTTTCGTCACTTTGATATGGACTCATTTACTTGTTATAATTTCTATATGAGAAACTATATATTATGTAATAAATAATGAAATAACTTTTCAAGAATGTATATTTAACAATAATATATATAAAAAAGCTAAAATGTATGTAAATTTGTGTACAAGTACAAGGTTTTTTTTTGGTAATAGATATTTACTGATTTAACTTCACGCGTTATCCCTTGCGGGTTAATGAGCGAGACTAAAGTTGAAAACCGTTACCGTCTCTGCATACCACTTTCGCCTCGTCCACTATATTATGAACAATTTCATAAAAGATTCCGGGTGATCCTGATGCGGTATTATACATACTAGATTGTTGAAAGTCAACCGAGGTCTCCGTTTGCCTTTTGTATTTTTGTATTTCTGGATGAAGCTACACATAGCTTAGTGACGCCATGAACATGTATAGACGACAAAAACAACAATAATAACCATGGAAACATATTTTAACTAATATAAAAAATGTCAGCATAGACTTTGAAATATACATTTTAAAATAAAACCTGTGTTCCAGAGAGCTTTTAATCAGATATATCTCAATTGCATCAACTCGTGTCAATTATAATAACTAGCAGTTTCAAAAAGACCACATAATCTGTGCTACAATTTAAAATTACGCGTATTGTAAAGGCGAGGTTTCGAAGTATTTGATACAATCTAGTTCTCAGATAATAAAAAAGTGTTGAACGCATGAGAAAGTCCAGTAACAAGAGATAGGTATATATTTTATATCACTAATTTGTACATCAATCATGGCTAGCGCTAATCACGTTTTAATTTAATAAAACCGCGATGGCTACACTAGGGAGGGAGTATAATTATTTATATTCAAAGGTCTGATATAAATATCATAGTAGGCTAGGCAGTGTATTTCTGTGACTACTCTCTCAATCACTCAGGTTCACGGTGTATCCCGCAGGGTTAGCGGAGAGGGAACTTGGGAGAGAGAGCTTGGGAACCTCAACATTCCATTCCGTTCACCACTTTCTGCCAAATTTGAGACTAATATCTTTCATTAATATTACGAGTATGCCGCTACTTTATAGTGGAATATCAATTAGCTGTAAACGATGTTTACAAGCCCTTATTCAGGAGAAAAAATATTTTATTTCCCTGATCTAGATCAGGATGTAAATCGCAGCGTAGTCTCGCGTTCGGGCGAAAAGCTTAAAACTCTCCTAAATCCGGTAGAAAGCGTGAAAGTGAATAATATAAGCTCTTCAGGCCTCAACATTCAATAAAATAATAATTTAAATTTTTGACACATTTTGTTTTAGTCGAGACCCAGCGCCACCCTCCGTCTTGTCACCAGAGCAAAAAAATAAAAAAATATTTTTTGACTTCTTCGCCTCATCTAACGTTGGTAAAAAATCTTTACACCAATAAAACAAAACAATACGCGTTATCTGAGTACAGATCTAGTCCAACATTGAAGACATTGGCCGTTCGAAGGGAAACTTAAATCGAAAGTAGAATTTCTAGGCTGTACCACAAGTAATATTGCTACTACCAGCGATATATAATTTCATATTGTGAGTTGAAAATTATGAAGATATCTTGTCTTTATAAAAATTAAGTATTTTCTATTTTAAAGTTTATTTCTCGTGTTTTTTTATTTAAAAAATGTTTGACAGCTTATTTTATTATAATATAATATAAAATATTTTAACATCATTGATGCAAGCAAGATAAAGCGCGGCGTTTTGTTCCGCCACATGACATAAAAACTCAGCAGGAAAGTGTAGGCTCTTTCTGTTTACTCTAGTATTTGCTAAGTCTCTCAAACATTAAGCTTTTTATATAGATACAAATATAAATGAGTCCTGTCATACCGCAGGGGCACAAGCTTGCAAGTATATATGCGTCAGAATGTGGATTTAATCTCTACTCAAGAAAATGAAAATATTTAATATTTTCATTTTACCGCTCTGATAACAAGTCAAAGCTCAGCGTTGAGTTCCGCAACTTAACACGTAATGCCTTTAAGTCGGAAGAAAGTGGGAAATGGTGTAAATTAATACTAGATTCCCAAATTTCCTCTGCCATTTTTTTTTATTATTTTATTCGCTGTCACTTGTAACTTGTACCAAAATCAAGTACACACAAGGTGTTATTATGTAAATGATGAGAGCCTGGTTTCGGCTGAGTCAATACTCGGGGTAATTGGCGACACGTCTCTCGCCACTAACTTGACCTCCATCGATGTCACGATCGTTCTAAATGAAAAATCTTACGTTTTTTCCTATGCAGAGATATATAGCTTGGCTAATGATAGAAAATGATTGTGTTTTAAAAGTTTTACTATGGTTTTGTTGTAAATTTTATGCATAGTAATAATATGATAAAATTTTTAAAGTCAGAAGGTTTTCATATTATCATTTAATGAATAGTAAATTAAATTGTTATTTATTTTACATAATCCTAGTCTAAAAACTATTGCTTAACTAAATTGTTTTTCATACAGAATGCGATTCCGGCATAAGTCGGTAGGTACATACGAGTATCTTGCCATACCAAAATTTATTTCGGAAACGCGTCTCTTATATTTTTGTTATAATTTTGATTTGAAAATAAATGTCTTCACACTAGGTTCCTATATGCCTTCTGCCTATCTTGCTATGTGTGGAATATGTAAAACTGAAAAAAAATTTCAACACTACTAATCGCCGTTATAAATAAGACTTATTTCGCGGTATCGATTTTCATCATTCAAAATACAATATTTTATTATTTTTGTTTGGATAACTCTATACATACACTGATATGTGATATACTTTACTCTAATCTACTCAGCTTTGCACAGTATCCCGCATATGACAGGAAGGCAGAGGGAACTTGGGAACATTGGGTTAAGACACTCCGTTTTGTTTTTGGTGTTGAGTGTTGGAACTCGACGCGGCGCTTTGCCATATTACCAGAGCGAAGAAACGAAAACATTAAATATTTAATTTGAAAATATGAAATATATCATTTCCGTTTACATTCACACGTTTGTACACCTACGCCACGAAAAGACTCGATATTTTATTAAATTTTATTTTTAAACTCTGAATTGCAGAATTGGTTATCCAAAATTTATTTTTATCTAAATAAGACGTCAATTGTGATTCTAAAAATATATTACCTTCAACGCATATTTACTAAATCTCAAGTATTCTTTACTTTATTATTTTTGTAAGTAAACTACAAGTGTGTATTCTTAAGAGGCTGACTAAGAAGATGTCATTAAAACAAATAAATATCTATACTTTAGAACCAACAAGTACGTACATAAGTTTACATTTCTCATATATTTGTTTATCAATTATACGATCGCTTGCCTGATATCGAGTCACGACTTCTGATTTAATTAGTATTGAATGTAGTGACAGTCGTTTTGCTATTCGATGCTTATATTAATATATTACTAACTACAACTTTATGGAAGGGATTGAAGCTGTCGCGGTGCAGCGCCAGAGGGTCTGGCTGTAGTATCACGGTTGCAGGTTCGATTCTCGGTTTAGGGAATTATTATCATTTCCTTGGTCTTATAATAACATAAAACGTAGCATTGCGATCCTCCACTCAACATGTAAAATTAGACGAAAAATTGGAAATGGATTTTTTTTATTAAACTATTGTTGGACTCTGGACGTAATGTCTTCAAAATAGGGTAAAAGTCAAAAACAGAGTGTCTCAACACTTGTTTCTTTCTGACTACCCTACCATACGGGAAAAATCGTGGCCGTGTAGTTAAACAGATCTTACAGTATAATCCATTAGCTATTACGATTTCTAAGATTTAATTTTCCTCTACGACCTGGATAAAAACAATCGGTACATATATATATATATAAATTTCCTGCCCTGTTTATTTTAAATATAGGGTTTATCCAGTTATCACAAAAACTCATGATTATTGATTCATTCTCAGAAAATCACTAGTCATCGGTTATCTCAATATTCCACACTTCCTTAGAGCATGAAGATCAAAGTTCTGGTTAAGTGTACGTTAAGTGGTACACGCTGATTCATATAGTTACGAGCGTGTCGCAGGTACTTAGCCATAGTGACATTACAAAATATAATTAAGTATGACGCATTTATGTTTTTACAGGAACAAATAATGAGATATAATTTTAATTATTTTTTTATAGCTTTCCCAGCCTAGGAAACCTAGTGTTAAGATATACCATTTCGAACTTTTCGCCCAATTTAGAGACATTACGTCTTAAGTAACGGAACTCAACGGCTTGATGTGTCTATAAAAGTAGGGACTTGATAATAATTCCCTTCACAAAGCGTGTATCGAAGAAACAGTCACCTTTATAGTCACACGCTACCCATTTCGCTATGACACCCGCAATAATTATAAGAGAAAATTTAAAAAATGTGATTTATCCCATGAAAACCAAGGTGGACTGGTAGGGAGTCTAACCTACAACTTATTTTGAATAATGATAAATGAGCTGCTGTAATCAAATAATTTTTTGTTTAACAAAAATAAATATGAGTAAACTTTAAAGTACCTATCTATCCATATATACCACACTTGTGCATTTCGAAAATTAGAAAATTTTCAAGAGGAAAAGGCGAATCTTGCTAAAAATCTTAATAAATATACAATTTTTTTCCTTTTCTAACTGCGTAAATAACACATTTAAATATTAAAATCAATTAATATGAATATTAAACTAAAACACACTGGTCTTAACAATTACCGTAAATCAATGATTGCAATCATTCAATAATATTTAGGTGTTATAAAACACCTGTTACATACCATTTTAAATATTAATTTGAACTTTACAGCTTTGTAGATAGAGCTTTTAATATATAATCTCTATGTAAAAGTTTCAATACATAAACGTTATTTAACTTCCCTGGACCGATGACATCATCTCGTGACCCCAAAGTCAAGGCGTATTAAATTTTTTTAACAATTATGATCATTAATTTTCTATTTAAAGTAGTCTTGTAATTGAACGTGTTTTTTTGATAATTTACTAATTGCTTTAACATTGTATGAATAATACATTGGATTTGTGTTACCTTCAATTTTGTATAATTGGTGGTTGCTTTTTCAGTTTTACGAATACACAAAAAATTATATAGAAATGCTCCTGACAAAAAAACCTTGTATTCAGCTTATGGTAAGATAGTGTCAAAGCACTCTATTCCGACCCATACTTAAGCTATAATTGAGGCATTACGTGCTGTGTGACGGAACTCAACGTCGCGATTTGCAATGTTACCAGAGCGAAGAAATGAAAGAGCGAAAAAATGAAAATATTAATTTCATTTCCTCTAATAAGGATCAAACCTGTTGGGTTTACAGTAGAACGCTTGTGTACCTGCGACACGACAGGGCTCTATCGGTTGCTGTATAATTTAATTTGAGGCATTGCATGTGAAGTGGCGAAACTCAACGCCGTGCTTTTCCTTATTGCCATAGCGTAGAAAATGAAAATATTAAATATTTAATTTCTTCGAGTGGGAATCGAACCCGCAAACTGCCGCGTTTACATTCGCTCGCTTTTGTGTCTGCGCTTCCTATCTCAGTACATTTTTTTTAAATTTACATACAAGAATATACCAAATTTAACTTATAATCCAATTCTAAATTAAGAAACTCTAAAAAACGTAACACTGAACTTAAATAATTTATTTTTTATCCACGCGACAATTGACCGAATAGTGATTAACTGGAGATAACGAGGACAGATGGACGACGTTTATCGGAATTTTCGCCAATCTTGAACGATCTCTGCCTCGTCATTGTACAAATCAAATTCTTGTAAGTGTTTAACGTTAAGAGTTTGTGATAATGTTATTTGAAGTGAAGTAGATAAGTTTAGCACAAAAATTTTTAAATTTGTTGTTGATTTTGAGGGACGCGGATTCGAGTCTCGCAGTTTGTATTTTTATCTAATTTATTATAAATTAGAATGTTCTGTAGATGTTTGAAGTATTTAGTATTTGTCACTTTCGATTTATTACTCATTTCTAAATATCGCATAGAGTTCCACCACTCAATTCAAACAAGCGGTGAACAGAGAAACTTTACACTAAGTTCACTTGCCTATCGTTAAAATTTCAACATTACATGTAAAATATATAAAAAATTATCCGAGAAATTGAGAAAGTGAACCAAATAAAGCATTAATAAATTATAAAATGAAAACGATTTTAAATCAAGAAGCTTTTTAATAAAAGCTGAACAAACTATATATATACTAATATGTCAAAGAAAATAAGAGAAACATAACGAACTGAATCAAGGAAAGTATCCCAGGACATATCGGCGTCTTTTTGTCGCAGATACGATCAGCGGTACAATAGGCACGTAATTGACAAACCATGACTGGTTAAAGTCAAGGCGAAGTCAATCTTACTTGTCTCTTCGTTGAATATTATTTTACTGGCTTTGGTATTTTATAATTTTAGTTATATTTTTATACACTAACTTCTTTTTATTGAATTATTTAACACTTGGTTCCCTCTGCTTTACGGGATGCAACGTGAAAAAAAAATTGAAGATTTATCAACTTTGAAACGTGAAAAATTACATAGATACGATATAGTTATAAAAGGTCGAATTTATATCGATTTTTTCGAATATTATTTATCGAGTCTAGCTTGAAATACTTATCATGGTGTAATGTTACTTCAAACGTCAATGTCATTTGGTAATGACAACATATTTAAAAGTATAAAATGTTAAACGTCATTAAAATGCTTTGGATAAAGTTCAAAACGCTTGTTTAAATAAGTGTTTACTTAACTGCTAAGTATTGTTTTGTTGCATTTATGTATGAAAAAATATCTGTATGTTTTGTTACTCGGTCATCAAGGCATTGTTTTGGAATCAGATCAATGAAATTGGGATTATTGGTTCATATTGGTTCATATATTTGTATATAAGTATACAGTGAAGTATCTCATATATATATATATATATATATATATATATATATATATATATATATATATATATATATATATATATATATATATAACCAAAAGACATAGTAATCGTAAACTGTTATCAGTAAAATGTATTGAACTAACAATTTTTATCAAAACACTTCCTTCATTGATTGCGGCCTCTATTAGCTCAGATGTCACGATTGTTGTACCACGATTAGAAAGGTCATGGTTAATCATTACACCAGGGTTGTCTATAGTGAAGTCCGCAACGCTGTCTCAAAATCTAATTCAGATAGAAATAAATTATAATTATTGTATTATAATTATTTCTAGCCATTCTGTGTCGATTGACGGATTCTAACGCCGCGTTTTGTTTCCCCAGATCGTAGAAGTTGAGAACTTTTTTTTTAATTTACTTAGGTTTTTCTTGCACTAATTCGAGAAATGGAATGTTGAGCGGCGAGTTTTAACGCCATGCTTTGCCTTGTTACCAGAGCAAAAAAAAAGGAAAATATTAAATATTTTATTTCCAGTCGGGATCGAACCCGCAACCCGTCATGTTTACATTCACTTTTGTTTTCCAACGCCACGACATGTCTCAGCAAAATGAGCTTTTAATATAACATTTTTGGTTATATTTTTTTATTTGGTTATATTAACCAAAAAAATTATGTCTTATATAAATAATATATATTATAAACATAATATAATTTATTAACAATAAAAAAAACCCAGTAGTGATCAAATCCACAATCGTTGTATGACATTTTCCATGGTCCCTATTGTTTTTAATTAATTACTATCTGTAAAGATCATCAATGATTCCACGGAATGTCAAGAAAAAATCTTATCAACTTATTTGCTATACGTAAAATAGTTGCTCTTCCATAGCCGTCTTACATCTGGAATAAGTTAACCACAAGAAAATATTTAATTGAAATCAGAACATATTACTATTGTAAAATATGAAATGTGCAAATAATTATCAAATATATATGAATAATTTTCAAATTATTTAATTTTATATGTAGTTTTGTTTGGTGATTCTTGTGATTTTTAAAAATCATGACCGGTTGAAATTATTGTTGAAATAGAATACTTGATTAATGAACTCGCACAGTAGTGGGTACTCGTACTTGCTAATGATAGATTGTAACTTTTAGTTAAAGTTCATCATTTGTACGTGATTTATTAGAATTGGCCCCCGCTGATGTAGAAACATCGGAAGCGGTAGCGAATGATAGTTAAAAGAAATAAACTATGTAAAGGTCAAATTTTAATTGATTAATAAATATTACTAAATGTATTTTTTTTGTTGCTAAAATGTGTAGGTTCAACACCAAAATATTTTTTTAATTATGTATCTTATTTTATGATAAACTAAATAGGGTATATATCATTGTGGTGAGCCTTAGGAATACCTATGTCCAGCAGTGGGCGTGGGAAAGCCTGACAGAATTATGACAATAATGACAACTATGTGTAACGCAATTGAATCTGCCAAACAAATGCAGTACAATCAAAAGTTATTTAAAAAATAATTCTAAATGTCACCCTAAAAAAGTAATTTCCCTGATTTAATTAGGCAATGTACAGTATTAAATTTGTACTTACAATAAATAAACAAAAAAGTTATTTAAAATATCATATGAACTTAAATTCTCCAACACTTATAAAAAGCTATTAATGACGCACAAAGCAAATGTTAGATTAATTGTGTAAGGAAAAAAAGTCAGTATTTTTATATTCGGACATACAAAATCAAGTTAAGATGGACAACGACGCTTAATGACCAAACAAATCGATTCCCATCCAAAGTAATTTGTCAAATCCAAATCACGAATTCCAAAACAAAATTTCGTTCGTAGAATCATAATAACGGTGATGTTCGCGGGGAGTTTTGGTTAGTTTTTGTTGGGCATCCAATTTAAAAACTAATTACAAGGCAGCGGTGACTAGCTTGTGATGGCCAAGACACCCTTTTGTACCACCACAAAGAACATAATTTCGTCATGTTAGCACAGAAGGTGACAAAAACCATGATTAATGGCTCTCATGGCGACGGTCACAAAAGAACTGACATTGCATCAGATATTTTCATCTTTATTTAGTTTTGAATTTTTTGGTACCTATCGATCATAGGATCACGTTTGGTTGTATCCATTTGTTTTGTTATTTATATTCAAATTAGTTAAAAAAGATTAATTTAATGATTTTAAAATTATTTTATTTCATATATTTAATTAGAAGATGCCAATAAAGTAAAATAATTATTTAAAACTAAAAAAAAAACATTATTTTATGGTCAATTAACATTATTTTATTTATGTTTGGTGTTTCTTAAAAAAATCATCTTAGATATAATTTGTATAATCATACGACAAAATGAATAATTGTAAACATACTTTGACTACAAAATACACTTAAAGAATAACTATTTCAGTTAAGTTTTAATATATATTTTATTTTTTAGTTCACACTATATCACGCACATGGCAGGTTCTGAATAACTTAGTGTTAAGACACTCCTTTCCGTTTCCCATTTTCCGTATTAAAGACACTGGAGTGTTAGTAACGAAACTTTCCGCCGAATTTGAGGTATAGTGTGGCGGATCTCAACGCCGCGTTTTGCCTTGTACCAGAGCGAAGTAATGAAATCATTAAATAATTAAATAGAAAATATTAATTATTTCATTTCCTCGAGTGAGATCGAACCCACAACCTTGTGCCGCTACGGCACGACAGGCTTCAACTGGCCTAATATGTCTATTAATATAAAAAGGCAATTGTAAATACAATTACAATCGATAACATTCCGGAATAGAAAATTTTATACCACATATCTAAACATTAAAAATAATAGCTCATATTTTATCGACGTCAAGGATCGTCATTCATTCGTAAAGGTCATTTGACCTTTTGAGGGGACTGAGAGCTGTCGATCAATTGTACCAATTTTATATACAGAGACACCTTCAAAGAGGCGCTATTATATTGAAGCTGAACAAGACGTCAAGGCGATTTAAATATCCTTCCTTGCGATAGACGCCATGAAAACTACGGTTAACGGTGTTTGTTTCCATGTACAGTGCGATAGTAGTGAGTTGAAATAAACATAAATGTATTTAGTTTAGGTAAACATATATAAGATTTTTTCGTTGCAAATATGGGAAGTAGAAAATAAAGAAAGATATTTTTTTTGCCTTCATCCTACACATGGCAGGCTAAGCAGAGGAAGCTTGGAAACTTAGTGTTAAGAAACTCCTATCCATTCCTCTTTCTTTTCGCCAAATTTAAGGCATTGCAAGTTGAGTGGCGGAACTCAACGTTGCGCTTATCTAGAATCACAGCTTTTTGTTAACACAGCAAAGTATTTAAAAAAAACTGAAACACGTGCGGAAATACAGCGTGAAGCTGGATAAAAATAGCTTTATTACGTTAAACGAGTTTACAATAAAAATAAAAATAAGTATTTTACATTACACACAAGTCTTTATCATAATGATAAAATTGTAAAATAATTAACTTTAAGAACTTTCATAAATATCCAGCTATATCCAAGCACTATGGCATCGCCAGTCCACTGGCTCCTGCATTTCAAATCGGAAACAATCGGACCCTTGACGTCGCAAGCCCACAGTACTGCCAATCTCCTCGCCCTGATAGCCACATATCAAGTTATTAACTACGTGAGACACATAAGAGATGGGCTTTGCATTCGTCGTTAAATGGATTGATGGGAATGGTAATAAGAGGATGCGGAACCTTTGGGTCACTTGGAGTGTCAATTAAGTATTGTATAGTATTATAATGTATTGTCACTTAGTTTGACGGTTAAATTCAAGTTTGAAAAGTGTGTTGACTGTAAGAAGTTGGTATTTGAAATAGAAGTTGATTGAGAGGCGCGTGCGACTGTAAACGTGCCAAGTGGAGTGTTCAATCCCCAATTGGGGAAAAAAAGTATTTAATATTTTTATTTCTTCGCTCTGGTGAAAATGTAAATCGTATGCCTCTAAATGCCTCTAAATCTGGCGGAAAGAGGGAAATGGAAGAAAGTTTCTTAACAGTAAATCCTCAAATTGCTTCTACCTACCATGACATGTACAGAATACAGCATGAGCATGTTTTCATACGAACAAAAACTACTAAATTTAATTTTGTAAAAGATTGTCACTGACTCTAACAATAGTCCCATATCTTTCATTATAAATATATTATTTACTATTTTACACTTACCTATAGTTATTTTTATTTATATATAAGATTGCTAACCAGACATAACGTACTTAAATATTTTTTTATTAATTAATGTATATGTAATAATTTTTATAAAATAAGTAAATGATGCCCTAATAAAAAATAACACTACATTCCAAAAGGACATAACTCACTCACTCACTCAGCTTCACGTTGTATCCCGCACATGGCAAGGTAGGCAGAGGGAACTTGGGAACCTAGTGATTAGTCCGTTCCACTTCCGTTCCCCACTTTCCGCCGACTTTTGAGGCATAGCGTGTTGAGTGGCGGAACTCAACGCCACATTTTGCCTTGTGCCAGAGCGAGGAAATGAAAACATTAAATATTTAAATTGAAAACATTAAATATTTCATTTAGGACATAATCTAACCAATAATATATTACCAGCGAAATCATTAAAAAATCACCATAGTTTTACTTTTAGAAGTAATTTCAACCAATACTAAAATACATAATGCAAATTACCATACGCAGCAAGCTTCATACGTGTATTGTAATACACAATAAACATACCTAATCAATATCATCGTGTATCATAAAAAAAACAGTCCCACGTTCCTTCAGTCTATCAACGTATGACGAACGTGATTAATAATTTTCCTCTACAAAATCAATTGTCATGGGAAAATGGTATTTATTTCAGAGTCATAAGGCTTAGGTATTTGTTTTAAACGTGTGTGGAAAGTGTGTTTGTATACGTCGGGATGTCAAAGCGTCGCGAGCGCCGACGCAGGACAGTCTCGTGCTGAGAGCAATCTCATTCGACCTCGGGTAGGGATGTACTTACATACATTCTATATTGTACACAGATACTAGCAAAATTTTGTTGTGTTATATATTGATATGTGAAATTTGTGTTTTTAAAATATTGACGCTTTAAATTACGACTGTTTCATGGTTTTATGAAACGAAAGGAAAACATCTTGTGCTTTTACTGTTTTTTTAATACGTTGTTTTTGAAATAGGTGGAAAGGAGCCCTCCTTTCCACCTGGCTTATTAATTAAAAAATATCATATCGACAAAATTTAAAATATATTTCACGTTAAGAGTTTAACTATCGATTTCGATATCGATATTCACCAGCCGTCATTCGCGTCGCCGCGGGATACTCGGGTCATGGAGTTGAGACAATCTGTCAAACGGAAAGAATCACACACGAGCAGCATCTCACACTGCCGCCCTATTAATCATTTTCGGCTTTTTTTTACAATTTCCAAATATATATTATTTTAGTATAATAGCTACTAGTCTAACGCCATTATAGAAAATTTTGTAAACGCTTATAACATATATTTAAAGTATAAAATCGATTGAGGCCTGTCGTGGCGCAGCGGCACAAGCGTGTGACTGTAACCGACAGGTTCGATCCCCGGTCGAAGAAATGAAATATTTAATATTTTTAATTTAAATATTTAATGTTTCATTTCTTCGCTCTGGTACAAGGCAAAACGCGGCGTTGAGTTCCGCCACTCTACACGCAATGCCTCAAATTCGGCGGAAAGTGGGGAACAGAAGTGGAATGGAGTGTCTTAACACTAGGTTCCCAAGTTCCCTCTGCCTACCCTGCCATGTGCGGGATACAGCGTGAAGCTGAGTAGAGTAAAGTATAAAATCGCTTGGTATTTCAACATATGTAGCAGAGTAACCGCTGTACCTACGTTACGTTTAGATAATACTTGTCGCTTGATTCGAAATGTCATGTTTGTAACGATAAAATCTTGACGAAAATTTTTTCTTTGACAGGGTCAAACTGGTACAAGCTCTTCAATTACATTCAGGCCCTCAATGCGAAAGTGGCGTAAGATAATTTTTCATATTGTAACTTCTACGTACCCAGAGGTATAAGTATTTTCTGTATTTTTTTTGCTATGTTATATTTTAAAAATACATCAAGTTTAGCGGTATAAGTGTTTTGTTATTGATTATAAAATCCTGCGTGGTTAATGAAGTGTTCTTTTCCCCAGTAGAAATTAAAGTAGCCGCTTATTTTCCTCTCTTGTGTGCAAATGCTAAAACTGTTTATATTTATTGATATTTTATGTATCATATTTATATATGAATGAATATATTGGTGTACTGCAACTTTTAAATATCGGTAGGTTACTTTTGCTTTTTCGTTCTTACGTTCTCCACTTTGCCGTGCCGAATGAAGCATTCCGTGTTAAGTGGCAGAACTCAACGCCGCCATTTGCATTGTTACCGTAAAGTAAAGTAAAGAATGAGAGTGGGGATCGAACCCACAACCTGTCGCATTTACAGTCGGACACTTGTGCTCTTGTACCACGAAAGTCTTTAATTATTTTTATGACTTATAGAAAAGGCAAAACGCGGCGTTGAGCTCCGACACTCAACACGCAATGCCTCAAATTCGGCGGAAAGTGAAGAATGGATGTGGAACGGCGTTTCTTGGTTCTTGGACTCTAGGTTTCCTCTGCCTACCTTGCCATGCTCCCATGGGCGGGATACAGCGTGAAGCTGAGTGAGTAAATTATAGTAATAAAAATAACCATACAAATGCGAGTCTATAAGAAATTTTATATTTATATTAAAACCTGTTATATATTTCACACTGATGATATTTAATATATTAAAAACCATTTAACTTTTATTTATGATAGACTATAAAAATAAAGAAATAAAATTTCCATATCCAGATCCATATATGGTCATATAAACGAAAAGAAGACGCTCCTTTTATGGTAGAGAAATTTACATCTATATTTATATAAGTGGTGACGATGAAATTGAATAAAAAATATACATATCTGTATTATTTATATAAAATTCTTACGTAAATGAATTAATCAGTCGCAGACAATACTCCAACGGGATTATAACCCTTCAAAACTAAAAGAAATTTTCTCGAAATAAAGTAACGGCTATTATAATTTAATGTGGTGGGCTATAAGTAGAGTTTTTTTTAATTTTATTCTTTTTATACTTACGTTGTCTGTAGGATCCGGAACAAGAAAAGAAGTTAGTCTGTAGAGAATGTACTATATTGATAGTTTTAGCCTGGTTTTTGATAAATATTTCTTAAATATGACGCTCGTTTTAGGAACAATAAACGTAGCGTGTGTATGTATCTGCGTTTGACTGTAAACGCTGTTTGATAAAGTGCAGCGTTAACTTCCACCATCGTCATTAAACTTAACGCGTTATCACTGTGATCCCTAATTCAAGTGGAAAGCGAAAACTGGAGTTTCCTAACACTGGACTCACCCTGCGTACTTTATAGACTTTTGTTTACTTAAATAGTTTAGTTAACATCTTTTAACGTTAACGTGACAGGTTGTGGATTCGATCTCCTCTGTAAGATATGATATTATTAATATTTTCAGTTTAAATATTTAATATTTTAATTTCTTCGCTCTGGCAACAAAATCTGGTTCCTTCAAATTAGGTGGAAAGCGGGTGCTGAACGGGCTAAATTACAACTACTAGACTCTATTCGACTAAACACTAAGTTCACCCGCCATGTGCAGGATAGTGAAACTGAAAAAAGAATAAAAGTATTGTGACTTAATTTCCTTATAATTCCGGTTAGGCCACTTCAATTCTAACCGTCATATATGACAAAGCTTTCATGATTTGTAATACTAACAAATTGTTCTGAAACGTGAACAAAGATCATGTATCGTTTTAATTTGATAGAATTTGGCATTGAGTTTGCGTAAATATTGATATGAATGGAAGCAAAATAATAGCTAATCGTGTGATGCAATGTAAATTATTATCTTGATACTTTTATGTTCTATATCGTTAGTTATGGCAATAGTTAGCTTAAGATATGTAAGTATGTATAAGGTAACTCAGAAAGTGGCTATAGGCCTTATTTCGCGTATGCAGACTGCACTTGATGTTAAGTTACTCCGATTTTTACAAATCGCTCAATTTTCGAGAAATTTATACGCGGCCAAATGTCAATCATATCAACTATAATAAATGAAAATTTTTACAACTTTGCTGTGGTAACAAGACAAAACGTGGCGTAGAGTTAGGCAAAAGTGAGATATGGAACAGAGTGTTTTATCACTCCTCTGCCTACCCTGCCATGACCGGATGCAGCGTGGAGTTAAAAAAAGATCATTCATAGTATATTACTATAAACAAATTAGATAATAAAGTACAAATATTAACTTACATTTAATAACACTTACCAAATGAAATAAGGTTTAAATTACGCCAAAATAGTTTCTAAAACATGATCTTGACACATTTTTTCGTTTATTTATTAGCAGCAGGTAGCCTGTGGCTATGTTTTTATATTCACGTTTGACTTCAGCTATAAATATAACGTACTTACGTAATTGATATAAATAGTACGATATAAATTATCAGTTCTTTTTATATATGTTAATATGTGTGATATAAATTAAAAGATCAAAAAGCAACTTTGATTTACTATGGTTTTCAATCATTCATATAATACGTCCTATATTTATAACTATATATTAGTTTATATTTGAAACGTCATAATATTTTATGACGCTTTTCTCCTACAGGTTACAATTAAGGTTACTATGGCACAGTGGTAGATGTTGGATTGTAAACGCGGTGGTGTGCCCTGAAATGGATATTAGTGCATGAATAACTAAATATCAGTACTAAACTTTTCTTTGTAACTACGTAAAATTATCACCACGTGTATATATATATATATATATAAATATATATATATATATATATATATATATATATATATATATATATATATATATATATATATATATATATATATATATATATATATATATATATATATATATATATATATATATACATATATATATATATATATATATATATATATATATATATATATATATATATATATATATATATATATATATATATTATATATATATATATATATATATATATATATATATATATATATATATATATATATATATATATATATATAAAGAAAACATTATATATTTAAATTGAAAATATTAAATATTTCATTTTCTCGAGTTGGGATCAAACCCTCAATCTGTCGGTTACAGTCACACGCTTATGCTACTACGCCACAAGAGGCTTCAAATGGAATATTTGAATATTTAATATAAATTGTTTTCATTAATTATTGGAATATTGAACATAAATTATATATTTAACAAAAAAATATAATATTTTCAAATTAAATATTTAATGTTTTCAATTCTTCGCTCGGATTACAAGGCAAAACGCGGGTTGGGTCCCGCCATTCCACACACAATAGCTCAAATTCGTCGGAAAGTGGGAAACGGAAGTGGAACGGAGTGTCGTAACACTAGGTTCCGTAGTTCTCTCTGCCTACCCTACCATATGTGGGATACAGCGTTAAGGTAAAAAAACTTGTCGAAGAAAATTCGTCGCTTAACGTTTCCTTTTTCTAATGTAACGCAATTAGCAAGTAGCAGCAGCACATATGGTCCAATCTTGGATATAAAAATACATGCTCTTATTATACTTTTACACTACATCAATTGTTTTATATAATATCTAACATAAGATGTGATTTGTTCATATATATGCCTCACTTATTGTATTTTCGTAGAACATGCCCGATGTAACTAATAAAGGCGAGATAGCGATCGACATGGCAACACTTTAGCGTGACCCGAAAGCTTTACCAAAAGTTCATCAATACAGATAACATCTAAAGACTGCGATTGTATAATTTTAATATAACTTGTCTAATTGTGACATCATTGTTCATTTCAATTCATAATTTGAATTTTTGACGCAACCTTCAGACGTCGTCGTGCGATTTTAGGTAATTGTTTTTTTTTTCTTATCTGTGAATATAAGTGATTTCATTCACACAGAATTTAAATGTCAATAAAAAAATAATAATCATAAATGAATTATATTTGGAGTGTTCGTGTACAGCTGTTTTACTTATAAACTACTGTAGGTATTTCTTATAATGTTTTTCTACACTGAAATGAGAAGCTAATGGTTAGTTGTAGACTCATCATATGCGAAGGTCTGCTGTGACGCAGCGGCACAACTGTGTGACTGAAAACGAAAGGTTGTTGGTTTGATCCCCATTCGAGAAAATGAAATATTTCATATTTTCAAATTAAATATTTATTGTTTTCATTTCTACGCTCTGGTAACAAAAAAAAGCGTAGCGTTGAGTGCCGCCACTTAACACGTAATGCTTCAAAAAATGCGGAAAGTGGGGAATGTTAGTGGAACGGAGTGACTTAACATTAGGTTCCCAAGTTCCCTCTGCCTGCCCTGCCATGGATGGTATACAACGTGAAGCCGAGTATCATATGTGTAGTAAGTAGGTGAGAATTGAACCTACGGTAATCGCTTAGTAGTAATTCGTTGATGCGCAGTGTGTGCCTGATTTCCGTTCAAGAAAACTAATCTTCGCTCTCGTAACAAGACAAATCGTGACGTAAGTTCTGCCACTTAACATACAATGTCGGAATATTGAGCGATAGACCGCTTAATCGTCAAATTAAGTAGGCAAAATTTGACATTGTAAGCTGCATAGATTTTTTTATAAAGCTCTTCTCAAATATGTGTATAATTTCCAAGTGTATAATGTCCTTAGTTTTCGAATTGTTCTTTTGACGATCAAATTTCAAACGAGAGCAATTATAACAAAAAAATAAGGAAATGAGAAGTTAACAAAAATTGTTCACTATGGCAGGCAATAAAAATATTGATTATTTTGCTGTGGACCATAATTGTAAAGTCGATACAGAGAACAAACGCGGCGTTGAGTTCCGCCAAGCAAAGTCTTAAATGTCCATGTTAGCGAAGTTGCGTGTAGCCACTATTAGTATAAGGATAAAACTATATGATTATTGATTACTTCATACGAGGAAGGGCGTGCTATGAGCTTGCTGCTATGATTTTGAAGCAAGTGTCAATCTTATCTTGATATCGGCCACACCCTTCATTATATTAGCTAGGTGCAGGTGTAAAATAAATGTTTTATTTGTTGTGCGTGGGAATATTCTAAGATTAAACAATTATATAATTAGAATGCAAGTGTATAAAAAATATTTTATTTTGTATAACAAGAAATGCCAGTGTCCGTAAAAAGGACAGTCTTTCCGGGTTTTTTTCCGGATAATTACCCCATACACAATCTTTTTATAGCTTTATGCCGTACTCTGCAGACAAGGCAGACGTAACTTGGGAACCTAATGTCAAGATACTCTTTCCGTTCCGCACTTTCCGTCGAATTGCGTGTTACACATTGCGTGTTAAGTGGCAGAACTAAACTCGCTTAACAGTGCGAAAAAATTAAAATATTTAATATTTAATTTTCTCGAATGAATTCAAATTCAAATCAAAATTCAAATTCAAATTCTTTTATTCAAAATAAGAAGTTACAAGCTTTGTTTTTTGAACGTCAAACAATTTACCACCAGTTCACTAAAGTTATTGCCTCAGACCTGAGAAGAACCGGCGAAAGAAACTCAGCGGGACATGTCCTTTTTTTTTTAATCAAAACTTTACATTATATATTTATGTGAGAATGATACACTTGAAACAGCCTGGAGCGAGCATTTTATTCCCAAGGCGTGTTATCATTTATGAAATCGTTAATATGGTAATAACCTTTAACACACAAACGTCTTTTCACAACCTTTTTAAATTGTGAAACAGAAATTTCTCTGACGTTTTCTGGGATCCTATTGTAAAAGCGTACACCCTGTCCCATAAAAGAATTACGGACTCGATGCAATCGAGTTACAGGCGCACTAAGTTTAAGCCTATTTCTAGTATTAATATTATGTAAATCACTGATTTTAGTAAACTTATTAATATTTTTTTTGACATACATAACATTTTCAAAAATGTATTGAGATGCAACGGTCAATATATTAATATTTTTAAACATTTCCCTTAAGGAATCCTTAGGGCTTAAGTTATAGATTGCGCGAATAGCTCGCTTCTGCAAGACAAATATTGACTTAATACCGGCTGCATTACCCCAGAGTAAGATGCCGTAAGACATAATACTGTGGAAGTAGCTAAAGTAAACAAGGCGAGCCGTTTCCTCATCAGTCAATAATCTAATTTTTTTTACAGCGAAAGCTGCAGAGCTCAGTCTATTCGCCAATCTATCAATATGAGGTCCCCACTGTAAATTAGAGTCAATGGTGATACCGAGAAATACCGTAGAATCAACAGGCTCTACGGCTTCACCATTCAAAAGTACATTAGCTTTCACAATTTTTGTTTGAGGTGTTCTGAATATTACACATTTTGTTTTTTTACTATTTAACAGCAAGTTATTAGCGCTAAACCAATGTACTATTTTGGAGAGAGCATTGTTTACTTCGTCATATACTATTTGTCTTCTTCGCATTTTAAAAATCAACGAAGTATCATCAGCAAACAATACTATCTCATGGCTCCTTTCAACTAAATAAGGTAAATCATTTATATATATTAAAAAGAGAAAAGGACCAAGAATAGACCCCTGTGGGACCCCCATACTGATTAGTGACCCAGGAGATTTCTTGCCATTCACATCAACCTTCTGAACCCTGTTAGTTAAATAAGAAGTCAGAAGATCGAGTGCACGACCTCTTATGCCATAACAACATGTTACGTACAGTCCTACGTTTCTATCTTTGAAATCTCATATTTTCAATTCTTTCATAAAGATAGATCACATTCCGAAGGGACTTACTACAAGTTTCAACATATTTTATATCTACTTACATTTCATATATAATAATCGGAAGACACGGAACCAATCGTCGCATTTTATCATTGACATGAAGAAAAAAATCCCTAATTAAAATTTGAACTCGCTACATAACCCGAGTCGACATTTCCAATTACTTTTAAGAAAATAAGGGCATGAAATAGAGCAGTCATGTTGCAGGGACACAAACGTGCGGCTGTAAACACAACAGGTTGTGAGTTTGCATATGATGTAAAAAAAATATATATATATATATATATATATATATATATATATATATATATATATATATATATATATATATATATATATATATATATATATATATATATATATATATATATATATATATATATATATATATATATATATATATATATATATATATATAAATCTGCTACTGAGCAAAGCGCGGCGTTGAGTTCCGCCACTCAACAAGCAATGTATCCAGAATTCGGTGTACTCTAGGTTCCCAGGTTCCTTTGCCAAATCTATAGCAGGTTGTTCAATCTGGGGTTAAACAATATTAACATTATAGCAACATACCTAAGTATTACTACACCAAATAACGAAACTAAATATTATTATGTAAAAAATAACATTACCTAATTTGCATATCGAAGCTATAAAGACAATGCCGCATTAAAACGAGTACAAAACCCTTTCTTATCTCCATTTTGTCGACATCTACGAAATCTAAGTGTCGCAAGAAGGCCGTGTGAATCCACCGTATTGTTTCACAATGAAAAAATACTCAGTGATGAACAAATTACGTTTTTGTATTAGAAGTTCCGTATGATTATTTAATATTTAGGCAAGTTCTGTGTTCCGTATCGTGGGCTAAGGACGCTCTATACCATATAGAGCAGTGTCAAGTGTCTCCGTGTCTTGTGTCTAGACACTCTACACACTTCGTTCTACGCTTATTCAGACTGTCACTGCATTTTATGCATTGCCTATTTAGACATTATTCTACTCTAATACTTTAATAAAATTATAATATATTATAAACACAAAAAATAATGCATTATATTAATATAAAAATCGTTGCACCGTTATCGTATCTTACTATAACGGTGCAACTATCTATTGGAGAACATAAATTATTATCAATTCGCCGTTCTCTGGTGGAGAAGGCGGCGTTAGGTAACGCCACTCAATATGTAATAAGAAAGCAGAAAGTCAACGTTGCTCTGCTGGAAATATTATTTAAAGAGTTCTTTAGTATAATTATATTTTTGTCTTTGACCCCTAAAAGTAACCGATAATTCACTGTGCTCTTATTAAGTGACGGATCGGTCATTTGTATGATTGTCTGGCTTAAGGCAATCCGTACAGTTGTGAAACGTTAAGCAACTTTAGTCACATCGTTTTTATTTGACTTTTAAATCAGGAGTATTCAACCTTTCACATGTATGGTCCGCGTTTACTTTTTTATTTGTACTTCAAAAATATAGAAAAACATTGATAAAATTACATTTAGATAAAAAAAAATATTACTTTACTAAAATAAACGTTGGGGATCTAAGAATTATTATTATGGAGAGCCCTGAATATTTACGATTGTACCAAAACTGACTGCATCACTCAGTTTTTTATGTAAAATTGAATGAATATAATATACAAATTGTATAACAAATGTGACATAATATAACGATGTAATTTGACGTACGTCGTGTTAGGTAACATGTGCTATTAGGCTTTTTAGCTCAGAAGAAGATTTAAATAATTTTGATTACTTGCTAAATGGTCAAAGGCCGACTGGTATTTAAACTATTTTCATTTCCTCATTTTGACAGCCAATGTCTCTGAGATTGGACTTTTCTTAAATATTGTTTTTTTTATTCTTTTTAATGCTTTTTTTTTAATAGTAATGGTCTGTACGGAGCTTTTTAAATTTAATATCTAATTTCCTTATTAAATATATAATATTTTTTTTAATAATGTAACCAATTAATAGCTATCATGAGAAAATATTATTTAACACGCACAGCCTTAAATTCAGTGGAAATCGGGAAATAAAATGGAATGTTCTACACTAAGTTTACAAGTTACCTCCCGTGAAGCTGAACAAAAAAAGAAATAGTAGTAGGAGTGTCTGAACATTTGACTGTACTGTGACCGACTGACCGAATCGTGGTAGCCCTGAAGTTAGCTCTAGATAACTATGAAAATTTAATTTTAGAATTTGTCGTACCTTTGATTGTTTTTTTTTCCGAGCGAACAATGCACAAAGTTGGAGAATACTCAATTCTCGTGGTGGCCATAACTCGTTAACCGTACTATACCCAAAAAGTAAGCAGGAAAAAGCATAAAATACTAAATTACTAATAATAATATTAATAAAAAACAATATTATTATGACATACAAATTGTCGGTTTGTCACGGAAGTATTTTTTATTAATTTGATGACAGAATAAAGTATCTACATGGCACGAATCACGACTTATTACGTATTTATTTACAGCATATTTAAATGAGCGTCGATTGGAATAATGTTAATATTAAATTATTATTTTCGGTCATGATCTATCTATCATAATAGGTATAGTCTATGAGGCAGTCGTTAGTTTTTACAAGTCTTTCAATTTTTATTCAACGTTGTTATTTATGTTATTTTGTATTAATAATATTGTGATATATACAGACAACAGTTCTCTTTTTTATTAAAATTTAATTAAAATTAGTATAGTATTGCTTACGATGATTTTGAATTTCATATTAACGTTAAAAATAGGCTAAGAATCTAGATTCAACCAAAAAAGACAAAATTATTTTCTTATTGATAATATATCGACAATTGTTTTGTGTTTCTACTAAAATAAAAAAGAATAATCTGGAGGAAAGAAAGAGACATTGTATGATGTAATCTTGCGGCGGCGGTCCCACAAAGCCGTCCACTGTTTATTCTCTTACTCTAGTCGCCCGTACCGGCTTGCGGTTACAGAAATTGCTTCGCATGTAAGTAATTTTCTAACTTGGACCCGCGACCAATTTGTAAAGGTCTTTGATGGATGCTGTAATACTAGATGTGGTTTGGTTTTTTCAGCTTCACGCTTTTTACTCGCATAATACCTATTGCAGAATAAGCGTAAGGATTTAGTGTCCAGACACTCCGCAGTTGTATTCAAGATATTTGGCGTTGAATCCCGAATCTCAAGGTCACCTTATGTCAATTATAACAGAGAAATAACTCTCCATTTGAGGCCCGTCGTAACGCAGGGGGCACAAATGTGTGACTCGGCAAGTTCTATGTTTGATTTGGAAAAGAAATATTTAATATAACATAGGGAACGGAAGTGTTTTAATTTTTAATCGGTACTAAGTGTATGTATATTCTCCTTTAACATATTTTAAATTATTTTGATCATTATGTATTTTCAGTGTAATTCCTTTCTTCAATTTTATTTGAATATAAAGACGGTAAATAACACGTTCAAAGACAAATATTTACTTTTTAACTCTATTAAAGGCAGTTAAACTAGAGTTCATAAATAATTCGCTCTTCCGAATATTAATTAAAAATATAATGATACGCTTTCGCTTTCAGTTTCGCTTTTATGTGACAAAAAGTTGAATAGCGGTCGCTCTTTTCTTGAATGTGTTAAACTAAATAAATCGAACGTGCGGTTTAGTGGTGGAAGAGCAATAAACGACATCTCTGGCAAATAGCAATTGTTGGGAGGTGGACGTAACGTGTAACATTTATAAAGAAGACGTTGCTTACTGTTGATTATTTTTTTTATAGCTTTACGCCGTATCCCGCACGAAGCAGAACAGGCAGAGGGAACCCGGGAACCTAGTGTTATGACACTCCGTTCCACTTCCGTTCCCGACTTTCCGCCAAATTTGACGCATTGCATTTTGAGTGGCGGAACGCAACGCCTCGCTTTGCCTTATTACCAGAAAAAAGAAATGAAACATGAAATATTTTAAAATGAAAATATTAAATATTTCATTTCCTCGAGTGGGGATCGAACCCAGAACCTGTCGGTTACAGTCACACGCTTGTGCCGCTGCGCCACGACAGGTCTCAGTGTTGATTAATAGTCTAAATATTTTTTTTTTCTTTTTTTATAAAAAAACGATCGTTACGAACTACATCACTCAACTCGCGAAGCATTAAATTCGGCGGAAAGTAGGGAACGGAACGCAGTATTTAAACACTAGAATGCCAAGTTCTCTCTGCCTACCCTGCCATGTGCGGGATACGGCGTGAAGCTAAAAGAAATATATACAAATCCACTTACTACTAGGTGTATCAAATATCTTTATACTCTACATACAATATTGATCATAATGAAACGTGTTAATAACAATAAAAAATATTGAGTCTTTATTGTTATTAACACGTCATCTATGACAATTACACATATACTTTCCCTTAATTTAATAATTTTATATCAAACGAATAGATATAGGAACATCTCAACATATTTGGACTTCCAAAAAATAAATATAACCTTTTTTTAGCTACACAATGAACCCTCCACATTGCATAGGGAACCTGCGAACCAAGTATCAAAACATTCCTTTCCCATTAAATAACATCTGTTCCTCACTTTTAGCTAATATTTTGTTTTGAATAGCGAATTTCAACGTCACGTTTTTATACCTTGAAGAACTGAATAATTTTATAGTCGCACTCTTGAGCCCAAATCCCGCCACCACCTGATATTTTTTTTCCACACAAATGTACATAAATAAACATTTTTTATGTAAAATACCATCTTTTTGTGATACCTAGAAAACAATCTATGTATACAGGGCTATATTAAAAAGCTTATCACATCATAATGTTGGAGTATCGGCATTTGTCACTTAATAACGTTGATATCGGTATCAATAATCACAGTTCAGAGTGTCGCATGTGTTTATTCCCAAAGGGATTTATTAATAAATTTCTAAATAGTAAAGCTAAATAGCCTGTCGTGGCGCAGCGGCACAAGCGTGTGACTGTAACCGACAGGTTCTGGGTTCGATCCCCTGTCGAGGAAATGAAATATTTAATATTTTCAATTCAAATATTTAATTTTTCATTTCTTCGCTCTGGTAATAAGGCAAATAGCGCGGCGTTGAGTTCCGCCACTCAACACGCAATGCCTCAAATTCGGCGGAAAGTGGGGAACGGAAGTGGAACGGAGTGTCTTAACACTAGGTTCCCGGGTCCCCTATGCCTACCTTGCCTCGTGCGGGATACAGCGTTAAAAAAAATAGGAAATAACGGCTAGATACATTGCTACAAGTGTACTTTTAAAACTTTTTTTTCAGTTTCACGCTTTATTACGTTCATGGCAAGGTAGATAAAAGGAGCTTGGGAATCCAATATTTAAGATACTACGTATACTTAACTGAAATATAGAGTGAGAAAGATGAAAACAGTGGATGAAGTCAAAGTGGTATGTAGAAACCGTTATTGTGGGCTCTCCTACATTTGATTTTTTTTAAATAAAAATTTTTAAATAGTAAATAAATAATCAAGTGAAATCAAATACGATACAATTTTTGTATCAGAATGCAAAAATTCGCCAGCCATTTACCTAAATTTAATATCATAAAAATATATGATTGATACGTTGTTCACACAGCTAGTTGACAGTTAGTAATCGCTTCCATAGTCAACTTGAGCGTCAAGTAAGAAGCGAAAAATAAACTCTCATGATTTTAAATTCTTTTTTAGTTGACATATAAAAGAAGAAAAAAAAATAATTTTCTTTGTATTCAAACTTCTATTTAGAGACCTGTGATATGAACTGTTTAAAACTAGACGTAATTTTTGTTGTCTAACAACAACTCAGACTTTTCCAATGAAACCAAAGGCTTCCCAGAATTTATCGTTTACTACTTACTCTTGTATCGTACCATTTAACTTCTATTCGTCAACTTCTATTCATTACTGATTCTACAAAGATTAAATATCTACAAATACTTTCCTTCATAACCAAAATTACATAATAATTCACATACAAAAAAATGAGGTCTGTCGTGGCACAGAGGCACAAACGTGTGACTGTAAATGCAGCAGGTTGTAGGTTTGATTGCCACTCGAGGAAATTAAAAATTTCCGCCACTCAACACACAATGCCTCAAATCTCTCTCCTTCTGCCTACCAGCAGCCATGTGAGAAATACAGCGTAAATCTGGTATACAAAAAAAAAAATGAAATACAAAAATAGTTGAAACGCTAATACTAATGTATTGCGCCAAATTAAATTTTGCTCTTTTCGCTACTGGAAGTGTTTGTTGACACGCGAAATTAATATAACAAATGAAACGAGGGGAGATCCAAATATATCTTTAGAGAAAACAAGATATTTTTCATTATGTACTGAGTCAGGTTTTATTATGTTTATATTAACGTTAACGTTTATTCTTTAAGTTATTAAATAGATTAAATTCTTTTATGAATTTTCATTCCGTATATGCCACTTAAAAATACCCTTTTAATACATTTTAAACGAATTTTTAGAGTACCTAGATATATATCATCTTCTCCTCTATTATCAAATAAATAACATCTAAATATCTAAGATTTCATATTAAAAATATTAACAGGACTATCATTTGAGAAGTCATTTTTGAATTATTATTTTAATATATCTAATATGCTTATCCGTTTAATAATATCCTTATATTTATAAAGACGTGCCTATTTTCTAAGTAAGTTTACGTGTTAAGCTTGATATGGTCTAATTAGACGAAGATCTCTTGTCAAGTGCCAGTCAATGTGGACATTAATTGCGGTCTTAGCACTAGCGCTTAGAGCAAAATGGTGTAAATGGAGAAAATATTTTTTCATGTATAATTGTATATATGAATAAGGAAAGATCGTAAGTCACAACGCCTATCGTACGTACATGGGCACAAACGTGTGACTGTAAGCGGGACGGGTTGTAGGCTCGATCTCTATTCATGGAAAGTGTATTACTTAATATAAAATTCGCAAAAAAAAGTGAATTCCGTCGAATTCAACGTATCAAATTAGACAACACCGAATTTCAGACATTTTAGACATTGTGTTGAAGGTAAAATAGACAACGGAAAGAGTGTCTTAACGTTACGTTCCGAAGTCCCTTCTGCCTACTCTGCTATGATTGTACATCCATTTATATGTTCTAGGATTTTTTTT